>JAYKKI010000010.1:25845000-26445000 GCA_039881145.1 Druceiella hillmani
GTCAATATTGCTCATTGTTTTCTGTTTGCCGACAATGGGTCTCTTGTCTTCTTGGATGTTGAGATAATTTCTGATAGATGTAATAACAATCACAGATCTGTTTCAATGTGACTTCAACTCAGTATTCCATCGAAATCTCAGCAATAAGCTACGATTTAAAGCTCCCTCTTAAGTGTTTCCTTATGTGCACAGTATGTGCTAACTAGAATTAGACCCAAAAGTACAATTATGGATTACCACCTCACGTTTTGCGGTAATTTTATTGACTTTGGTCTACAGAGCAAGAGAATTGATTATACAACATTCCCTAGCTTTATATAATTGTATTATTATCTTTCAATTGCTTAGTCTATTCTTCTTCGCACAAAGCTCCTTCCGTCTTCATTCTGGAAGACAATGTAAAAAAACATAATCAACCTCTATTCTGTTCCTCCAGGTTTTATAATAGGTATTGAATATATTTATTTTCAAGGCCGTCCGAAACTGCTTTCGAATATATTTATATATTTATATATTTTATTACATTTTTAAAGTAATAAATAATTATGGTGGTAACTTTTCGATCTTGAGTTTAGCAGTGTTTGGTGCTCCTGACTATTAAACAAGAAGACAAAATAATGCTGATTTCACTGACTGAGTACGTATTAATATTCAGCAGCGCTCGCTTGTTTTTGATTACCCCGGTGACAGTTGCGCTAAGTATTAATATTTTCTTGTTTATCTACAGACTGCTTCAAGAGTGCAACAATACATGTTGGAACAGTAATGAGTCTGATTTTTTTGTGTTTTTCCGTTCTTTCGTTTATATTTTATTTATTATAAAATAATGGTTCGTATGGTACAAGCATGTAACCAACCCCTTAAACTAATGTTTAAATTAGAAATGGTTTTTTTAAGAAACAATTAGTAGTTACTAAACTACTTAAGGACGATGATTATCCAAACTACAGAAATTTCGTTTTATATGTTAGAACTTGACATTTTCTCTGCATCGTGTTGCTTGCCGTAAGCCATTATTTGGTGAAAATACTAATTTAATATGTTAAACCTTGTATGGTTACGTTTGAAACTCTATAATTATTTACAATTTCTGAAAATTTTCAATTTGAATATTTATTTGTTAATTACAATTTTTATTTCTAAAATTCACAGATAATATACTAAGTATGACAATATTAAAATAATTTTGGGCTATGCACCTTTTAATATATTATACAAAATATTTCTAAAAAATTATTTTACGATGTAGGTGAAGAAATTATAACTCAATAACCTCCACCAGTGTTGACCAAATTGATTTGTCCTAGTTAATTTGGTATTAAATATAGTGAACCATTTTCTCACATACAATTGAGAACAGTTTTCAATGTTTAATTATACATGGTCTATTTTTGCTTGCTCCTGTATTCTCGTAACCCCGTAACCATGGATACTTTGTGATAAAATCTTATTAAATAATCTTTCAAATTTAATACCTAAAACTGATTCACTGAAATTTGTATTGAAGACCTTTGATATCCCTATATTTCTAGCAACTAAACTTAAAAAAATTCTTGCTATTTCATTTAAATATTATCGTAGATGTGTTATACGTCAAGTAACTTTTAAATCTGTCCATTGCTACGATATTGTATGACGAAAGTAAGGTAGCATAAGTTTGGATAGCATGCTAAGCTGTATCACATCAGTAGCATGTAACACATATAGTATATAACAAATTCAGTAACTTACGACGCAGTTTGCTTAATGATTTTCCGTGTTATTAATTTTCTCGTCTGTATTAAATCAAATATAGATGGAAAAGTTTCATGATGACTTATTCGAGTGTTATATTGTTTATGTACATATAGTAATGCTTGAAATTTGAAAGTGGGGTTGAACAGAGGTCTTAATATTTATTTGTAATATTTTTATTCTATAAATAGGTATGTTTCAATCAAATTTAATGATATTTGATGTAAAAAGACGGGTGGTTGGTACAGAGAACCATGCTTGACCCTGCATCAAAGGCCGTCGAGGGGGCGGGAGCATGATGCGTTTTAATAAAGTTAGAAAATTACGCGATCGTATGTTCGCGTTGTAGGGTGTGGAGGATGGTGTACGGCTGCAGGCTAAAACAGATTTTGGCCCTTCACATCTTAAAGTTCATATGACCTGTATTTTGGTTTAAAAAGTGATAATTGTGTAATGCAATTTCTTTGGTTATTTTAACGGAAACGTATTTTAAATAACAATGAATATGTCTTGCACGCTTCTTTCAATATTTAGCGTATATAATTGAATATTCAGTTATTTTAGTGAATTCATGTCCATTAAGGAAATGTAAGGTAACAGTTTAATACGGTGTTACTCGCACATACATCAAGTTTCTAGCCGATAGGCAGTTACATGAATAAGATAATTGAAGTAAATAATAGGCTTTGAATGACTTTTTTAACCTTATTTCATTTTAATAGACTTTTTCTGATAAAATATTTAAAATTATATTTTTCTTGTTTTAGTGATATTGCATTGATAAAAATCTATATTTTCGTTTTATTTTCTCATTTTTTGTTTTTGTTAGCTTTGACTGTTCCTATTTCTATTTGTAATATTACGCTCATAATACGTGGTAGTTGTCTTTCTCTGCGTTTATGAAAGTTTGCTCCAATGTTCCGATACCAGCAATATAAAATAAGTATTTCCCTAGAAATTACATTAAACATAATAATGCTAGGACCATCTTCTTGTTTTATTTCAAAATTTAAGTGGGAAAGTAAAAATTGAACCTTAGTCAAAAATATCTGCGTGTGCGTTCAATAAGCGTTCGTAATTTTTGGAATCGTACCAAAAACGTAGAAGTTTTTATTTTATCTAGTATCATTTGCATGCATTTTTATTAAACCACAGATAATATTTAAAGGGATGAAACCGGTTGAATCGATTTATGTATTTTTAAATTATATAGTCATTTTACGTATGGAAGGGATTAGGCCTATTCTTGCTATATAGCGTTGTGACGGCCCAGATATTTAACATACACTGTTGTTCTCTTTAATTTGCAATTTAAATTTTGCTTTATTACCAGATTCACGCATTCAGATCTTTGGCATTTTTTTATTAAGCCATAATTTTTACATTGCGTCATATAAATTTTGTTTCCCATAGATTCAAAAGTTGTGCGACGAGATTACTTTATAGGCACATCTGTTTCTATAAGAAATACTTAGCAATATTTCTCGATTTTTACCACCCACATAGTATCCGCTTTGAGCTACTTGCCGCGTTACTTGTAGTACTAGCACTTTTTTCAAAGTTTTATAACATATTTCACATCGAATCGTTAATTATCAATAGGTACTTGGAACGGAAATACTTAAGAATTCGAAAATAACCAGAGCAAAATCTGCTCTAATACGAATCTTTTGTGAGTTAATTCAAATTACAGTTTAACTTCTCTACACAAAATGGAAAGAATAAGCATGGAATTGGGTCGTAAAATCAATCATTTCAAAACCAAAATAATGGTAATAGACTGCACAAACTCACTTCACATGAAAAGTGTTCGCGAAAATGAATGATTTCATTTACCTGGGTACTAGCATCAGCAACACGGGCTCTTACGGAAAGGAAATCAGGAGGCACATTGGTATGGCCAGAAAAGCGATGTTCGAGCTAAACAGGATTTGGAAGGAAAGGAACATATCACGGAAAACGAAGCTTTCACTTGTGAACTCGGTGGTGTTCTCTATCTTTAGTTATGGCTCGAAGACATGGACGATAAAAAAGGGCGGACATGACCACATTGGCGCTTTCGAGATGTGATGCTGGAGGAAGATGCTTCAGATTCCGTGGACTGCGTTCCGTAAAAACAAGTCCATTATTTGTGAGCTTAACATCAAGACCAGGCTTTCCACTTTCTCTTTGTGAAGGATCCTGAAATTCTTTAGACATATCGCACGGAAGGATGGACGTAACCTGGAGCAGCTAATGATTACCGGAAGGTGGATGGCAAATGACCAAGGGGGCGGAGACCAACAGCCCCAGATAGGTTGACCAAATACGTTCGGTATTGGGCACTAACATGCATGAAGCACTCCACGCGGCTAAGGACCGTAACAAATGGAGAGCTATAGTGCGGGTAAAGCTGTCTTCGAGTGGGGAGCTCACGAACCTCAAGAATGATGAACATGACGCGAGGAGTAAGATGACTGCCGTCTTTATACACAGTATTTGTAAATACGGCGATTCATAAACAATTATTATTATTTGATTTATCGTATGTTATTTCAATTAAGATGTTTCTATCTTACAAAAGACAAATCTTGAATTAAAGTGTCGATGAAAGGATAATCTAGTGGAAACACACCGCACATGTATATTTGATGATTTTTGCGGAACAGCTTGAGAGACAGGTTTTGAGTATGTAATTTTAATATAAAGCAATAGTTATGTAATTATAACTAAAAGTAAAAAAAACACCCCATAATCAGACTCAAAATTTGCATTTTATGATCACATTTCTTTTACTATACGTATATTTTACAAAAATTCTTAACAACAGGTACATATCTAACATACGCGTTAACATTTCTACGGGGAGTATTTCTATTAATTTTACTATCTCTAAAGACGAAATAACAAAGGAAATTTTTTTTGTAAGAAACAGGAAGCTCTTAGTGGTAATTTTAATTACAGTAATTATTACTATCACGTTACACAAACCACGTTTATTTGCGGTTTTTTTATAAACAGAAAAATATCGACTATGATATCTTTTTTGTAACAAGGTCCGAATAGTCATAAACTTTATATATACGTAAGAAGTATATGAAATTAAATATATAATTTATAATTAATATGTTATAGGTGTATATATAAATATACAGTTGTGGTTACATAATTAGAAAGGATTCATATCGGATACAATTTTAGAAAAACATGTAATTATCATTTATGTATTAACTTTCAGATAGTAGTTTTAATTTCATCAAAATAATGATAATGTAGTAGATTTTTAACTTCATTTTAGGCGATGCAAACAAATTAAACTCTCTGGATAATTTTATCGATTTTGCATAGCGGTCGTATGTAACAAATAATTAGGGACACTTAAAAAAAGGCAAATTTGAAATGTATATTAGAAATGTTAAATTTGAAATGTATATTACACTGAATTTCATTTCCGCGTATTTTTTTGTCGTTATATTTGCGTTTTCTTAGCTTTAAAATATATTTTGATACCAATTTACTTAAAAAATGTGAGTAAATATAGGAATTATAGTCTATCTATAAGAAAAATTATCATGCATTCTACGAAGATATTGGTCTTACAATAAAGATGTTGATCTGACTGAAATGGTCTAGAATTAAAGTTTTCCACGCTATTAATTACCTCAAAAGATAAAATCCTACTTATAGTCATTCGGAGGCCCAAAACACAAAAAGCAACACCTCGCGAATATTCTTTTATCACAGGTTTTGGCAAGGCTAATCCGTTCAAGGGACCTGAAAATATATGAAACGAAATTTTAGCAATATAGTTAACCTATACGTCCAGTACGGAGACCTTGTGGATGGTGTGGTGAATCTATTTGGCAGAATTAGCCGAAGAGTACCGCTTTTGATGAAGGAACACCGGAAAACTCATTTAGATTTTGCGTGGACAAGTATGGCAGTTGGACAGAAAGGCAGCGAAAAAATATTTTATTTTTCGACGAAATAGAAATAAATTGATTAGGTTCAGATGGAAAACAATGTCCGTCGACCTGCTCACTATTTTCATATTATGAGCTATTTTCAACAAAAGAAGTGAAACATGGAGGTGGAAACATTAAAGGTTTGGAATGTATCTCATGGCACGGTGTTGGAACAATAAAAAAATTGAAGGCATGCTAGATCATTTAAAACAAGCAAATGTTAGAGGAAAGTATGATTCCTTATGTTGAAAAGACGTTACCTGTTTTATGAAAATTTCAGCAGTATAAAAGTCTTAAACACACTGATCATTCAGTAAGAAGATCCCTGTCTAAACAATAAATCACTGCAAGTCTCTCTGGGGTTACCAGTAGCCCCGATTTAAGTGCTAAAGGTAATCTTTGAAAGGAAGTGAAGGAGATCTCTAAACCGTGCCAATATTTAATCAATTCCATACCCCGTCGGTACAAGGTAGTCATTGCAACCAAGGGCCATCCTACAAAGTATTAACCAAAGCATTTTTAGCAGACGTATTTTAAATTATTTAATTGTAAATAATAATATTACAAGGCATAGTGCAATCAATTTTATAAAATTTTAATTAATCATTCTTAATTATATAACGACAACTATATATGTATATATATATATATATATATATATATATATATATATATATATATATATAAACATATATATATATATATATATATATATATATATATATATATATATAAAAGACATAAAAAACAACAAATAAAAAATACATGCAATATTACATTATCAAATATAATTAAAAAAATTAAAATGTGATTTTACACAAATTATTACCAAAAAATTTCAACAACATTTTTCCTAGCGGTTCAAGAGAGTCACGTATAGCGAGTTGAAAAATAAATGCTGTTTGAATCAATCCATCATTTTATATAAACTGTGTTTACTTTCCACAAAGGTAACATTAAAAATAGCTCTTTAATATTTTTAATGTTTATTTCAAAATGAAACAGTATTTCGTTTAATGTTTACATACTCTAAACATTCTTACTGATACAATTTTTAACATGAGTTTTCTACCTCCTCCGTAAAAGCCCGTTAATGTTTAAAATTATAAATTTATCATTTATTAAATATTTATTGATATATATACACACACACAGACATATATATATGTATATATATATATATATATATATGTACATATATATATATATATATATATGTATATATATATATATATACATATATATATATATATGTATATATATATATATATATATATATATATATATATATATATATGTATAAACATTCAACAATATATAAAGTTTTCTTACCTGTTTCGTTATCGATGATGCAATTTCGGTTAATAATATCGAGCTGATGATTCGTTCGACCACGTTAAGTAACATAAAATTATATATTGACGTTTAGATTGGAATCGAATCATAACCAAAAATCCGTGACAGACACCATTATTTATTTTTAAATTATCCGAATCATTAAAAAATAAATAATTTTTAATTATTTGGTTGTTACTCTTTTTTGGTATTGTGAATAATTAAGAAGTCTTTTTCCTTTAAATGATAATGTTTTTTTATGTACCTATCCGTGTTTAATTTAATTAGAAGTTTGGTTTTTTTATAGACCACCTATATTTTTTATAGAAATTCAAATATGCATATAATTTCATAACTTAAAGTAATTTTTTTTAAAAAACGAATTAATTTCCATATCAGGGTTTAATGCTTGCAATCTGCAAAATAAAAGAACATTGCCCTCCTCTTCACCGCTCGCAAAGTTAACGCTCATACCTAACTCACTTTATGAGCCACCAATTGTTTTCTCCTTTGTTTTTGATTTTAGTTATACAATGTTTCACGTATAGTTGTCCAATGGATTAGGAAAAAGTTAATTGCTATTTTTTTATTACATAACTTTTGCATATAAAATTTTACTTAATTAAGTATATTTTCTGTTGACGCCCGTAGCTCTAAATTAACATAAAATGTCTATGAACAAAAGCTAGCGAAGATAGATGAATATTTAAATATCAAAGTTACTATTAACACATATTTCGAAAACTTATATTGGAAAATAGGTCTAGTAGTACTAAGAAAAGGAAAACATATTTTTGAAATTTTTTTATAATTTTCTTATAAATTTCTTAATATTTTTATAAATTTGTAAGATTAATACAGTGAGTTTCGTAAATTGTCCTGAAATCGAATTCTATGTGTGCTCGGGTAGCATTTATGCGTTAGAAAGTAGTGGGATTGCTGAAATCCTTGAAAAAATATAGATAAACAAAGAAGGAGTTACAAAAACACTTCCTTCTTCCTTTAAAAGAATTTCGCTCCTTCATTATTTATTAGTTCATTGCTATTAGTATCCAGAAGAGGTTAAGTGAATTTATGTAGGTCCGCAAATATTGCAGATTAATTAGAAGCTTATATAGAATTGAAGGATATACCGCTAGAAAATGTTTGCGCTGAACTTTATACCGCACACACACACATACACACATACACACACACACACACACACATATATATATATATATATATATATATATATATATAAAATTACTTTTCGGCTTCAGAAAAAATTAGCATCATCAGTTAACTTTTAATGGTCTGAAATGTATTCTTTTATTCACTGAGGTTATAAATATTGCCTAAAAACAGGTAATAAAAAAATTAACAAATAATTATAAATTAAAATTCTTCACAAAATATATGGAAATGGAAATATTCCCTCCCATGTAATCTCCAGAACTACCGAGTAAGAAACCATAAAAATTTGGTTGGTGAAATCTGATTAAAAGATTAAACGAGGACCACAGCCATCGTCATAGATATTATAATTTCAAAAATATGAACCGTATTTTTACGCCCGTGAAGGACCTAGTAGACTATATATTAACATTGTGAAACAATTAATATTTGTATATAGATTGATTGAATTACTTCGTATCCTTAAAGTTTACAATTACCTACATGTGTACGGAATCGATAAAAGTGAATTAAGTTAGAAATGCATCAAAGAAGTCTGCGTGTTTCACACACCGTTTAATTTAAAGGCTTTCAACTATTAAACCCAGTGTTTTCTTTTTATTTTTGTTTTAAAACATCGTGTGCCAATGGGTAAAATTTCATAATTTGCGAAAGCTTTTTCCAATTATTTAAAAAACAGAAATCTGTAATAAAAATATAGATTTTTGTTCGCTTTCATATTATTAAACCTAAAAATGTAACATACGTTTTGAAAAATAATAACCTGAAAGGTCGTTGATATAAGGAATATCAGTAAATTATTTAAATATTTTTAGGGTGGTCAAATATTATATTTTTCAAATTTAATTAAGAATAATACGTTTTTAAAATTCTTTTTCGTTTTAAATGTTATTTTTAGTCATTAATGATACATTTGTATAATTTCACTTTTTGTTCATTATCATTATTTGAAATATTATAATGATGTTAGTCATCAATGTGTTGATCTGAAAACAATAAAAATATTTTAATCGTTTTTTAAAAAAATGTTTAAACCCTAAATAATCAAAAACAATAGAAATCGTTAAATGTAGGTTAACGCAGATTTAAAAATAAATGAACAGCTTACTTTGCGTCAACAATAAATCTTATCTCATAAAGCAAAACTTGTGAGAAAACAATTTATTTTACAATACCCCAAATATTGGTATTGTAAAATAAATTGTAATATACCCCAATGCGAGTTTGGTAACCCATATATTTGTGAATTGTTCAAAGTATGATATTTTAACTTTATTAATAATAGGTACAATGTATATATAAAATATATGCTTTCTTTGTAGCAGTCGCGACCTTCATCCAACTACTTTTAGCGATTAATGAATAAGGGTAACTTGACGCTGAAGCAGTTGCCATTCATGTTCAAATAATGGGTTTAGAAATAAATTCGCTGAGTCTTGGACAAGGTACCGCAGATTCTTGATATATATTTTTCAATTCTTTGTTGATGTTCACCTCCGTTTTAGTTAATATTTTCCGATATATAGTGAAGAACGCATAAAAGTCTTGTATTAATAATTAGCTTTTGTCAGTTCCAATTTAAAATGTTTTCATTACAGTAAATGATAAGGAAACACTTACATGATCTGTAGAAAAAAACATTTTTGTTTGGATATTTGTCACATGAATATAAAAACATTCGCCAAATAATTCCTTATTAAGAAAATAATCCTATTGTTTTGTTACCATTATAATAATCTTGTGTAAATCAGTTTAATCTTGTGTAATATCATTTGCAATTTTAAAATCTTCCAACCGTAAGAAATTTCCCAAAATAAAATTATATGATATTTTATTTTCGCTTTTATCGCTGATTAATTTAAAATACAAGCAACTAGATAGATACATTATACTGACCGATAGAATGGTAGCGCGGCCGAGTTTAAAAAAGCCTCCGGCAGTAACTTCAGTGGGAGTGAGCGCAAGTTGCATTGAAAACCGTTTCAGCTGAAAATATAGAAACAATTGGTCAAGGAGCTGATAGTATTATCTATAAAAATGACCAAGTATGACAAATAAGATCAGTAACGGTACAAATGAAAATTATGAAGTGGTTTAGTCAAGATATATAATCATTATGTTTTATAAAGTCTTTTTGTGAGGGTCTTATTTTGTAAAGTTAGCGTAAATAGCGTACCACCCTATAATTGGAGAAATAGATTTTTGATTAAGTTTGAAATAATAAGGGGAAACTTGATTATAATATCATTTAATTACATAATTATTGATTGATCACAATAAAGATAATTAAGCATTCAATTATGTTAAAAAAAATATATGTAGGGAAATTACCTCCATCCTCCAAGGCGTTTGGCCTTACCTCCATCCAAACGGCCCTCCATCCAAATAAATTGAATGCCATAAATGTTTACAAGACAATACCACTTCAAGTACACGCAAATATAGCCAGCTTCGTAAAGGCTGATTGTTTCATTTAAGTAAAACCTCAAAATTTAGAGACATTGTCACAACAAACATGTATTTCGGAAGACAATGAACTTTAAAGAACAGGAAGTGCTTTGTGTATATATACAGTTTTACAACTTGGATGTGCCAACTTGGATGTGCCAAATGCCAGACTAACATATCGTATTTATTATTGGAACTTAAAGGAGAGTGAGCGTTTGTGTCTATCCATGGCCATTAGTAATTTCAGTGTTACGTGAAAAGGCCATTACTAAAGGTATGATATAAAAAATAAATAAAATGAATAGTATGAATGGTAAACTAATGAAATAAATGGTATTAAAAAAATATGTAACTTCGTACAAAAAACATACAATGATGAAACAATATAATTATATTATAATTGTACGAAATGTATTATTTTAGAAAATTAAGTCACTGTAACACGATTTTTAATATCATCCGTGCAACTAAATGTGAAAATTTACTGTACTGTGCTCTAAATGTGGAAATGCAATCGACCAGTGGTAAATAGAAGAAGATTCGAAATAACGCGAACACTGAAGAAAACAGCTCAATTGCTCAGTATGGTACTGAAGCTAGAGCTGCAAGTAATTTTATTTTCTCTCATATAACTTAAATGCTAACGTAAAAAAAATACGTATCGACTATGTATATTGTATTCTACGTAGCATAAAACACATCGTTGGCCGTGTTAGATGCTTTGTGGCAACCAAGCGAGCCACCTACTCTTTCTCGAGAGCGTACCGTTTAAAATTACGCAGTGAAATAATTTTTCGAGAAGTGATTTTACTACTTTTACAAGAAATGCAAAACTTGGTACTTTTTTTACTAGCACTTTGCTTTTCCATCGTGTTAATTACCTCATAACTTCGGAAATAAAATCTCTTCTATATTCGAGGACAGGATATAAAATGGCCAGCATTGAACCACGTATATAATTTGCAAACAATGCATTTTCAATGAATTTTAGTATTGATTTGGTTCATTACATGCATTATTCTTAGATATAGAATTTTTTATTCCATTTAATATTTTATAATAATGACTTGTTAATGAAAAGTAAATGTTTCTTTTTTTATATATTAACTTGGAAAGCATTTAAACATGCTGGCAGTGAACTCAACTATGTAGCACATAGCTTAGTCCAAATCCTGCACTAAAATTTGTACTGCGGTTTAGAGAATACAAAATATAGAACTAAATACACTACTACCAGCAGCAGAATTAAGTGCAGTTACAAATCATTAATTGTTAGTTATCCTCATCGTTTTCGAATGTTAGTCATTAGTCATGGTCATTATTGTAATACGTGGGCTATTTTTTAAATATATATTTCATTTGTAATATTGTCGTTTTCCTTTTGCTATGCCTTTTCAGTACTACGGCTTTAGAATTTTCGTACTCAATATACGATACAGAATTATCGTAAAAGTTTTAACTGATATTATTATACAATTTTTAGTTGCATTTAATATCTCACTCAAAACTTATTGGTGTGTGAAAAATATAATAATAACGCAATGTTTATATTTGTCAATCAAATTTGTTTAAAATTGGAGGTGATCTATCCATAAATGTTATTTACTCTTAATTTAAGATAACAAATTCACTCTTACCTCATCAATTAGCCCATCAGCCGTGTTGCAAATGTAAATCAAATTTGTAGCCGCTAAAGCGGTCACGGAAAGGAAGTTTAGGAACAGGTAAACTGAAATTTGATGCGGCCCATATAAATTTTCGTTTGAGAAGAACAAATATAATACATATGACATGAAAAAGTTATGAAAATATACAATGACGAAGTTAAGAACTGTATTCAGTAATATTCCAGTTGAATATACAGAATTCATTTTCTTTATTATTGTGACCAATTCCAGATAATATTTCCTATGCATGTTCAATATTTTTATGACATTTTCTGAACTAATGTTTTCTCTAATTGTGTTGCGAAAATTCTTTAGTTTCCTTTTTAATAAAATAATATTAGAATTCAGCAATCTCATCCTAAACCAAATGATTTCAATTACGCACCCCATCTTAATGAATTCCAAAAAGTACACTACGGATGCTATGTAGAAAATTATAACTTCAATTGTGCTGAACTTCAAGTGTGCTATTGCAACTAAATTTGTAATAAGAGCACTCAACCATATCATGACGAAAACTTTTGTCCTCTGGACAGACCGTACGCCAGTTGTCCACCATCTGCATTTTGAATCTAACTTTGAAATATCGACTAAAATTGAGTTGAATTTTCTGCTTTGTACTATTGATATAATCCAATTTATGCATGGTTGGAAACAATTTATGCCAACGATGACAAAGATATGAACTGAGGCATCAAAGGTGTTGACATATTCATTGTAGAACAAAGCGTGTGCGACTGCTTTAATAAAAGCAAATGATGACCCCGTTATGACGAAAAAGTTGAAAAATAAACAAATTACATTAAAGTCAAAATTCCTAAAGCTGATTTTATGTAGGTTTTTTAAGCTATTTAGAGAGACGTTGTAATAAAATCCAAAAATTTTTAAAATAGTGTAATAAGGTTTTAGCTCACTGAGTACAGCTTTTGTATTAATTGAAGTTTTCATTTTAAAACTATGTTTTATCGATTTAATATGATTCCACTTGTTACATATGTATCTATGTGGAATACAACTACATGTCGGTGCTACTAAATAGAATAACTATTTTTTAAGAATGTTTTGAGTAAAATATGTTACATACACTTATGATATTATTGACATTTATGTTCCATTGAATAAATGGAAATTTAAATGGAGTATAAGAATTGTGTTTTTTGTTAGCCATTGCATTGAAAATGATTTATTGAATGAAGGACTTTGTTCGGGCTTTATAATTTCGATGACAATCAAGGTAACGAAATCAATAATTCCGTACCTCCCACGTGATGATTAATTTGTGCTAACGTAACAGTAACAACCCTACGCTGTTTTTTGATTGGGAGATACATATATAGATTGTTTTATACTCCATTCAATTTTGAAAGGGAATCTTTGTAAACAACTGAATTGGGCAGATAAAATATGGTTGCCATAAATATATATCCGATCAGCTAACGACTACTTATAAATTTCATAGTATTATACCGAGAGTATCATTAAACTACATACATAAACAAAACATTAACTACGGAAAAGAAACCATAAATAAATACAAGTATTATACTATTACTTTACTGATACGAGTTGTCAAATTTCTATGATAAAAATGGACATCCTTCGGTTTTTATATCGAGATTAGCAGACGTTTTAAATATTTCGTTAAAATATTTGAAATTTCTACGCTGAAAAGATTAGAATAGCTATATATGCCATTCATTAATTTTATAATGCCTTAGATTAAGATAGCTACAATATCTCAGCTTACATTTCTATATTTCTAGATTTAATTGCATCATATATAAATATACTTATATCGTATTTGGAGTATAGATAATTAAACAAACATTATGACGTATTATTTTCAAATAAGTGTTCCATATTTTGAAGTTAATATTATATGTTTTATACGCACTTTAGGACAGTGTCTTTTTATAACAGCAAAGTTTTTATTCTTATTTCGATGTATATTTTTGATTATTTTTAACGTTAGAGATATTCATTTTAAAAACATTAGAAAAAACTGTAATATTAATATGCGGTATTATTTACAAGTGATTCGCATTATATATACCCACAGTGCGGTGGTTTGACTCTAATGCTTCTCCAAGATGCTGAGGGTTCGATTCCTTGCCAAGCGTTTTAACATTTAGAAATTATTTATCTAATTATAAATTATTTATTATACATTTTAGTTGTTATAGTTTGGCCGAGTTTAGTCTCAGAAAAATGCACACATGAGGAAAATTTCTTTCATAGGAGGAGTTACATACACTGAATACCCCAAATGCACGTACATAGTTTTTAATGCCTGGACCACCGCAATAAGGCTTCACAGATCATCAACACTTCACTTTGAAAGTGACATAAGAAAAGATATCCTCCCTGACCACTCTTCTGTGGACATCACTGTTTCCTATTACTAAATACCGCCAGCTAATACTAAAATCAACCTAAACTTAATAGAACCATACTCAAAGGAACAACCAAATCAATTTTATTACAGAAAGGAGATGACACAATTCGTTTACTCACCAAAGAAAACCTTATAATAGTCTATACAGATGGTTCCTCTGTTAATATCTTTAACAGAGGAGGTGCAGGCATCTTTCCCATTCATCCCTCCGGCAATAATGTTAAACTCAAAACTTCCACTGACTAAATTGCTTCCAATTTTACTAGTAAACTAATTGCAATTAAAAAAGCCCTCAAAAAAACCTCTAACAGCAATCCAACGACTCAACAGAAGATCTAGTCATTTTCTCTGACTCAAAATCGGCACTCGAAGTCATAGGCAACAGCGAGAAAAACTTAACACAAGAAATCAATATCCTTTTTCGTTCAATAAATAAACCTTGTATACTCCAGTGGATTACAGCTCATGTCGCTCATGTCTAGTACTGTTACTTCTGCAGATGCAAACGCTGTTGCCAAGCCTAAAATCCTTAACCAGCGGTTTGGTAACGCAACAATTCTAGATCTTGACTCTCCCAAGAAATCTGTCATCTGTCATAGCAAGATTCCGTACAGAATATTTTAAAGGCATAAAAATATCCTCAGAGAAAAGCTCAAGATATTATACCACCTGCAGGTACTGTCCCCAAACCCCACTAATACCGAACTACAACTTTAGCTGCAAAGCCATTATGACTTCTTTTTTCCAACTTGGTTCATCAACACAGCCATCAAGCTCCGAATTTTGGGAATTTTGTCATCAAGACTTTTGGGGATATTTAATACAGACCCATAGAGAAGACAACAACAACGACAACCCCGAATGCTGAAAGTGCCGGGAACCGAAAGGCAACCGTGTTGTAGGCACTAAACGTAATGCATTAGCTGTGATTCGTGATGACACATTTTAATTGTCTTGCATTATGAAGAAAATGGATCAGAAGCAGAGAATAACATAATACTAGAAATATTATTCTGAAAAAAACATATATCTACGTTTATAATTTGGTACAAGTAGTTTATATAGTAATGTATATATGTCAATGGCTGCGGAAAATGTAATGTTTACCTCAACATAAAATCTTCGATAAATGATTAAATATTTATTTCAAACTAATTAATTAGTAAACCTAAATTAATTTTTATACCACTTTAATAACCTAAAAAACATTTGAATCGATATTAGGAAGAGAAGAAGTGCAATGCCCATTTTTAGGGTCAATAATCCTTGGGAATCCTTGGGAAACATATTATTTTAAAACCTTATTTTCTTCCGACTTTCATAAAATCATTAGTTTATTAGGTAAAGATGCCGATTTGTGCTTATGAGTTTTGCGGGACGATAAACTTTTGTTTTCCATTCGGATATGTATGTCTGGTAAAATAAAATTATGATTAGTTTTTTTTAGGACAACCGATGCGGGTCCGTATGATTATCGGTTTGTCTGCCTGTTGCACAAACGCGTAATATAATCATTGTGTTGAAGTGACCATATATAAATGTACGGAAGACTAATAAATCTGATTTAATCGAGTGCACAGCTAGTATAATTATTAGCGACATTCATTACTTATATATTCACAAGGGTCACTCTACTTACGTCCAAAGGCATATAGATTCAGGAAACGAATTATATTGTTTGTTAATTTTATGCCGACTTAACGTTTACCACGTATACAAAGTTTGCTTGCCATTGTAAAATTATTTT
Organism: Druceiella hillmani; assembly: GCA_039881145.1. Classification (NCBI taxonomy): domain Eukaryota; kingdom Metazoa; phylum Arthropoda; class Insecta; order Lepidoptera; family Hepialidae; genus Druceiella; species Druceiella hillmani. The sequence goes on from JAYKKI010000010.1 coordinate 25,861,447, forward strand.
GTATTATATTAAGTTTATTATATTATTATGTGTTTTATACTGTGAAGTTCGTTATGTTGTAGGTGTATAATTATGAAGTAAGAACGTAATTAAAATGGCGAATGTTGTCCTAACCATAGTATACGGCAGTTCGAGTATACATTTACCAAGGTTGATAAATACACAACAATATTGATTTGGGCCCAAAAGAAATGATATGTGACAAAAGAAAGAACTACTTTTAAATTAAACGATATCAAAAGATTTCTACTGAAGCAATGTCATTTAATAAGTCCCGCTGCATGGCAGAATGAACATTATTAATATTGACAAGCGATGTAATAGATAAATTTGTAATGAATATGTTCTGCGAATATGTTATGTAATACGTATAATATGTTCTGTTATAGTATTTCTCAGTGACATCAGTGTGATAAAGGCAAAAATGTTGGAATGTGAGCTTCGGCCCCTCCCCGCCGGCGCTCGCATCCCAACATCTAGGTGCAGGTTCATTGCATCCCAACATTTAGGTGCAGGTTCTTTGCATGATATAAGCAGTGTGTTTTTCCTATGAAATATTATTGTGTTTCATGTATTGTTATACATTCGTTCGTTTTTAAAAATATATTTTATTGATTACTCAAAAATTAAGTATTTGTCATGACTTTGTAATAATTTGATTTTCTGTATAACTAACATTTATGAAAACTACTATTTCTATCAAAATTAGTTGGTATTATTCTAATCTATATTGTTTACGTAACAGTAATATTTATACATTTTTCGAAACACTTATTTATACATTTTTCGAAACACTTATCTGAATTTCCCTTCAATAAAAATATAACCCTTTATTACCTAACTTCCTTGTGTGTATAGTGAAAATGTGCACACTAATAAAAAAATATATTTTTTAATCTCAAATACCAAAAAATCCATGTTAAATTAGTAAACTTAATGTAAGAAAAAGGCTTACAATACCTAAACAAAGATTCTCTTTTGAAATAGAGTAGAGTATAAGATGTTGTTCGACTGCGGCTTCTGTCAAGGGTAATGAACAAAGAGGTAACGTTTTGTTTTTATAAAATAAGCTTCCAAATTGTTTAAACTTTTCCTAAAATTTATTTAAACTTTTGACTATTTTTGCGCCAATTAGCGTGAGGATATATTTGATGCTGTCTTAGAATAGTTGATTTTCATTTTGATTTTCTATTATAATCGGTGTCATAAATCATTTGATCAGTGGCAGGATAATCATAAATACTGGATGTTTCTTCGCAAATATCGAATTTCAATCTACAAGGCATATTTCACCTGTATAACAAAAGATCAGTTTCTAATTTGTGTGTTCCAAAATCCTACATGTAAGCTGTAGTATTGATGTTTTACGTGAAAATATTTATGAGCATCTTTTTATTTTTACTATTTATTCGACATTAAGTTTTTACATTAAACTAAAGGAAATTTGTATACATATATATAATTAAAAGTGTATTATTGGTCTTTAAATAACATTTTTCATGCTTAGTTTTTAAGTTCAAGATAAACTTCTTAATTAACAAAATTAGAAGGACACATTATTCATGTAAATTCTATATAATCACGTAATCAAGATCGGTTTCTCTTTAGAGGAGTTAAAAGTATAAAACAATTTTACATAAAACAATCAGTAAATAAATAAATATTCAAACATAATATTTGAATACTTCTTTCATTGAAAGTGAAAAAGTGTGGCCATTATGTATAGAAATGGTAGCTTGTGTAAATCTTAGCAAATTACTTATACCAGAAATCGAAAATTAAACAAATTATGACAAATCATGGTGCATCATGGCACACTTTTTATGTACAATAAGATAAGGTTCTAATAGAATGAAAATAAAATAATATAGCATTTACCCTTATCTTTATGATGTGTAGCAAATAATAAGGAAAATGTCAGAAATGGGAGTGCAAGATAGTATCATGTACTTAAAAAATTCACAAATAATTGTAAAAGTATGACACTCACCTCATTTTTCATATTTATGCCCTAATTATGCTCGATTAGCATAAGTTTTTAATTTCATTAAGAATTCGTTATTGGTCTAATGACTTGTTCAGGTAGCTAATAGAATTACTGTGCAGCGGTCTTATTTAAGACAAAATGTCTTAATTTTATCTGTCATAGAGCTCGATTCTAATCGTTAGGTTGCTAAATTCAATACTCCTAATATACTCATAATACTACATTCTCATATCATGCTTCAAAAGCCATATATTTCGGGTTATTAGCTCAAAACACATTTTTTGTAATGACCTCATTACAAAAAATGTGTTTATATGCTATTAATTTTTGTAATAAATTATCTTTGAGCATATATCGAAAATATCTAATCCTTACTAATCCTTGATTAACTTTTGTTAATAATCTTCTGACCAAATTTAAAATAAAAAATGTTATGGCAAAGGATCCTTTGAATTTATTACAAGTATATTACTTAACCCGCAGAGACCACGTCTCAGTAAATTATAGGATCGCCTGTGCGCGGACTACTATTCTGCGTTTCTTGGAAACACCCTAATATAATTTTTTCAAGCGTTTATTGCAATAAATGAAACTGTTATATGAATGGTATATATTTATTTAGTAATACATAAGTATTAAAAAATTCTTCTTTTGGAATTAATTTTTATTACTTTTGAAAAATGATGAATTTTTTAATTTTTTAATTTTTAGTCCTATTTAATAGTTTTTAATTAATTACGTTGGAAATCACAATACTAATTTTTGATTTCACATAATTCTTATTCAATAACAATTTTGAAAAAATATTCTTAACAGTAAAAATGTGCAATATATTCCATGCAAATAAATGTTTTGCATTCGATATTACTGTAAAGTTACCTGATGGGTTAATTTTTCTTCCGAACTTACATCTTCCATAAGTCAGCTGATTTTCTTCATTAAAAAATTAATGTTGGAGTTGGAATGTTCCAAAATTCTTTTAAGCAAAGGCATGCTGTTTTTGGTACGTTTAGTCGAAATACACGAAGTTAATCATTTAGTAATTTTTTTGTCTACCAGTCGAAAAAAAACTTTCCAAGTTTTATTCCAGTACTATCTTCGAAAATTTGAAAAGAACTCATACTCAAAATATTCGAAATTGAAAAAAATACTAAAGTCCATCGTCTCATAATTGGTGCTACATTTCACTTCGTCCCCAGTATCGATTCCATACTTTGCTGAATTATAAAATATGACTATCTGAGTGTTACTTTTGTCACTTTCCCTATCTATTTTGTCAAAATCACATACATTCTACAATAGCAAAATATTTATTCACACCTTCAGCTTCTACGATACTATTTTCATGTTTCTCCGGAAAGAATAAAATTTCGATTCAACTGATCTTTCTTTTATATCCTTTATAATTGGAACCAATCGTCTTGTATTTTTATTCGGTGTGTCCACAATAGTTAGTGTATAATTTTTTAGTTGTAATTGTAATTGCCAATTAAATCAGGGTAAACTGGTTATTGCAGATAGTATTATGACCACTTTGTTTCACAGAACTAGTTATTTTCTTTACTTAAGGTTGCTTTCCGTGATATAACTTTAGGTGATTTTACCTCCAGGTTGCTTTTCATGATATACCTCATTTTCTTGGTGTATACGATTTCATCATCCGTTATTGCAAAAAAATATACTCGTTTTTATGTAGTATACTGGCAATAACTACATCGGCTTCGAAACGCATTTAATATCTCGTCAATTGTCATATCTTCCGAAAGCGAATAATATTTCTTACAGGTGTCATTGAAAACGTCCAATAAAAAACATACGGTAGCTAACTTATATTTTTTTCTGCTCCTATTTTATGTTTGCATCATTAAATATTTTAGTCGTTAATAGAAAATAAAAACTTGTACTTAACTCTATAAGACGAATGTACTCTACTCCAGCGCCAACATTTTGCAAAGCAACTCGTGAATTAACATGCGAATATTTTATAGACACCCAAAAAATTATATTTACAAACATACCTTCGTTTCAATCAATTCTATTTCACTTGCATTCTTAGAGCGAGATTATTTTAATGGAAAAGATGGCACGAAAACTTTTCCTTTTAGATAAATTTTGTCATAAATATTAGCTTATTTTCCTTGCATCTATGTAACTTCCTGTATTCCATTTACTCTAAGTATATATCTGGAAATATTAGGAACACGCGGGCAACGGGCCTCCTCGTCAGAGGCGTTTTCGCGCCTTCCTCGTCAGAGCTAGGGAAGGATCAATAGATTCAAAAGAGCAAGATAGTTACAGTGTTGGGGCCCCGGTGAAATGTAATGGTAAAATATTATATCCGTTTACCAAAATTTTCAACTCTCACTCCGTAACACAACTTCATTCGTATTGATATTTGCTTTTTTAACATATCATCCAAAAACGTCTTTGTATTAGAAAAAAAAATTATTTCCATGGTACAATTTAGTATACTATGTTTATTGATATTAATAAAAATTAATTAATAAAGATTGGGCCAATATAGCAATATTTTACAAACATACGTAAGTTCCTCTGATAATGTCTCGTAGCCAAATATATTACATCTAGTTTGTGTTGCATAAAATGAATACGAGTAATGCACCATCAAATTAAATAATTTAATAATTTGAATATGCACTTTGTCTAGAAAAATCCTTTTTGTGAAATTATTTTAGTAATTAGATACCTAAACTGTTTATTATTGAATGGCTGTATTGCGGTATCGATCAAAATTAAATATACTAATATTGCTTACATACATATATAAAACCCTGCGCACTGATACAGAGAAAAAAAGCTTCTTTAAAAATCCTTTTTACATCATATAAATAAGAATCAATTGCTAAACTATTATATCATTTGTTGAAATTATCTCGATTTAATAAACAGGAAAACGTGGCAATTATATTATTCCATTATGTACTGCACGTTCGAATGCTAATTTCTGCGAAATGTGTGGATAAATTGAATAATGAATGGGAGAAGAAAAACAATAACTTTCTAGAACCCGCTTCAATAATGGCTTTGCATTTGTATAAGTTTATTCATAATATGAATATGGCCAATTTATTTAAAGATAACAACTAAAATAAACAAACAATACATTTATTTAACTAAGCTGCTTGTTTGTCATTGACATCTCATATCTTACTATAATTTAGTCGTTAAAGTCCTGAAAGTAAAGATGTCGGTTTACTCGAAATAATTTTATGTAAAATTAACCAGCAAACCATAGTTTCTGGATTTTTCCAAGATTTTTACCTGGACTTCTTTGGAAATGGGAGGATGGAGCACATTTGAAACGTTTTTGGCGCTTAATGTTTTGTAAACAGAGCTAATAAATGAAAAAAAAGTTTAACTTTTACAAACTTTATTTTAGAATACCTTTCTAATGTTACGCCATACTACGAGGTATCTTTTCAGGAGTTTTCAACATAATTTTAGTAAATGGTACCTTAAAAAATAAAAAAAGCTACACTGTAATCGAGATTTTTATCTGAAGCTGAAGAAAATTTTATCCGCGTAGGTCTCATATTGTTCAAACTAATATAGTGTGACAGATAGGCAGACATATTCACAGACATGATACAAGAGTTCATTATGTGACAAAATCTTACAAAATTGGCTTTACTGCAAATAAAAATATTACTTGTAAGTCCTGAAATTAGGACATCGTTTTTGTATTTATCGAAATCTTAAATATTTTTCTTTTCCATTGTTAGGTTGAAAAATTGTACCTTAAATGTATTTAATACAAAATATGTGTTATAGTTTTTCAATTTAGTTTGACTTTTGTCTCTATTTATTGTAGCCAATAAATAATTAAGTTGTACTTATGGTAATTACCGCCACGCCGAATAAGTCCGCCATATGTTTCAATAATGCATTAAGGTATATAAGAAATAAATAAATTTAAATACAAATAAACATCAATTTCTGTAAATCAATTTTCCTTCAGCCGTCAATTCGAATGAATAAACGCGTTCATTTCTTCATACGAAAATAAAGAAAAAAAATCAGAAATCAATTAATGAAAAGGCGATTTCTAAGATTTATTTTAGTCTGAACTTAAATATTTATTCCTTATAGACAGCATTTTAAGTAATAAAATATAATTTCCTTCTTTCAAAATTTAAATAAAAACTCTGGAACAGGTAGTAATTAAATGGCTAACAGATAACATTAGAACCATTGGTTATTCAATTTAATTCATAATATATATATTGATAAATAAAGAAAACTTCTAGATGCTGAAGGAGAACAATTGAAACGTTGAAGAAAATACTTCCTTGAACTCCTGAACATCCCGACGGAATAGAAGGACGACAACGGAGCTATAAGCATCTCTCATCCGGAGAAGAGATAGTAAAAGCTTTAAAGGAGGCAAACTGAGGCAGATAACCACTTACTTAAAGTCCTCAAAGTCGATCCGACAACCACTGTTAATATTTTATGCCCACTATTCTAGCTTATATTAAAGAGAGAAGGAATGTCTGAGGATTAGAGGTCGTTCCAATCAAAATCTACAAGGTGCAATGTCACAACAGGCGAGATATCACCCTGTTCTCAGTTATCAACAAAACCTAAGATTTTCTCCCCAATTGCGTCACAAAATAAGGTTTATGAGAAGCTTAAAAAGAACAAGGCTGACTTCGGGAAGAACATATCCCGCGTCGATTAGATAAACACCATAAAGCTGACCGTGGAATCCAAGAATTTTCATTTCTCGTTCACCAAGGTCTTCGTTTTGTAAAATTTCTTCAACCGGACCCAAAGACGCAGCATGTAAAGAAACTTGACGCAGTTTATTTTCTCGGAAAAGATTGTGAGTCTGGTGAGACATAAAAAAATGTATATGACCAAATCAATCATAAGAGTCAATGCATCCTGCACTTCTGGATTGGATTCGGTCTGAACGACAGTTTCATTCTCCCACGCATCAACTTCTTCGTCACGCTCCGACAACAATTTTGGCCTACTTATGCGTAAACATAGCCATAGAGAACAGCACATTGAATGCCTGGGCAAAGTGTAGCAAAATAAGATATCGCTGAAGGCCGAGCATTAAACATCGTCACTATGGTGGGTACTAGCTTTTTTAGTATGATAGCAAGCTAATGGTGACCCACTTCCAGTAATAAAAAAGTAACAATGATTATGTTTCTAAGTAGCCTCCTGTAATGTCTTTTACTTGCAGTATGCTTTTTACAGTCACCCAATAATTTTCCAATAACACCAGAATAAGTGAAAAGTACTGTTATGGTACCAAGTTTCTAAAATAAAATTTCTTAAAGGCAATTCATTCATGTGTAAAAGACAAATAATCCACTGAAGAGCCAGCCAAAGAGAAGAAAAAATATATATGGGAGAAGTACAGAGTACTTTCATATTGTATGGCAGCCTCATGAGCTTTAATTCCTTAAACATACATACATTATGTTGGTCGTATTTAAATATAAACATTATGTATCTTTACAACATTTTTGTTGATGTCCAAAGGCAGAAGTTTAGATAATGTTACTAATTCGACTCTTGGCATCTGATAACAGTAGCTATATACAATTAGAATATATCGTCGGTGCGCTTGCCAAACCTGATATGTGCATTTTTTTATTATATTTTTTAACGCATGTGCTTTCTTTATAAACGTCACAACGAACAACAGAACTTCCATGTGTTTCATCTGTCTGGTTTATGGTTTACATTTGTTATTATGTGCAAAACATCTGATGCCATTTCTGATATGTGTGATTAGAATACTTGCCAAATTTTGCGCAGCACATATCAGTTTTGACGGTGTCATGTTTGACACATAACAGAAATAATTCGGTAATATTCACGTGGTTTTGAGTGCAGTGTAGCAAAGTTTTAGAAAGAAAAACAATTAATGTGATGTGAAAACCTGGGTAAGTACTACAATTGAGTTATATAATTGTAAATCTCACTAATAATCAGTCATGCAGAGATTTAGATACAATATATTGTGTGATTCTATTATCCAAAAAAATAACCTAAAAAGTAATTTCTTAACCTAATATAAATTAAAAGTATCTGGTAGCTATTGCTTGTATATGTATGTAAATGTATGTTTATATGTATTTAAATGTAAACAGAACAGTTCATAAATATAAATTAGTAAGTTGTCTATTTCTTAACTGCATGTGCATGAAAGAATATGTATTTAATTTTATTAAAATGTTCCATAGTCTGTGTGGACCGCTTGTTCATAAAATTCAATTTTTTTTTTCATTTTTGTTCTTGTTATCATCCATCATGGCATCACGGAATAATTGGAGGGTAAAATTGCTTGTCGACTTAAGCACCGGAAGTATTTCTATTGATAAATGTCATGAAAATGTCACAGATACGTTTTTATCGCCCTATTACGATTTCCCACCACCTCATGAGACATCAATGATCAATCCCGAGTTTTCTGATATTCAGTCAAGTGAACCGCAGGCTGGATCAAAATAATGGAGTTCGAACAATCCGGCTTCAAGATATAAATAATGATGATCACATGGAAACAATCCAACATGAAAGCGAAGATTGTGATGGGATCACGGTGTCATCGAGACAACTCAGGTTCCCTTGGCTAAAGAAACAATTGACATATTTGAAAGTGAAGTAAACAACGACACGAGTCAATTTTATTTAAATGAAGAAACTGGATTGTTTGTGCCCAAATTTAACGAGATTGTTCAGAATAAGTCTTCTTTCAATTTTAGATTGGATGATCAAACTGGAGAAGTGATTGAAATGGAGCAAATTGAAGATAATAAAAGTAACAACGAATTTGAAGAAATTTTAGAAAAGAAGAAAGATAGAAAATTTAACATAGATCAAAGGGTAAAAGGAAAATGTTACATGGGAAGAAAATGTCACAAAAACTCAGACGACCAGAATAACCGTGTTGTGACGAACTTCGTCGCAAAAAAAAAGAAACAAATGGAAGCTAAAGGATGCACTCACGATGCCACTGAAGGAAAATCATCGAGGAGTTATCTTTGCGGAAAAATATCTGAAGAAAAAACACAAGCCATATTTGATTTTTTCTGGAACTTAGATTCGTAGGGGGCCAAGAAGGCTTACCTAAAAAATTTGATTCTGATCCGGCTAATTAAAAGAAGACGTAAAAACACAAATGCCGAAGCTACTAAAAAAACAAGGATACGGCTGTTTACTACCAGATGATAAGAATGAGTTGATGACGGTTTGCAAAAAATGAAGTCACGTGCATAGAGTGTCACATGCATAGGGTGTATAGTAAATGGTGTACTGAAAATAATAAAGATATGGCTCGACGTAAGGTATTCTACACGGTACTAAAGCGTGAAAAGATCTTAATATTTAAACCTAGAAAGGATCAATGCGACACTTGTATTGCATAAAAGGAGAACAATTTAACAGTTGAAGAATATGAGTTTCATCAACAAATGAAGCAAGAAGCCTACAGTGCCAAAGAAGAAGCTAACTCTATGTGTTCATCTGAAGTGCTAGTAGTAACCATGGATGTGCAAGGTGTACTTTTGTGCCTAAAGCTTCAAGTATCTGCTCAATATTATAAAACAAAGCTGCAGTTGCATAATTTTACGCTTTATATTAATAATAATTAGGAAGTGCATCTGTATGTTTGGCACGAGGGTCACGGTGATGTGACAGCCAATGAGTTTGTTTCCTGTCTCTTGGATTTCATCGATTTAAAACTCAACGAAAATTATAAAAAGATAATACTCATTTCCGATGGATGCTCCTACCAAAACCGCAATAAAATACTTGCATCAGCTTTATGCAATCTCACAAAACAACAAGTTATTGAAATACCACAGATTATTCTCGAAAAAGGACACACAATGATGCAGGTAGACAGTGTGCATTCGTCTTTGGAGCAAATATTCAAACCACAAATTTTTTCACCAAACGATTACAATAATCTCATGTCACAAGCTCGTCCGGCACAGCCTTATACTATCCATCATTTGGATTACAAATTCTCCAAAGATTTGGAGAAAACCTGTTTGATTTTGAGGAGACCAGGAAAGAAAACTGGCGATCCTGTGGTTACTGATATAAGGGGTTTACTGTACAATAATGGACAAATTTTTTACAAATTGCGACATCCTCATGAATGGAAATTGCTTCCACAACAAATGCGTCCTGGCCAGTCAGCTCCCAAAGAACTGTACAAGATGCCTAGAAAAATTGAGAAATCAAAATACGATAGTTTATAGTTCTTGAAGAGTTACATGCGCAGAGATTATCACTGCTTTTATGATAGTTTCCTGCATAACTAATTCATGACAGTTAGTTTATGATTACCTAGTAGGCTTACACTAATTGATGTTTATTTAAAATGTTTAGTTTTTGATAGATTTACTATTAATATCCTCAGTACAATTTTTTACTTCACAGTAAGTAGCTACCAAAGTATTATTTTCTATGCAAGAAAGGACTGATTATAATTACTGAATAATACTTATATAAGAATTAAAATACATACAGACTGATATTGAGACTCAAATTTCATTTTTTATATATTTTTAATTAATGAGCTCCTTAAGAACGTAGTTCTAAAGATTTTGTGATTTTCTAGTTACTCAAAAATCTATTTTAATTACATTGGGATAAGATAAACTAAAACGAGCGAAGTGTCGATTTTGATAAAAAAAGGTTTTAATGTAAATAATTTAAAATTTTTATGTTCAAAAATTACTTGCAAAATACCAAATTATTTTTTAAAAAATTTATGTGGTCTCCTTGTTGCTTCTATTAGGTTAATAAGTAGGTACATACCATTATGTTAGGTAACTACCTATGCAAAAATAGGACTTAAGCAATCAATATCATAAGGATTTTTTTGTTACTTAATTTCTAAGGTTCAAATATCATTTCGTTTCTTATAATAAATATTTGATTCTTATTAAAATATATTGTATTATTTTTTCCTTTGATATCTTGAACAAATTTCCTTTGTATTTGACACATAGACATTTTTTTGAACATAATTTGCTTTAGTCAATACTTACATGTGCTAAATTTTTACATAGCAAACATTTTTAATATGGTCAAATCTGATATGTGCACCAAAATTAACAAAAAAAATATTGTGTTTCAAGGGAGGAATAGAAAATAAAAACGTTATTATCACAAGTAAAGCATATTTTTTTGGCATGATATGGCATTTAGCTTTTTTTGATTGGATGAAAAATTTCTAATTTAGAAGTTTTTTCTTCCTCCTGAAAAGTTTCAATTTTTCACATATCAGGTTTGGAAAGCGCACCGACGATATACACGTTTTCATTAGTATCAATATGTAAGTGACATATCGTGAATTTTCCTTGTAAAATTGGTATTTCAGAATCGGTACGCCATGTAATCCATTATTAACGTTATTTTCAAAAATGTATTTTTTTTCGTCACGGCAGACAACATTCACAGCCACAGAGACATATTTAAATCGTTTAAAGACCTAGTTGTCAATTTGATGGCCGTAGGGTGATCTATATCATGAAATTACGAGAGATAGGATATATACTATAACCGAACAGCAAATGCTCACGACGAAATATTTGTTTAATGTAACTGATCATTTATACTTATTTATTGGGCATATGAATAAATTTATTTACATCCATGAAAATAAAAACAAATGTAGATAATGAGCCAATGATCAAAAAATGATAAAGGTTGATATCTGTCAGTAATTAAAATAATTTAATGAACAAGTAACAGAATGTATTAAAATTTTTGTTCAACAAATATTTATTTTAATATCTATCCGTTTATATCATATGAATGGTTAAAACGTTTTGTTTCTATAGTTCTTATTCACAGCAATGTTGGTGCATAGAAAATAATTAACATTAAATTTAACGACTCTTCCAGCGACAAAGGTTTATAATTTATCAGATTTACAGAGAAAAACAAAAAGTATTTGTTCAAGGATAAAATAGAAGTCAAATTTATTACGTTTCGTGTATGCCTTACGAAACAAATATATTTTGAAATGCAATATCAATGCTATTTAATTATGAAACTCTATTTAAAAACAATAAATTCGCAAGAGTTACACGTAGCGTTGAGAATAATTGAGAATGAATACAAAGCAATGAACAGGCGGAAACAATCGAAAATGAATGAAGCATTCGACCACCGATATCATGTAAATGATGCCTGTCATCAATGTAAGTTTAGATTATAACAGTTATCAATTGCATAACGGTTACAATGCTTCCTTCATTTTTTTGCATTACTCGAAAACCAAAATTTACAATAAAAGTACATTGAAGTTAATTTTTATAATTCATCTTATGTGGAATGCTGCCGGAAAGAAAATAATTTTTTTTGTTAAAAATTCTACTCCGAAATATTTTACATAATATTTATAATAACACTATACAGTATACTTAGATAAAAAGTTCAAAATCTTTAATGCAAACTTATTTGTTGTATTACAGGATATTGACCTTTTTTATTTGAATTAAATTTTTTAGCAATAAGTTTCATAATAATACCATTTTTTAAGTTATTATAATTTATATTGTATTTTCTTTGTGTTTGTATTTTATCGTACATTCATAATAAACAATTTGACTTATATAAATATAATACCGATTAGTTGGACGAACTAAACTTACACGCAAGATCATATGTTGTTCATCCTAATTTAATTAAATATTTTATGCCATAAACTGAAAAGTAATTGTTAGCAGAGACGGAAAATGACTGCTGCAAGAGGACTAGAAAGGTTGGCAACTATAAAGGTTTATTCGGATGTCAAAAAGGAATATTGAAAGATTAGCTAGGAAAACTGGCCAAGTGCGTGACAGGGTTCTCATAAAGTAGGGTTTTGTAACTGTCTATATCTAATGAGATTTTGGATGTAAGTTAATAGAAATAAGTTTTAATTGAGAGCAGCTGGAACGTAGAATTATTAATAAAATTAAAAGAAAATATATTCATTACATCTTGTTTTTAAGTTTAATTTTAACATTGTGAATGGTAAAAAGAGATTCATTTTTATTTAAAAATCTTGACAATGAGCTACCACTCTCGATGAAATACGCGGAATAGATTAATATTACTTTTCACATGAATGGAGAAGCAACTTTTGTTTTTTAACCCATATGCACATACCTTGCCCAAACGAGGACGCTTTCAAACCTACTTTCAACATTTTTATTTATTATAATTAACCGGCTTTTAATACTAAATCGTAATGTCTAATAGTGCATTTGTATTTAAATAATTGCTTACTGTTATAATGTTTGTGGTTGAAGTTTAGTAAATTGGCGAATTGTTTCGTAATTCAAAGAAATAGAACCTTTTACGTAAATTTCATAAACATATTATTTACTTTATGGTAAATATAGAGTGGAACAAAATAAAAGGTTCTGTGCAATGTGAAAAGATTAGTTATGATCACGTCCCCAATTGGAAACAGTGGACACATTTATAGTAAATAATATTTTTCTTTGCAGACTTTCACTGTAGCTAAACCATTTTCAAAATTTCACTTGCAGTAAGTGATCAATATTGAGGACTCCAGCAGGTCTTCTCTTACCTGCTGGAGTCCTCGTATATTGCTCGTCAGAGGACTCTGACTTATATGTGGAAATAGTGGCTGTTCCTCCCGAGCCAAGTGCTTTCTCCGATGAAGAAGAAGACTATGACAACAATATCCAAACTAATGAAATATTTAGAGATTTTCTAGGGAATGTTGAGATTTTTGTCTACAGTGATGAAAAGATATGAGATAGTAGTGATGAAAAACCTTAGATTCTTTATCCCTAATGTCAGTAGCAATGAAGAACTCATGTCCTTTATTGCTTGTGCGTTTTGGGTATAAAAATTACATGCTTTCCGGTGCTGACGGCGACTGCTACATTTTTGACATTTACTATGGCAAAGGCAAACAACTGACAAGTATCAGCAGTCAGCCATTATGTATGAGGGTCGTATAAAACCTGCCGGGCAAACTTGACTCAAATCCTAAAGACCAATTTGTGTTCTTTGATAATTTTTACCAGTTTTGCCCTGTTGCGGGATTTATGAGAATCTGGCTATCGTGCCACTGGAACTGTTCGGGAGAAAAAAAACGGGCAAATACCTTCTAATATCAGTCAAGGAGATAAAAAAGAAGAATCGTTGCCTACTGGTTTGATGAGACTATTCAAATATTGTTTTGTTTGCTGGCTAGATAATAGCGTTTGTGCAATGGAAATCAATTATGATAATGTCCTCATTCCAGGTGAAGCGAAATGATATAGCTTACATGATTTACAATAAAGGAATGTGTGGAATCAACCATGCTTAATATTCTATTTTGTTGTATCGTACTTCTATCCGTGGTAAAAAGGAGTGGTCGGTGCTGTTTTCTTATATACTTGATTTAGAAATTAGCAATGATTGTAAAAAGTTAATGGTGGTAGTCTAAAGGCTTATATTATTATGCGATTTGAAACTGCATTCAGAGCAAATATATACTGTTAGGGACTACAAAGACAGCAGAAAAACTCCCGATCTGATATCAAGATTGACGTTAGCACCAGAGGAAACAACAAATTGTTCCAAATATGTTGGAGCTACAAATGGATATTACTTTCAATATGTAGTAAATGATAAAATCGAAACTTGACTAGTTTTCATAAGTCAGTTTCTAAGGAGCAGAGAAAACGTTCATTTTAATAGAGTTAAATAACCTGCCATCAAAATATTGAAATAATTTGTCGATTAAAAGTATACTAGACCTTTTAAGTATTAAAAATAATTTCGTCCATATTTTTATCAAGCTATTTGAAAAATAATTAAATTTAAACAGCGGTTTTATTTTGAAATTAATATCTTATATTCTATCACAAATTAACATTTTTATGTAATTGAACTTAATAAATAAGTACATTTAGTTAAATATATCACACTGAGACTAAAAAGTCAGTGAATAACACGGATCCGTCTCCGTTCGTAATTTAGGGTAAACAATTGAATTTTTATATTTCATATTAATAGACATAACGAAAATTATAAATTATCATTTTATTATACTCATCAACATTTTAGTCATCAAATCGTTACATCTGACGCTTTATGTCATTTGCTATTTAAGTAAACCTCTTGGTATTATTAATGGAATGGTATTCTAATAGATTGATAAATATTATTTTAACTCTACTGACTTTCTTAAATGACCCGTTACTTTCTACATCTTAGACTTTGGGTATTCATCTAATATTTTTGTCATTGCAATATATTCATTTAGTAATTTGTGCCTTCATGTTACATTTCGTGTGCATCGTTTTACTGTTGATTATATAAAAATAACAACCCAATCAAAATTTATTTTACATGTTTTAAGAGTCTATAAAAGGACATATTTCACTTCGTTATCAACTTCCACAAAAATTGAAATCCATTGGAGTGGTAAAATCTTTTTCTCATTGCTCGCCAGTTATTATACACTTGTCTTTATTTTTTCGGCTTTAGTTGGATATTGAATAATTGCTTTAATCAATTTATGGGCATCTTATTTACCCTCAGCTTACTTGAAAAGCAAATGATAAATCCCAGGAACCATGATACTTCTCTGTTCTTTATTTTTATTGTCTTTATCTCTATCTTCTAGTGCGTAACAACCCATTGAATTGAAATTCTGATTTTATGTTGGATAATATATTTTCAAATCATTTCATGTTATTATCAAATCATAATCTAGTTCTTGAGAGATTAGCATAAACGTTTTAGATGATTACTAAAAGTTTACGAAATTATATTTACGGAAGTTAATGTGATTTTGTTGTCTGGGGTTTTATTTATTTTGACTGATGGTTAACAATTATTGCTTCACAAAAATCTTTAAAAAAGTGTCTGCTCTCTAATAACGTGAATAAATCGAGTCTCACCTGAAAATATGATAAGTTGACTGGAGAAATATAAGATTTTGTGGCGCATAATACTGATAAAAATATTTTATAAAATTTGCATATCGTTACCAGTTGCAGAGTCAAAGCGGGAAATACCACAAACACTTCTCATAATGAGCAAATTTTGAATGAAGTTGCGTGCATTTGTGGGTATGAGAAAACTAGTTTCGCAGTTTGTCGGTTCATAAACTATTTTAAAGAAATACATTATGACAAAATATATTTGTGTTTGATGTTAAGCGGTGAATGCCACGTAATATGATATTTCTTGTTAAGTGTGAAAATAACGATATTTTTTAAAATTTAATAAATATATTTAAACAATAATAAATATCAATGAATTCTATGAAAGAAAGTATCTGATTCTTAACTGAGAGAATTTAAAAAATTGTAGAGATACTCCAAATTTGGAGTTACGCTGGCATACGTTGCGCATGTTTTTAGGCCACAATGTGAAACCATAATTTATACTACAGAGTGGAAAAGGTAAACCGTGATTAAGTAGTCATGCCATTCTTTGTTCGTCATCGTGTATCCCACCGTTTTAGGATACACACAAGGTACAGAAAGCAAAATAAATCGTTATGTTAGTCCGTTGCTTTGATTCGATGTGATTTCATAGCAAATAGATACGAGTTGACTTTATATATTACTGGGAAGGTGAAATAAATAGATTTAATTGAATAAATTATTTATTTATAGACTTTGACCTACACAATTGATAAAGAAAGCGAATTTACTACTACGAAAGCAATCTCTCGCCGCCAACCAGAATTACAATTCAACCTCATTTGACTAGCGGCTAGGAATCAATACAACATACCACGGCGATGACATGGCTATGAATTTATTATGTTTTTAAATGTATTCACATTTTGACAACAGTAACTAGTTTCAAAACTATAAATTGTTTTTGGTGATATTGGAGGCCTTTTTAAATCTAAGCTGTAAATAAATGGAATGTACTATATGTAAGGTATGTTAAAAGTAAAATACATAATTTGGATAGCCTAGGCAAGTAAATATAAACGCGTGTATAAAAAAATATTGTTATTCTTACAAACACGTAGAGATTAAATTTAAAGATGAATACGAAGTAAACAAGACGTATACAAACAAATATTATATGTAGTTATGTCTTAAGTTTTTTTTAATGCATTTTAAACAATTATATTTCAAACACTTGTTAATTATTTGATAATTGACTTACGCATGGTAAAGTTTTAAGGAAAAACTAATTATCTCTTTCTATATATATTATAATATAAATAACCATATCACTAGTAGACAGTCTGTTCCAAATTCAAAATAAAATGTTGTAAAATTTATAAAGTTACAACACGATTTACCAATATTAATTACAGTGAACGTAGACAAAATGGAGCTTACAAAGGTGCAATAATCTTAGGATGACAGAGGATGAAATGTATTAACAAAATAAAAGTATGTTTCATTGTAAATGAAAATCGCATAGCGAATTAATAAACCTTCAAAAAGAAAGACAACAAGTTCAAGTTCATGCAAAAGTCTAATATTGATGCATACCACAATAAATATAAATAATAAAAACGCAATGCAGGGCAAGGTGCAAACCAGCTTTAGGTGGTAAAGTGTTTTTAATAAGAACCTAATATACAAGATACATATACGATACATCATGTTTTCATTAGATACAAAGGAAGTCAAGTACATTAAACATAAACTAGGATAAGTACTAACACCGAACGACAAAATGAACAGTAAACTGAATAATCCTAAAAGAAGAGTTCCAATCAAAGAACTATCAAACTTACCTTCATCTATGGAAGTTTGTAATTAATATAAATTGAACTTATAAAAGTAAAAGTCAGTGCAAAATACGCCCCCATAGAACTCTTGGGCTTAACTGGATGTCAGATATCTGGAAAAATCCAAAACTTGAGGGGCTGCATTGGCTCATTGGATTATTCAATAAAATCGCATTTTTTTCATTGTGGCACTTAAGTTACTTATATTAAGTTAAAGTACTTTTATTTCAATATAATAAGCAGATAACAATAAATCTGACGCCACACAAACCCATATTACGGAAGAGAGTCATTGTGGGATCCTTTCATCTCTAGGAAACTAATATAGTGAGTTCCACTGCCACAGATAACACTAAGAGCTTAAATTGTCTTATTCTGAGATATGCATGATAATATAAGTACAAAAATCAGAATTACTACCGGTATGAAAATCCATTTCAAATCAGGATAGGAAATACATAGAAAGTCAGCACTGTTTTCATTAATTGCAATCTGATTGTGGACCACATTACCAGATATTTGTTAGACATATCTTATGTATATGTTTGTGCACGTAACAAAAAGGGTATTGGACTTACTTTATAATTTTAAGTAAAATTATTCTAGAAACATAGACGTAGAAATAATCTAAAAAAAATTGTTAACGGAAAGCGATTTCGGTGGTGCTACAAAAATAGGCGTTAATATATTTGCATAAAAGCAGTATTTCCCAGAATACGTCATTTTACCCTAGCCACAATTGTTATACATATAACTGAAGATGTAAAGATCCATATAAAAATAGCGTAGCTGAAGTGTAATTTAATTGAAAGAACTGTTTCGTTATGTTTTAACAAAAGAAAGATTTATTGAGTTATATTCTGGATAGACGATTTTTAATGAATTTTTTCCGAAATTTTGAACTTTAAATCGCTATGACCTAAAATTTGCAAGGTATCGTTTAAACCAATAAGTTTTTCACCCTTCAATTGCTAATGGATGTTATATTTAACGAGGGCGGATAGTTTAAATTAAGTGAAGATTTTGCTTCAATCCGAGCTATAATTTTAACAAGCCAGAATTAATTAAATAAAACAAATTTAATTATAACCAAAAGTGTCTTGTAACAATTTTTCAGATAAGACTCATTTGTGATATAATTGTATCTACTTTCTGTCACTGTACGTATATACATGTAATGGGCTATTTTTAAAATGTCACTTTTGAAAGGGTTTTTTGTTTTTAAATATTTGATTTAACCTTATGAAGTACATATTGAATATTATATTATTTGATTTACGTACTATATTGAACATTGAAATTAATTCCAAATCTCAAATAAATAACCACACTGATTCTAATAAATACACGAAGGATAAAAAACCGATATCTTGTAAGTTTGATTAATAGTAGCAGTTACGTAAATGGGCGCAAGTCTGAATGTTTCTGAGATAATTGTCAGCAATATTTTGCCTATGGCACAGAGAATCGTTAGATAGTTGCAGGAGATACGCAATAACAAGTTCTCATTATTAAAAACGCATGAACGCTGAAGCGAGGCAAATTTTGTAAAATTTACACCAGGAATATCGATCTGAGACGATTATGACAAATGTATAAGAACATTTATGATTAAATTTAAATATTAGTACAAATTGATTATATTAATTGTAGTACATATTTCTAAAACTATGTCTTTATCTCACTACAACTAATTCTGAAAGTAATCAAAAAGAAAGGTCTAAATTTCGATTTTAAAGTACATAACAAGGGATAAAATAACAGAGAAAGAGAGAGAGATGAATAAATATTAATTAACTATGAACATTATTTACTGTTGAAATACATAGAGCACATGTGTATGCGTACACTTCAAAGTTGTAAAGGAGCTTAAGAGCAGGATAAATACGTTGAGTTAAATATTAGAAAAAATATTATTTTAATAAATATTAAAATACTAATTTATGTGGTTGACAAAATAAATGGACTGTATTAAATTCGTGTAAGAAGATTTTAGTGCTATACGTTCAGGAAAATAAGGAAATGGCATTACAAATCGACGTAAAATCTAATAAACCATTCATATTAATTTACATACTCAATTGCTTTATTAAAAAAATATTAATTAATTAGTAAATTAAAAGAAATAACCGCGAATCCAGTACCGGAACACGACTAACTACGACCGAAGAAAGTCGGGATGTATCGCTCCTGGTGCAAATTATATTTACGACAATTATATCTATGTGCGGTTTCATTCCAGATATGTCAATAAGTCCAGTATCTATCTTGTTAGTCTTGTAACAGATAAAGCACAACCAAAATTGGTAATAAATTAATCATTAATAGATAAGTAAATCGAAAAAATGTTGCGAGTTTACTTTTAACACACATAACGTATACAACAGTTAATAGGAGTAAAGAGAGTCTTTACTTGTTTTCGCGCATGCGTATACTTCTTGTTTTATTCTCTCCATTGTTAGCTAAGTACCTTCTTTCTCTCCTTCTTGCGATAAATTCGTTACATTCAGATGTTACACAAAAACTTTACTCGAGAAGCGTTACTATCGTGACATTTTACGTACGGAGGCTTCATTCATAATCGTAATTAAATTTAAACAGAGCTTTAGAGTTACATAATTCAAAAGGAATAAAAAACGTTTTAAGATCACTAATTATTACATCCGTTGTGTACAGTTGCTTTAACAGGAAATGTTTTGATATAGAAATTTCAAAGTAAGAGTTGTGATGGAACGTGATGGTGTATGTTAACCCGAATATATTTCATATTTTTCTGTTAATACTTAAAAAATATTTAAGTAAACATTTTCGAAATGATTTCATAACTCGTGCTAAAGGAATTTCAAAATTATTTTGTTACATATTTTTTGAGTGTTATATAAACTAAACTGAGAATTAATTTTGTAATTGCTTGTAAAAATACACCTTTCATATCTCTGAAAGTAATTTTTTTTTTACATTTAAGCTATGAAAAGAACAGAGTCACTAGAAATTTACCGGTAAATATATCAATGATTTAAAATGTCACAACTTTTCAAAAGTTCACTCTATTTTTATGCCCATGAAAAATATACTAGGCAATATATTCGCAACGAGTTAATTTATATTAATATTTGTTAATGAATCAATAGAGATACTATGTGTACCTGGATGCTCGCATATCCTGAGTTTGTACAAAACCTTTAGAGTGCGAATTCTGGACTAAAGTATATTGTATGTACGTAATTTCTTTTACTTGACGAAATAAAACAAGATCAACATCTCATAACTTACACGTGTAACTTACACGTCCAAATTCTTATCCTGAAATCTGTTCAAATTTTAAACAGAAATTGATCAGGGCAGTTACAACAAGACATACCGATTGCGCTTATTGCTTCACCATACTTGGTGTCGTCATGGTCAAAAAATATTTCAAAGTCCAAGATCCAGTACAAATTTATCTTAAGATCTTTTTAAATTTTAGGGGTTATTATAATTTCAAATTAATACCAACCATGCATGATCATAATAAAATGTTTTCATTGGTTTAGAACGTGTAACACTAGCTGTAGCACTTGGCGTGTAGCACTTTTATAGTTTAGAACATGTAGAACGTGTAATATAATTCTAGAGTAATTTATATGGAAAAACATTGCATAACATCGATCAAAATGTAATGGATGCCATTCAGTAATTTCGTCACAATTATTTAAATGGGCCTAAAATGTGTAAATATTACTGTTAGATACCTGAACTCAGTAATTAATAAAATCGATTTTGTAACGTTTCCTCGGTTAATTTTGCAAATAATTATGTGACAGTAAGATTTTATACATTGATTTGTCAAATTACTTCATCACAGTTATTGATTTTTTGAGTCGAAAATACGTATTCTTCAGATTCTTTATGAGGATTTATAAATACGATTATTAACAAGCAAACATGAATTCCTTAAAGCAATATGAAACACGCGTTTATATAGCAGCATAATAGACGTACTTTTTCGTTGGTAAGTGTCTGAAAACAAAATTATTTTATCATTTAAATATTTACTTACTTTAACGTTTCGAAACGAAGTTGTTAGAATGGTTCTTCGAAGGATAGAAGATGAAATACAACACAACTAATGTGTCGATCGAATAAAGTATGCTAAATATAGAAGAAATAACAGACATAACGCTTTTACAAGTGAGTTTCAGTTTAAACATTCGTTTTTTATCATCAAAGATAAAAACTTTACTTTTAATATAGGCAAGAAATTTTTTATTTCTTCTCGAAACTACTGTGTGATTCAATCGAATCAAATACATGTTTGAAAAATATTTTTTTATATTCAAGGTATATGGATGGATTGTAAATTTAACTGGAAGTTCAATTCGGTGACTATCCAATATATATTATAAAAGTAATTGTACAATGTACGTGTCGCTAAAACTCAGAAACGAGTCCCAGTACAATCGGAGGAATTACATGGTGTGATAGATCTCTATCCTCCATCCATGGAGAAGGTTCCCGTTTTTATCTGAAGGTCGTACTTAAGGACTGGAAGTTTCGCCATCTAGAAAATTCTAAAAGAGTCCAGGATATTCGAGAGTATTAGAGAGCATTCCACAATATTCCAGAACATCCCGGAACATTGGAACGTTTTTAATAGGTTGGAACGTTTGGGAACATCCCGGAATATCCCTGATCTTTGTGGAACATCCGAGAACAGTATCGAATGTTGTGAAATGTTCTGGAACATTGTGGCTCATTCGAAATCTTTTTTGTATGGGTGGGATTACCCATTGGTTTTATTGTCAGTTTCTTATCAGTGAAGAGCAGGAAGTGAATAAAAACTAACAGTAAAATGGAAGTAATCAAAGTGATAGAGTGACTAAATATAAATCGAAAATAAAGTGTGAGAAGTATTTAAAGTGTACTTAGTGTATTTCTAAATAAAAAGTTCGTTTAATATATATTTTATACAATGCCCAAACTTAAAAAAACCAAACGGCGAAAACAACAAGAACAGTGAAAAACGAAACAGTGCATAACGCACTACTTTCCAAAATATTCCAAGCACACCTAAATGTAGAATACTGCAATTCAGTGAAAGCCATTAAATTTGTATGCAAGTATGTGAACAAAGGCAGTGACATGGTAGCATTTCAAATATTCAAAGACCGTGAACAACAAAACAGAAAGGACGAGATCGACATGTACCAAATGGAAAGATACATCAACAGTAACGAAGCAGCTTGGCCAATTTTTGGTTTTCCCATACACGAACTCAAACGAACTGTGCAACATTTAGAGAATGGAAAAAATTGGAAAAAATTGCAAACGAACCACCCAAGAACACAACACTAACAGCTTTTTTCCAACTGTGCCAAACAGATCAATTCGCAAAAACATTATTAAATGTCGTCGTCACTACCTACAAAAAAACAAGAAAACGACAATAATTGGGAATTAACACTAGAAGAAGCCTCACTCATAGTCCCAGCTAAACAAATCAGACAATTATTCGCCATAATACCAACACTATATAACCCATCGCATCCAAAACAACTATGGGACTTCTTCAAAGAGTGTATGAGTGATCCCAAAGTGTACCAAGTCCGACAAACTCATCAAGAAGTGCGCATCGAATTTAACGACGACATCTTCAACGAAACATTCATTCGCCTAGAAGATAAATATTTAGCAACAAAAAAACAGTCCTTAATAAAACTGGGGATGGCGGCACCGGGTAAACGATTCTAATAAGTATATTGCTTGCAAAAATATGTCCTAAACAACATATCGCACTTGCACTGGCATCATCCGGCATTGCCGCCACGCTTATGGAAGGAGGACGACCTTCCCATTCCGCCTTATAACTACCATTGAATATAGCCGAAGAACAATTCCCAGTATGTAAAATCTCAAAAGGATCTGGACGGGGTGAACTTCTAAAACAAGCTAAACTTTCTTCTGGGACGAATCAGAATGGCATATAAAAAATAACTCGAAGCCATGGACAGAACATTACAAGACTTGCAAGGCTCTATTCATAATCTCAGGAGATTTTCGACAAACACTTCCGTTATCCCCAAGTCAATACCAGCAAACGAAATCAATGCATGCTTAAAATAAAGATATCTCTGGTTATAACAAAAATATGAGAGTTGAAATATCGAAAGACGAAAAAACGGCACATTTTGCTCAAAAACTTAGAAATAGGCGACGGCACATAACCTACTGACCAGACCACCGGCCTCATTGCACTTAATAGAGATTTCGGCATTATTGAGAACGAACTCATCGACCAAATTTATCCAAACATTGCTCACAGCTATACCAATCCGGAGCGGCTATTTCAGAGGTAAATATCGGCAATTAAATTTAATATTGTCTACGATATCAAAAGAAAATTTTTAACTTTAATATTCAAAAGAAAATTTCCAGTGAAGAGAGAATATACAATCCATAAATACAACGTTTACCATCGTGTCGATCGACTGTTAGAATATATAATAATCGATCGACACGATGGCAAAAGTTGACGAAAGTGTCAACTTCCCTGCAGAATATTTAAACGCTTTATAAGTACCAGAAACTTTGTAAGTAAAAGTACACTGCCTTCGACTGAAAATTGAATCTCCGGTCATATTACCCAAAAATCTCAACTCACCAAAACTATGTAATGAAATAAGGATGAACGTTAAACGGCTTTCGAATTACATCATCGATGGCGAACTTATGACTGTACAAGACAACGGACATACAGTATTTATCCCCAGGATATCACTAACTTCTACTGAACTGTCATTCTAATTTAAAATATTGCAATTTCCAATCAAATTGCAAAAAAACGCGTAATGACAAACTTTGAAACATTGTGGCATCAACCTAAAACAATCCTGCTTTTCTCACGACAAGTTATACGTAGCTAGTTCTCGAGTAGGAAATTCGAAAAACTTGTACATATATAGCCTGGATAACAAAATGGAAAATATTGTTTATAAACAAGTATTGTAAATAGTTAGAATATGTTTTCAATAAATTCATAACAACCATAAGCTTATATCAACTCCCTGAGCCAAGCCGGATACCCCAGATAGTGTATTTATAATACAACTTGAGCATTATTTATATCATTACGAAAAAAAAGACGCCAGCATTCTAATAAGTGACAAATGGCTCTCAATCGGAATTAAGCGGCAATTAATTTCAACATTGAATGGAAATAAATTTGAGCTCCACGCCTATCATTACTTTTAAAAGTTTATTTTCAGAATTGTTTTTTTCATTGTATTTAAAGATTTTTGAGGAAATTATTTATCTTGCCATGAAAAATTAAGTATACCTATTAGATAAACTTTGCTCGCTGTATTCATTGTTATCCAAATTAAACTAATGGTAATTAGAAAGAGAAAACAAACATTGTTTTATATAAATAAAATTAAAAATTATATAAGACATAATATTAAATTGGCAACCAAGGTAAGTTATCGATAATAAAATCTAAATAAGAAAATAAAATATCGAGGAAGCATACAAATCGGTGAAATAAATGACAAGTAGTGCCACAGCTACGAGTAAAGTAAATAGTATTGCATTTCGTTCAAAATACTCTGAAGAAAGGTCGGAAGAATATTCAAGTTTGCCTGTATATACGTCGTAGGTACTGTTTTTTTGGTTACTTGATTCTAAGGAAAGAATTGAAAATTGCTGATATTTTTCTAGAAAAAATTTGTACAAATTTAACGAAAGACATCTTTTATTTCTGTGTCACAAAATTTAAGTCGCGGATGATATTACCTGGATATTTTATCTTCACGTCTCTTAAAATTTTGTCTCTGTGGTACGTTGGATTGATCAGCGCAGTGCAACGCGGGGTCTCGGGTTTGATTCCAGAATACTCGTCGAGCAGAGCTGCAATAATGTTCTACATGTTCTTATGGCATGTCCAGAATATGTATAAATTTTTACGTTAAATTCTAAATAAGTAAATAAGTGTAAGTAGTATGTGCATTACTTAGAAATCAAACCACGATCTGGTCCAAAAAGAGTTGTACACGTGTTATTAAAGGAGGTTTTCATCATAATGAAACTTGACTGTTGTTATATGATGAAAGTTTTTTTTTCAATAATAAATCAATTTTATTAAGGAAAATAAATTAATTTACGGAGAAGTTTCAATGATATAAACTTATTACTTTTTATAAATGCAATTATTCTTTCACTTGAGTTGTATATATTTTGCACTTAAATCCTAATAAACTAATTTATAATATAGCGGCAAATGGGGGTACACCCTTTTATTTATTTCTTTCTTTCATTTTTTAATTAAATAGATTTTTGCGATTCGCACGTTAAGCACTTTATCCATTTCGTCTGTAACCGAACCTTTTACAAATTCAGACGTTTTAGAAATTTTGAAAAATGGTATATTTTAATCTGAATATAAACATCTTGATTTACTTACATCATTAATGCAAACTTAATACAAGAAGAGCTCTGTTTCACTATTTAACTTATTAAAAAATGCCTATAGAAACTGCATCTGAATATAAATGGAGACCTATTCATTTATATTCAGAGGCATTATATCTAGGCGTTTTCTTCACTCACTTTCTTTTTGACGTTTAATTAAATTAACATTGAAACAATTCAAAAGCAAACATACAATTTGCCGTTTAGGTTACAGGTTCATAACTTTGAAACAGTGTAACTCAGATACATACTTTGCAGTTTTCATTATTCTTACCACTCCTTCCTTATAAATAAGATTAAAATATAAAACAGTACATTTTCCAAATAAAATAAAAAATTGCCAGTCGAATTTAGATTCCAATCATTGCAATTTTTAATATTAAAATTTTTGTTTGATGATTTTGTTTTGTTGCGTCATTTATTTACGTTAGTATTTAAGCTCGTATCATTAAGTATCTACTAAATGACATGCATTTCTTTGTTACCTAAAGTTTTTAAATAACTGCACACGTAAAACGTAATCAAAGAATCTGTTATGTAATGATTTAATAATTACTGTTTGCAGGTTTACTTCTTTTTTCACTATTGGAATTCAATAGCTGGTTAAGTATGGAAGGACCAAATATTACATGTTGATAAGTTTGATGCATGGATTCTCTCCTGGTGTTAACTCTTGATCATTTAAATTGCTTTTAAAATAGGAACAAATTACTTTCAAATTCACTGGGTTTTATGTATATTTTTCAACCTTCATGTTAAATATATTGAAATATCTTATTTGGGGGTTTCGTCAGTCGCAATGATCTACTAGTAAATTAAGGCCGAACCGTATCTTTACTGGCTCATTTTTTCGTAAACTGGAAAAATATTTTGTACGATGTTAGTTTTTTGTTCCAATTTATTAACGATATATTTTCACTTTACTTTCTACCGCCATTCGAATACGACGTAGTTTGTCTTCATAAAAGTATGGGAGAAAATTTATTTTTGTCTAATATAATACACTCAATATTCCATTACGAAAAGGACGACAATCTCGAGAAATGCATATTTTGCATGTTTTTTTCTTCACATGTGAATTAAATAGAGGAAATTTAAAACAAAACATCGCTGGCTTTTCTAAATGCGTTCATTTATTAAATCCTCTTATATTGAATAAAACATTGCGTTTAGTAACTTATTTCGGTTAAAGATACTGTGTCATAAGCTTAGAGATTTAATCAATTTCATCGTTACAAAATTGGATGGTGAACCTAAGATTTTGACGTCTATCATTTTCTTTAATTTTCTTATTTTCAGTTACCAGATTTGCCTAATGTAATTTCCATTTAATATATGAGAATCAATGTTCTCTCTAACTTAGGGTCAAGTAATAAAAACACTCAGTTAAGTGATGCATTTAGTCATTATTTTATTTATATTTCCTAAATTACCGTGAACAAATGTGCACAAAATTGTTGTCAGGATGTCGTGGTGGTTCAACTCGAAGTACTTTCAGAATTGTGGGTGAATTTTTATTTGAGGCCATTTAATTGAACCAGAATTATGAGATTCAATATAATGCTGCAGATGCACTGAAGAAAAGAAATGTTATGTATTATTATAAAGGTATAAAATATTATAATAATTTAGTACTTTATAACCAGGACTTGCTAATTATTTGTTAACATAGATCAAAACTGAATATTATTTTCTTGCAATTTGCCATTAAATATTGTTATACTATTGAGTTACAGAGGCTAAAAGAGTATAAACCACTTACTGTAAAAGGAAATTAAAATAATGTGTCGTTCTAAAACCTTTAAAAATCTTTATTAAGATCAATTTCGTTAACAACTGTTACTTTAGACGATGTCTCAATACAAACCTATCCAAAGAGCTAAACTTGTTTCTACCGTAAGTTACTAATTTATCGAAACGCCTATCTAGTGACTTCATAATATAAATTTTGATGTACTTTTGTTTATTTATCAAAGCTGAACATTATTCTCTTGCAATTTGCCATTAAATAAAGTCATATTATGAAGTAATATTGACCATAAGTCTAAAATTCCAAATATCCAGAGTCAAAAATATGGAAATAAAATTATTAACAATATTTATTAACATATTCTTTATTTCCAACGGCAGTGTTTTAAGTCTCCACATTATTTGATATATTACGTGTATGTAATTCTTTTCAAATTAAGAGTTTAGAGTTGGTAATTCGCTATACTTGGAACGCTCTTACTTTTTCTAAAGCGAACCAAATTATTACGGGTCATTTTATAATGGGATTTACCTCGTCAGTGTCCTCAGTAATAAAGGTAAAATATTTTCGATAAACGTAATTTGGTTTTACAGATACGTTATTTACTTGTAGAATATGAGTTCTCATGGCAAGTTTGTTTTGATTTAATAAATGTCACTTCACTTTACACTTTTGATTCGAAAAATCAATAATAATTAATGTAGTTTGTAGAAAATGGAAAATGTTTCCAGTTTTTGTGTTATGAATAGTCCCTGAACAATAAGTACAGCTTGAAATAGTAAACAAATACTATGGATCTTGATGTTGTATCTTTAGACTTTTCACTATATTATAAAATTGTAATTATAACAAAATTTTAATTATATGTCAAACTACTTTACTTACAGTGCCGATAAATGGATAACCCAATGGAAACACACCGCACATACGTATTTGATGAGTTTTGCGAGACAACTGCAGGGACAGGTTTTGAATCTGCAATTGCAATATTACTAATATAAATATTTAAACTAAACTAAAATAAAAACAAGCCATATAACTGATATTAGATTTAAAATCAGTGCTTTGTGATAATATTTGTCTTTCTCGATCAGAATTTAAAATCATAAATAACATAAAAAAGTAGTTAAGAAACGTAAATAAACACTTGCCGCAAAATTTAAATCACGATCATCTCCCCAGTTTATAGAAATTTGATGTAATAGTTTACCACATTTTGAGACCTGAAGCGTAAGGAAAATTATAATCCATTAGAGATAGTATTTTATACAAATTAGGATAAATCAAATTGTAATTTCTTGCGTGGATACAATAATTTCGGAATTTGACAGGTCGATTTTTAAGAACTGTCGCATTTTTTATTTCCTTGGAAGTATTACATATAACACATTGTAACGATACATTAAAGAGTTATTAAGCAGAGAGTAATAATGTAATAATGGCCAAGAGGATGAAGTTGACGCTAATGAAGCTTTACGTTACTCCATAAAATAAAGAGTATAATGGAGTACATTGTACAACATTGTTCTTTAGAAGTATCTATTCATCTACATTATCCTACATACGTTCTATAAAAATCCTCAACAACATGCAATATGATCTTCAGGATATTAATTTTTAAATGTATGTGAATTTCTCCTTTCAGAATTTTCTTTAACAAATCAAAGATACAAATTTGGTAAAATATATTTTCAATTCGATTAATTTCTTTCCCGTACACTGTTTTTCAATGTTATTTTTATTTACGGTAGGAATGAAATAGGTTATTAAAAACTCTATGAAACCCACCTGTCTAATTTATATATTATCGAGTTTTTCTTTTTTAATAATACGCAATACATTATTGTGAATTAACTTGCAAGTGATATGCTCTGTTCTTTCCCATGTAAATATATGCATATTACAAGTAAATTTGTTTAAATTAACGTATAGAATTTCAGCACAAGTTGCTTTGGTCGCTTTTGAATCGGAGAGTATTATAAGCAGCCACACAATGCAAAATAAGTCACAATAACCAATTTGTCAGCGATCCTAGATAAAGCCGAGCCACGCAGATTGCAATTCCAAAAACAAAATGTTGCTTTGAATCGATACGGGTTGATTCAACGCAACATTAATTTTCAAACAATTGGTTTTGGCAGAAAATATGAATTGGCGAAGATATTTCAAAAGTGACTTTCATATCGAAGGATTTTCTTTTATTATCCGATTTATGTAAAAATAAATTATGCATAAACAAAATTATTAAAATTTTCAGGTAACTTTAGTAACCTACAAATAAATCCTCTATAGGAATGTCTTCCGCAATTATTCACCAAACGTTAAATATTAACATTGTAATTTCAATGAAATGAACATTGTGGATTACCTCGTCCGAAATCGATGATGCTGCGTCGGTCAATAAAATCAAGTTAAATATTCGATTACTAATGTTCAAAAACATGAAATTAAATCTTAATCCCACATTGGGAATGGTTAGCCAAAAATACAAAACTCGAAAAAAATCCAGAAAATTATTAAGCATTGTTAAACATATTTTAACTGAAAGTTTGTCATTAAAAGATCGAATAATTTTATTTAAATCATTGTGGAGTCGTATCAATTTATTTAAATATTTAATCTTTTCATTTTTAGAATCATAAACCATTACACTTTTCACCTTGATCAAATGACGAAACTCTTTTACAAAATTTGTGTCATTGTTCAACTGTTTCATTAAATGGGTCAATCCGCGGTAAGTATCCAGTATATAAGCGACTAAATGTAATGATTTCAGAGGAGAGATGCTTAGGATTTCCAGATAATAATTTATAATCATGAAAAAAGTTATCTTTTGGTAAATGAAGTCATCGGATGTAACTACATAAAAAAAGAAATATATCAGTTTTGCAATTAAATGAAACTACGTGATGTAGTATTATTTCTACTATCTTTAATTTCTTTACCACGACCTAGGTTTCGTTGTATTACAACATCTTCAGGTGGGATATTAGCAAAGATTAACTCTTAGGAACAACCAACAGCATTTATATGTTTCAAACACAATAGCGGAAGACTACTTTGTGCGGATTTTTCCATTGTTTATGTTAGTGAGTTTATTGCAGGGGCGCAGACTAGGTTTTATTATATTACAGAGACTTATACAATATACCAGTATTCTAGTTGGGGTAATAAATTCAATTGTTGTTATTATGTGAAATTATACAATGCAAACTTTAGGGTGTATGTAATAAAATTAAATGGAAGTTATTGTCGGTAATATATTGCAAAGGCAAGAGTATTTGAAAGTAAGGCCAAGGTAATATACTAATTCTACATATCTTATTATCGGTAATATATTTATACAAAAGCAAGGGTATTTGAAAGTAAGGACAAGGTAATACACTAATTCTACATATCTCCGGTTTTGTGTATTCATATATTTATTTATTTATTTCTTTTAATTTTTTTTTTTTTTTTTTTTTTTTTTTTTTGTTTTTATTATATATACGTATATTTATATGTGTATTAATGCTGAAACAATTTCCAGGGTACTGTAGTGTCAATGTTTTATATTTATATTATATCTAAAAGATATTAAGAATGGGTGATGATATTATATTTAGTTGTTCATTTAATATATTGACCTTGATATCTTTTTTATGTCTGTTTATTTCTAATGTTTCTAGGATATTAAGTTTATTGCCTTTTGTATTTATTTGTAATATATATGGGGCATTATCAGTATGGGGGTGATGGTTATTTTCAATGAGATGTTTAGCAAAGTGAGATGTGTCTGGTTTATTATTACGCCAGCTGGCGATGTGTTCTTTATATCTTGTATTAAAATCTCTTCCTGTTTGACCTATGTATACACTATTACAATCGTTACATTTAAGTTTATAGATACCACTCTTTTTAAGTTTATCTATTTTTTCTTTATTATTAATAAGGGTTTTACCCAAGTTATTTAAGGTACTATACGTACATGTTATATTATTTATATTTTTATTATTAGTTAAGAGTTTTCCTAATTTGAGTGATACATTACCTATGTATGGGATAGATTTATAGTAAATATTATTCTTATTTGGTGCGACCGGGTATATTTCTTGTATTAGTATTTTTCTTAATTTATTATGGTACAGTTTTGTGACAATTGATGGGTCATAATTATTATTTGTTGCGATTAGTTTCATAGTTTTTATTTCTTTACGTAGGTTAGGTTTTTCAAGAGGGATGGTTAAAGCTCTGTGAATCATGGAATGAAATGCTGCTAACTTATGGGACCAAGGGTGTTGAGATTGACCATTAATTATGGAGTCTGTAAATGTGTCTTTTCTAAATATACTAAATTTATGTTCATTATTTTTGCGTTCTATTGTTATATCTAAAAAATTAAGTTTATTATCAGACTCTACTTCTAAAGTGAATTTGATATTATTGTGTAGGGAGTTAGCAAAGTTAACAAACTGGTCTAACTGTCGCTGTGTACCTTTCCAGCAGATAAGGATGTCGTCAACGTATCTATAATAGTATAATATATTGGTCGCTAATTTACTGTTTAAGAGGCTGGTTTCTAGATGATTCATAAATAACTCGGCTAAAAGGGGACTGAGGGGGGAGCCCATTGCAAGGCCATTAACTTGTTGAAAAAAATTGTTATCGAATAGAAAATAATTTTGGTCTGTGCATAGTTTAAAGAGATCTCTAATTTCCGATGCTTCAATGGGATTTAATTTTTTCCTTTCTAGGATATCTGAAATGATATTTAGGCAATCTTTTGGTGGTATATTAGAAAATAAGTTTACTACGTCGAGTGATACTAGTTTACAATTGGGTGTTAGATGTATATTTTTAATTTTATTACAGAGATCAACAGAGTTTTTAATGGTATGTTTAGGTGCAAATCCGGTTTTATTACGGAAGATCTTATTCAGGTGAAAAGCTAATTTTTTTGTGGGTGCGTTTGTGTATGAGACAACAGGTCGTATGGGTATATTTGGTTTATGAATTTTAGGTTGTCCATATAGTATTGGGGGTCTAGGGTTCATTTCTATAACTTTATGTTTCGCGAATTCGTTAGGAAATATGATGTTACAGGTTTTAATTAATTGTTTTACGTTATCTGCAAATGTCGTGGTGGGGTCCCTTTGTAGTTTTGTGAAGTCATCTGGTTTAAGGAAATCGTACACTTTATTTTTATATTCATTTTGGTCTAGAATAACTATAGTGTTGCCTTTATCTGCTTTAGATATGGTGAGTTTATCTTCATTAATTTTAATTTGTAGATTACGTTGAGTCATAATTTCGTCATTAATGTGTGTCTTGGTTTTAGAGTATTCTTTACATATTATATTAGCAGCTTTGTGTTTAGTAAGTGCGCCCTGGTTACTGAATGCAATGATGGTATCTACTACTAGTGATTCTATGTTTTTTCTTGATGGTGCGGTAGGAATATTATATTTAAATCCTTTATTTAAAAGTTCTAGCTCTTTATTATTAAATGTTGATTGTGAAAGGTTTACTATTCTGGGATAAAACGTTTGTTTGGGTGTGACTTTTGGTTTCTGGGTTTTGGCTTTCAGTTTTTTAATTTTGTTAATTTGTTTTTGTGTTATGTTTTTTATTATGGTACTGACATCATTTCTAATTTTATAGTCTAAAGTATCAAATTCTATAGGGTGAAGGAGATATGTTAGAGAAGAGTGTATTACCTTTAGACAGAGGTTTATGTTATCTCGTTTGATGGTAGATTCCCGAATTTCTTCCTTCAGCCAGGTGGTGACGGCTTTAGTTGTTGCTTTCTGTACCATTGTACCATCATTGCATTCAGTAACCAGGGCGCACTTACTAAACACAAAGCTGCTAATATAATATGTAAAGAATACTCTAAAACCAAGACACACATTAATGACGAAATTATGACTCAACGTAATCTACAAATTAAAATTAATGAAGATAAACTCACCATATCTAAAGCAGATAAAGGCAACACTATAGTTATTCTAGACCAAAATGAATATAAAAATAAAGTGTACGATTTCCTTAAACCAGATGACTTCACAAAACTACAAAGGGACCCCACCACGACATTTGCAGATAACGTAAAACAATTAATTAAAACCTGTAACATCATATTTCCTAACGAATTCGCGAAACATAAAGTTATAGAAATGAACCCTAGACCCCCAATACTATATGGACAACCTAAAATTCATAAACCAAATATACCCATACGACCTGTTGTCTCATACACAAACGCACCCACAAAAAAATTAGCTTTTCACCTGAATAAGATCTTCCGTAATAAAACCGGATTTGCACCTAAACATACCATTAAAAACTCTGTTGATCTCTGTAATAAAATTAAAAATATACATCTAACACCCAATTGTAAACTAGTATCACTCGACGTAGTAAACTTATTTTCTAATATACCACCAAAAGATTGCCTAAATATCATTTCAGATATCCTAGAAAGGAAAAAATTAAATCCCATTGAAGCATCGGAAATTAGAGATCTCTTTAAACTATGCACAGACCAAAATTATTTTCTATTCGATAACAATTTTTTTCAACAAGTTAATGGCCTTGCAATGGGCTCCCCCCTCAGTCCCCTTTTAGCCGAGTTATTTATGAATCATCTAGAAACCAGCCTCTTAAACAGTAAATTAGCGACCAATATATTATACTATTATAGATACGTTGACGACATCCTTATCTGCTGGAAAGGTACACAGCGACAGTTAGACCAGTTTGTTAACTTTGCTAACTCCCTACACAATAATATCAAATTCAC
This sequence comes from Druceiella hillmani, assembly GCA_039881145.1. Lineage (NCBI taxonomy): Eukaryota > Metazoa > Arthropoda > Insecta > Lepidoptera > Hepialidae > Druceiella > Druceiella hillmani. The sequence continues at coordinate 25,896,137 of JAYKKI010000010.1, forward strand.
TTTAGAAGTAGAGTCTGATAATAAACTTAATTTTTTAGATATAACAATAGAACGCAAAAATAATGAACATAAATTTAGTATATTTAGAAAAGACACATTTACAGACTCCATAATTAATGGTCAATCTCAACACCCTTGGTCCCATAAGTTAGCAGCATTTCATTCCATGATTCACAGAGCTTTAACCATCCCTCTTGAAAAACCTAACCTACGTAAAGAAATAAAAACTATGAAACTAATCGCAACAAATAATAATTATGACCCATCAATTGTCACAAAACTGTACCATAATAAATTAAGAAAAATACTAATACAAGAAATATACCCGGTCGCACCAAATAAGAATAATATTTACTATAAATCTATCCCATACATAGGTAATGTATCACTCAAATTAGGAAAACTCTTAACTAATAATAAAAATATAAATAATATAACATGTACGTATAGTACCTTAAATAACTTGGGTAAAACCCTTATTAATAATAAAGAAAAAATAGATAAACTTAAAAAGAGTGGTATCTATAAACTTAAATGTAACGATTGTAATAGTGTATACATAGGTCAAACAGGAAGAGATTTTAATACAAGATATAAAGAACACATCGCCAGCTGGCGTAATAATAAACCAGACACATCTCACTTTGCTAAACATCTCATTGAAAATAACCATCACCCCCATACTGATAATGCCCCATATATATTACAAATAAATACAAAAGGCAATAAACTTAATATCCTAGAAACATTAGAAATAAACAGACATAAAAAAGATATCAAGGTCAATATATTAAATGAACAACTAAATATAATATCATCACCCATTCTTAATATCTTTTAGATATAATATAAATATAAAACATTGACACTACAGTACCCTGGAAATTGTTTCAGCATTAATACACATATAAATATACGTATATATAATAAAAACAAAAAAAAAAAAAAAAAAAAAAAAAAAAAAATTAAAAGAAATAAATAAATAAATATATGAATACACAAAACCGGAGATATGTAGAATTAGTGTATTACCTTGTCCTTACTTTCAAATACCCTTGCTTTTGTATAAATATATTACCGATAATAAGATATGTAGAATTAGTATATTACCTTGGCCTTACTTTCAAATACTCTTGCCTTTGCAATATATTACCGACAATAACTTCCATTTAATTTTATTACATACACCCTAAAGTTTGCATTGTATAATTTCACATAATAACAACAATTGAATTTATTACCCCAACTAGAATACTGGTATATTGTATAAGTCTCTGTAATATAATAAAACCTAGTCTGCGCCCCTGCAATAAACTCACTAACATAAACAATGGAAAAATCCGCACAAAGTAGTCTTCCGCTATTGTGTTTGAAACATATAAATGCTGTTGGTTGTTCCTAAGAGTTAATCTTTGCTAATATCCCACCTGAAGATGTTGTAATACAACGAAACCTAGGTCGTGGTAAAGAAATTAAAGATAGTAGAAATAATACTACATCACGTAGTTTCATTTAATTGCGAATAATGAATTTCTACAAAATTAACGCCAAATATATTCAATATTTGAAAACAGCCGATGTGGCTATATTGTACCGTCGACTCCGAATTAAATTTCGGAAGGCGATACAAAGCATATGGTTTAACAAAACGTGTATAAAGTGTAATCTAACACCCAGTCACGTGAACGTAAAGATTAGTGGAACAACTCGAGCAGCCCAGAAAGCAACAACTAAAGCCGTCACCACCTGGCTGAAGGAAGAAATTCGGGAATCTACCATCAAACGAGACAACATAAACCTCTGTCTAAAGGTAATACACTCTTCTCTAACATATCTCCTTCACCCTATAGAATTTGATACTTTAGACTATAAAATTAGAAATGATGTCAGTGCCATAATAAAAAACATAACACAAAAACAAATTAACAAAATTAAAAAACTGAAAGCCAAAACCCAGAAACCAAAAGTCACACCCAAACAAACGTTTTATCCCAGAATAGTAAACCTTTCACAATCAACATTTAATAATAAAGAGCTAGAACTTTTAAATAAAGGATTTAAATATAATATTCCTACCGCACCATCAAGAAAAAACATAGAATCACTAGTAGTAGATACCATCATTGCATTCAGTAACCAGGACGCACTTACTAAACACAAAGCTGCTAATATAATATGTAAAGAATACTCTAAAACCAAGACACACATTAATGACGAAATTTTGACTCAACGTAATCTACAAATTAAAATTAATGAAGATAAACTCACCATATCTAAAGCAGATAAAGGCAACACTATAGTTATTCTAGACCAAAATGAATATAAAAATAAAGTGTACGATTTCCTTAAACCAGATGACTTCACAAAACTACAAAGGGACCCCACCACGACATTTGCAGATAACGTAAAACAATTAATTAAAACCTGTAACATCATATTTCCTAACGAATTCGCGAAACATAAAGTTATAGAAATGAACCCTAGACCCCCAATACTATATGGACAACCTAAAATTCATAAACCAAATATACCCATACGACCTGTTGTCTCATACACAAACGCACCCACAAAAAAATTAGCTTTTCACCTGAATAAGATCTTCCGTAATAAAACCGGATTTGCACCTAAACATACCATTAAAAACTCTGTTGATCTCTGTAATAAAATTAAAAATATACATCTAACACCCAATTGTAAACTAGTATCACTCGACGTAGTAAACTTATTTTCTAATATACCACCAAAAGATTGCCTAAATATCATTTCAGATATCCTAGAAAGGAAAAAATTAAATCCCATTGAAGCATCGGAAATTAGAGATCTCTTTAAACTATGCACAGACCAAAATTATTTTCTATTCGATAACAATTTTTTTCAACAAGTTAATGGCCTTGCAATGGGCTCCCCCCTCAGTCCCCTTTTAGCCGAGTTATTTATGAATCATCTAGAAACCAGCCTCTTAAACAGTAAATTAGCGACCAATATATTATACTATTATAGATACGTTGACGACATCCTTATCTGCTGGAAAGGTACACAGCGACAGTTAGACCAGTTTGTTAACTTTGCTAACTCCCTACACAATAATATCAAATTCACTTTAGAAGTAGAGTCTGATAATAAACTTAATTTTTTAGATATAACAATAGAACGCAAAAATAATGAACATAAATTTAGTATATTTAGAAAAGACACATTTACAGACTCCATAATTAATGGTCAATCTCAACACCCTTGGTCCCATAAGTTAGCAGCATTTCATTCCATGATTCACAGAGCTTTAACCATCCCTCTTGAAAAACCTAACCTACGTAAAGAAATAAAAACTATGAAACTAATCGCAACAAATAATAATTATGACCCATCAATTGTCACAAAACTGTACCATAATAAATTAAGAAAAATACTAATACAAGAAATATACCCGGTCGCACCAAATAAGAATAATATTTACTATAAATCTATCCCATACATAGGTAATGTATCACTCAAATTAGGAAAACTCTTAACTAATAATAAAAATATAAATAATATAACATGTACGTATAGTACCTTAAATAACTTGGGTAAAACCCTTATTAATAATAAAGAAAAAATAGATAAACTTAAAAAGAGTGGTATCTATAAACTTAAATGTAACGATTGTAATAGTGTATACATAGGTCAAACAGGAAGAGATTTTAATACAAGATATAAAGAACACATCGCCAGCTGGCGTAATAATAAACCAGACACATCTCACTTTGCTAAACATCTCATTGAAAATAACCATCACCCCCATACTGATAATGCCCCATATATATTACAAATAAATACAAAAGGCAATAAACTTAATATCCTAGAAACATTAGAAATAAACAGACATAAAAAAGATATCAAGGTCAATATATTAAATGAACAACTAAATATAATATCATCACCCATTCTTAATATCTTTTAGATATAATATAAATATAAAACATTGACACTACAGTACCCTGGAAATTGTTTCAGCATTAATACACATATAAATATACGTATATATAATAAAAACAAAAAAAAAAAAAAAAAAAAAAAATTAAAAGAAATAAATAAATAAATATATGAATACACAAAACCGGAGATATGTAGAATTAGTGTATTACCTTGTCCTTACTTTCAAATACCCTTGCTTTTGTATAAATATATTACCGATAATAAGATATGTAGAATTAGTATATTACCTAGGCCTTACTTTCAAATACTCTTGCCTTTGCAATATATTACCGACAATAACTTCCATTTAATTTTATTACATACACCCTAAAGTTTGCATTGTATAATTTCACATAATAACAACAATTGAATTTATTACCCCAACTAGAATACTGGTATATTGTATAAGTCTCTGTAATATAATAAAACCTAGTCTGCGCCCCTGCAATAAACTCACTAACATAAACAATGGAAAAATCCGCACAAAGTAGTCTTCCGCTATTGTGTTTGAAACATATAAATGCTGTTGGTTGTTCCTAAGAGTTAATCTTTGCTAATATCCCACCTGAAGATGTTGTAATACAACGAAACCTAGGTCGTGGTAAAGAAATTAAAGATAGTAGAAATAATACTACATCACGTAGTTTCATTTAATTGCGAATAATGAATTTCTACAAAATTAACGCCAAATATATTCAATATCAGTTTTGACCAAGTAAAGACAGTGGTCAAAGCAAAGGCGAGATTTATTATGCCATTTTTAACAGGATTACTTCGTATTTTCATTTTGTACTGAAGCCTTATGAGCTTTAATTTATTGAGCATGGATGCGTAAACTTGGTCGTATTTAAATACATATATTGTTTCTGCAACGAGCATTAACGCTGGCAATAACTGACAGAATATTGAAACAATGTAGCCAATTCCACTGCTGGGTATTAGCGGAACGCAGTTGATATAAACATTGGTCGCCTGCAGTATCGATACATAAATGGCATAAAGCGAATTTTCTTTGTAAAATTTACGTTTAACAATCGGCACGCCATGTAATCCAAATACTATTAATGTTATTGTAAAAAATATGTTTCTAATTCGCCACTGTGATTGTGTTGGATTCAAATTATTTAAAGCTTTAACAGGCAATATATTGAGTTTAGGGCGACCCATACTGTGAAAATACTGTAAAAGGACACAGAATGACGAAAAAAATAATTTTCCCGTATTATACGGACCGTATATATTTGTCTGACGGAGGTGAGGATCAATCTATTTATATGCCCCGAAATAAAGGACAAGGTCGATGATCAATCAACTGTCCAACAATGTGTAAGTTTGATCGCCCTCTGCAATTATGAATAGATAACGTAATGGTTGATCAATAGGTTAATAAAAGCACAAATAAGAAATTTATTTCAACACATACTTATTTTTCCTCATTCATCGTTCCTCATTACATTAAAAAACAATATAACCGAGCCAGTTTTTGTTTTTATCCATAGTGTTTTTATCAAAATACTAAATTGTATTAAACTGCAATGGTGCCTAATTTTGATAAAGTGCAATGGTGCCAAACAAAATATAATTAATAGAAAAAAAAACAAAATTTAATTTAATAATTATTTTTCAATAAAGTAGAATTTACAAAGTAGGATTCACAAATCCAAAAATTACAAACACACAAAACATTATTTTAATATTTAGGTTTTCAATCAAATATGGGCTTTCAAAAAAATATTTACAATAGATAAATTATTAGTTTTATAAATTATTATATGAATATATATGTCTACAAAATAATTCAATCCTTTTTTAAATCTGACTAGGCTCGATGTAATAAAATAGGAAAATGGTATTAAAATGCTAAGTTTAGCATTGAAATTGCACTTGAATCTGAGTTACCAAATAAATAACTATATTTATATATATAACTTAATTTCCAAAGGAAATCCAACGTTCCGAGCTAAACCAAACGTTCCGAAAACCTCGCGAAACGACGAAATACACGCGCATTATCTTACGCTTACAGCCAATGCAATGTCGGTATCCTGCTGTGAGTACACCACCTATTGGCTGTTGGATTTTTTATTCCAAAACTAGATTTTTATTTCAAAATCAATTACTCTCTCCAGAGGTGTAATTTGCTGTAAAACTTTTAGTAATTTGGATAAACTTAGGTAATAAACCTGTGTTCACCAAGTGAGAGATTTAGTCGATAGCGACAGGAGACTTTATCAGATGCTGTATTTGTGTAAAAGATACCAAGCAATAATTACATATATTAATAAAAATAAATAAAAACAAAAATTTAATTGCCCACATACACGAGCGCGGGCCCACACGCACACAAACACGCACACATAGATATATATATATATATATATATATATATATATATATATATGTATATGTATATATATAATACAATTTTGACATTTTTATTAGAAAATCAATCAACATGGTTATTGATAATGGAAGATATAATAAATGCTGCACTATTTACCAAAACTAATAAAAATATTTTACTAAGTTCTCTCACAATTTTACCAAAGCAATGTTATCAAAATTTTGTTATAAACTACATACTTATACATAGCGCTAAATGTATCCGTAGATTTAGACGGTATTCACATGTTAGTTAATATATCCATAATTGTAAGCTATTCTTCCTGTAACAAAATAGTATTTATTTTGAAGATATTATTAATGGCCCAAGAATTTAGCCCATTTTATAATCTACCATTACTCGTAGCAAAACCCTTCAAGCAGATATTATAATTAGAGATAAGATTTATTTTTCAATTTAGGTAAGGAAGATTAAAATTATTCATGAGCAACTCTACTTTTGCGATATGAAAAACATTTACTATAATTTTGCTAACACAATTGGATGAAGTGAAATTATTTTCAAGATTGTTACTCTTACTCCAAAGCAGTGTGAAACTAAATTTCCTTTCAAAATTTCGAAACTTGGTAACGTTTCACTGGATTGTCCTTAAGAGAAAATTATAAAATATGTGTGTACATGATACACCACTTGAATGTGTAAAAATATGTAATATAAAAACCGAAATATTTTCTAAATCCGTAACAGGAAGAAAAACTAAGCCAGTGGACTTAAATTAAATGAACTAATGAAATGTACAGGTTACAACATATTAAAATCTGCGAAAATTAGATTCGATATAACTGCTATAAAACAATATTCACTTAGATACTTCTAGAAACAGTAGACATTGACCTTTGCTGAGTCATGCCACCACACATGGTTCTTCGCTTTCTGTATCCAACCATTTCCCGCTTTAAATTTTAGGCCGTTAATCTACTTAATCTGTTAAGCGCGGGAGGCGTGGTACCCGCATGACAATACCCAGTCATTCTAAAGTTCTTCAATAGCCTATCTTATGGTATATTTTTTCAAAAAAAGAAATTGATTGCTAGGGAATTATTAACTTAAATTTTTTTTTTCTCGGTGGTCACGTTCTTCTTTTTTTTTCTTGGTGGTCAAAGTTCATACTTCAGAAACAGTTTTGGCTAATTTGTAAATAATTTGGGTTTAGTGCAATGTAAATACTACTATTGCTAAAAATATTAATACACACGGATGCAGGAGTTGGATAGGAAGATATTTTTTTTATTAAAGTCTTTAGGAATGAAAGAAAAGAGGTAATTACTCAGTTCCATAAACAAAATTGATGCAACCTTATGATAACATTTTACTCCATAAAAATATGCTATTCGCAATAAACACACGCAACAAAAGTATTAATTTCAGAGCAATTTAAGCCTTTTGATATTGTTTGCTACGCTCAGAAAAAATACGCTTTAAATTAAATTGATCTCGAGCAAAATAAGAAATCATTACAAAACCTCTCGAGGCATATAAAGGGCAGATCTTTAGCATTCTATAGCACTCGAAACTGTTGATGCAAGTTACATGAAATAATTTTAATTGAAAATTGTAGTCAAACATTAGTATTGATGAATTTTCAGCTTTTTAAAATCCATAGATGAAAAACAAGTGGGACTAGGATTCGTTGCGCGTATGTTTGAATCTTTGTATTAAAGCAGCTATAAAATTTAACATCATTATTAAAATTTAATATTTAATTTAAAAAGCCTACTCCATGATACCCTACTCATGGGTTAAGCGCAACCACAAGATACTGTCCTTTACATCTATTACACTAAAATTTTTTAGTACTTTACTGAATACCAATTGAGATTCCTATATGAGACATCTATGCGAAATTTCTTACACATAGGTCTAAATCTATTCAAAACTGTAAGACCGTGACATACGGTCCGTTATGACCAATTATAAAGGTCCTGCATTTTATTATAGAATCCAGAAATTAGACAATAGTCAGTCAAGCCTGGCTGTGAAGCAATTGAGAGGAACGCGCGATAGATTTTAGCGCATCATTGAACACTGTCTGGTGTCACACCGTAAATTCGTTCCTATATTCCACTCTAAAACGCGGTTGGAGCAGTTTTCAATATGATTTAGTTAGGTTTAAATAAAATTGAGGGGAAGCTTTGAATATTATTTCTCTCCATAAGTTCTTCTAGCATATTGCGAAAGCAACTACAACGTTGCAGAAACGATTAAATAAACGGTAATTTTTCAATAGAAAATTTTTTTTGTTGTCAAAACACATAAAACCGATTTAAAGTTTCAATCTAAATTGGTAAGGGATAATTTTTCGAGTTGAAAACAGTTGCTTGAACTCGATAAAAAATTTAGAAAAATAAGCGTGATATTATTAAAATCAATGTGGATAACATAAGCGTCGGTACCATCATCAAGACATGGTAATTTATCCAAAATTTTACCGAGTGTTTTTATCTTTGTTTTGTGCAAAGACAAACAATATTTGTTGAAAATTTTAGATAAATTCAAACCGCAAATTCTAAGACCAGCGAGCAATACAAACTCACAGAAGCACGTTTATTTATATATTTATTTTTTTCTGACTGAATAGATTGAAAATTATATCTTAAGCGGACTTCAATATTACGTGAACTTTCTTTTCGATTTTTGATTTATTTAAAATTTGACGGTTGCCTTAAATTTTTTCATTTATTTCAAATCAAGTATTTCAAAGTTGCCAGTGAAAAACCGATCATTTCCGACTACAGGCAAATAATTATTTTTGCTTAATATCAACTCCCAACCGAATCCAGTTAAGCAGAGACTGTTATTGTAAGACATTTTTACATTTTTTACAGTTACCACATACCATGTAAAAGTAAAGTGATTCAGAATCTACCTAAGGAACAATTTAACTGATTCGAGAATTAAGTTATTGGGATGGTAGGCAATTAAATTAATGTAATGATCACAAAATTTTAAATGATTATGAGGGCAGTGATGGAATTTTGCTAAGCGTGAAATTTGTGTGCATGGTTACAATTATTAATTTATTTTAGGTATTATGCCTGATATATCGATTATGTGGTCGAACTACACTCAAGGGTGAAGGTACACTCTAAAAGGTATGCTGTGGTCAAAGGTCTTTTTAGATAGAATAAAATAGTAATGCGCGTATTGCTCTGATGTGCATTTATCTTTATAATTCGCCGTCTTTACCTGATAGGTACTAACAAAAAGTTCTTTTTTGACAATAAAAGTAATAGCTGTTTTTTCTTACAAATTGTTCAATTTAGTGACGTTTGTGCTGTAAACATTCATGTTAACATCTACACAAATGGTGGGGAATTATGTTAAAAATCGTCAAAGAAAATGAACTTGCTATCATCATCCCATGAACAAGGGTCATGGATTTTGTTATTGGAGGTCATGTCGATGAAAAATTGAGCAACCATACTGGTTCTTCGAACCGACCAGGATAGGCTAGGTGACATTTGCCTATCTCTGGAAATGCTGTACATGCTGCTTGCAACGTAGATTATATAGTCTCATGGCATAATGATAATGCATGCGTGCATATCAAGAGTTTCTTGCAACATTGGTGTAAATAAGAAACAAAAAATGACTGCCATAACGCGCACAAACCAGGCAAACCAAAACAAGTTAACAATGCGAATTAGAGATAAACGATCTCTCCTTGAAAATAGATCTCGAGGATCGAATATACCAGCTTATAACAGATTAATTAACGCAAGAAATAATCTAAATATTTTCTATTGAAATATAAAAAATGTGCACAGATTATGCATATTCCGCATATTACAATTATGCAATACGTGCACAGATTGGCATAATCGAAGATCTTAACAAATAAAAAAAATATGTCGCACGTTTATAAATCAGCGATATCTTTACAAAAATTCAAAAATCTGGGATGGTTGTGACGATATCCACAATCGTTAACGATATTTATACATTAAACAATAAAATTTCCAGTTACCGAATTGAACAACGCAAATGAATCGGTTTTACTACTTTTAATTTTACCTTACAAAGCTAAAAAATACACTGAACTTTTAATTTAGTTCATATCCCTTAAAAACTTTGTTGTGACTCTTGTTTCACAAACGATTTGGTCAAGACTGAATTTAGCCGATTCTTATTCCCTTGATGTGTTTCAGCAAACGATAATAAATTAAGTAATATTAAAAAGGTAAATAATGATACTAAATGTAATAAGGCAAGGATTTACATGCCAAAGTTAAATATATAGGTTTAAAGCAAACAAAAGGGGAAAATTAATCAGATTAACATTCATAATCATAATTAAATGAAACTACGTGATGTAGTATTATTTCTACTTTCTTTAAGTTCTTTACCACGACCTAGGTTTCGTTGAATTATAACATTTTCAGGTGGGATATCCCACCTGAAGATATTGTAGAAATAGTACTACATCACGTAGTTTCATTTAATTGTGAATAATGAATTTCTACAAAATTAACGCCAAATATATTCAATTCATAATCATGTTTACACTGCGATCAAAACACTGAAAATAAAATTAAAAATATGTTAATTGGAAAGAAGATAATATATTGTGACAAGTAAATATATCGATACCTATAAATTATATAAATTATAAATGTTGCTGCTCTTTTGCGCGTACATTTATTTAGTTCCAGTGACAGGGTAATGAACGGTAATTTTTCAAACTTATATTCCATGCTATACTGATGTTAAAACACTTTTGACCTTGAATATTAATTATTCATATCTAGTAAAATATATGAATCCTAACCAATATATTCTCAATATGTATTCATAACTAAATGCCGTTTAACCCTAATGAAAGTAGAACAAATATAAATTGACAGTTGACCTGATTACACCTTTATGTTTTATTTAATAAACTATTATACTCGAGTGTAAAAATCCTCATCATCATAAAATTAATTCCTTAGCTTTAACATTTGATGTCTGTGGGCAGTTTGTGAAAAAAAATTGTAAGATTTGTCTATAGAGTGAAATCCGAAAAATGCCAAAATAAAGTATATGTATGCACCGTATCTGTTACTGTCATATAATATTCAGACGAGTGTTTGTGGTTCGATTATCAGAGTGTTTAAATACTAAGACTGTCAACTAATTTCTGCCTTCAAATATACGATATGGTGCAAAACTTCAATTTAAGATGATAGGAATACACTTTCTTTGTTTTCTATGAGTATAGCTACCTAGAAATAAATGTTTAATCCTTATAAAAATTTACTTGTCCCATGGATCTGCGTTAGGTTAAATGTATTCAAGGTGTCGTTATAAGGTACCGAACATGATCCAAATATACTAAGATGCCTTAACCTGTAGACTTAGCGTTATATATCCGTTCAAAGCGTATAATACAACTAGTGAACTATTGTAGTTAGATCCATTTAATTATTCCGATATATTTATTTAACGCAATAATTATTTTATTACTTTTATTCTTGAATGACACAGAGGCAAATAAAATTTGTTATAACAGCAGCATTTAGGTTTGTGCTGATATGTTTTCATTAAATACAGTTGTGAAAGCTGTTATTATTTACTAATGTAATTACAGTACCCTTTTTGGTTTTGACACATAAGTATTTTTGAAATTATAGAATTTTGGCCTATTTATTTAACTAAAAAAGGATCATAGAATTCGAAGAATCAAATACAATATCAAATAACACGATAAATAAAAGTACAAGGGTGCCATTTATCCCGTTTGGCTACGGAACTCTAAAAAGGAATTATGACGATATTTTTTGAAAGCATTTTTCTATTTGAAACAAAAATATTGATTTATGTTACAATTTAGAGTTATTTTGTAAATTATATACAGGTATCATAGACATAATATAATATAAATATTAAACACAATATGAACGAAATGTACGAAAATTTAATTTGACCATATTAATACAAATTTTACGATCGCACAAGGTATAATTAAGGTATTATGCTTACCTTCATATGATCAATTTTATAAAAACATTTTCAACAGAAATAGGAAAATTGTTTTTATCGATTTCATGTATATTTTTTTAAGTATAATTCTTCTTTAGAGAATTTTTTTCATTTAATAATAATAAAGAACTATTCCGTATTGTTTTACGGAATTCTTCTTCTATGGTTTCAAGTTATAATGCAAGAACAATCCAGTATTTATAACTTATGCATAATTACTTGTGGGTTTTTATGTTGATATAGATTTAACATAATCAGGAAAATAAGCGTTTTCCTTTTTCAGTAAACATTATCTGGTTATAGTAAATTCATCTAATTTATACATTTCTTCACTTGTAATTCTTTTGTAATTAGTACGTCAATTATGAAGGATTACAAGTGAAGGAATATATAAATTAGATGAATTTACTAATTAAATAATTGAGTTTGACGGAATGGCAAGAAAACTATGATACTGACATAGACGAGTTATAAATTGACTTCAATGGAATAACAACATCAGTATATAATAATATGGCAATGTAAAATTATATCATGCTTATGTTAGAAAAGGCAATCATAAAATAGAAATTGTTAAAAGTGGAATATCGGAAAGGACCGCGTCTCACTTTTTGAGACCGTTTGTGAAACAATATGCTGTAGTGGTCGATCAATAAGGAGCTTGTATAGAAGTTAATCTAAAAATTATCATTAATTTACTAGACATATTCCTGTGCAAATGGGATTTATCGTACTATGTTTTAACACGGTCAGTGGGGAAATTCTATAATGATTTTAACGTTAGATAACACAAGAATGGGCATGATTTGACCAGAGTGTGTTTACATACGGATTTTTAAAACAACAAGATACTCGGGATTTTGGTATCATTAAAATAAATTCACTTAATAAATTATTCACATTCATCAATACATGGCCATTAGAACTGCTCGGGGAAATGCACGATTAGTATTGAATAAATCTCTATGTTTTCTTTGGAAATTGATATGAGAGAAACATTGTTTCCACTCATTAAAATTTACTACAGCGTCTAGGATTACCAGCTCTTTATGTTCTGTGGATGTAACTGTTAGGTGTTACTGTTACCAGCTATTTAGAGCTATTCATATCGTTAAATATTTGAAGTACGCTCTACTTTTAATAAATTTATTTTTCCTTTATAAAACATAAGTCGTATTACATTATGTGAGAAGTTACATGGTGTATTGAAAATAAATATGTATCTTTTTGGTATAATATATTCTTGAAAAAAAATTATTTAGCATGTAATTAGAGCATCTTAGATGTCGTCAGGTTTCTGTTAGTTATAGTTCTTTACGTGTTAGGCATTCTGGAATAAACCAAAAATACAATTTTGCTTAAAATAAAAAATAGTATTGATACTTTACCCAGAATCACTAGAATTTTTTATATAAAGATAAAAAGAACGATCTTGCATTTTTAAATCTCATTCACAATAATCTAAAGTCATATAAAAAATAGAAACATACAATTTTCACGATGCAATTTTCAAAAATTAAAAAAAACAAAACACTATTAAAGATGGCGATTAAAACTATCTTCAATCGGGAAAGAAATACTATGCATTAAATGAAATATTAAACACTTCCTTTCATCATGTTTTGATGGGACTCATACGCTGCATGAAAAAATTCACGGCCGATATAAAGATATCGACGCCACCTATGCAAGGTTAGTAAATACAACGGACATAGCTAGCAGGTTCATTTGGATGATGAAATTGTTGTAAATGCTCACTTCCTTCAAATGCCCTCTTCTAAACGTTCACTTCTTCATTCCTTGAGGACTGTTTCTGGAGACGGAAGTTTTGAGAATATCTATATATATTAATGCGCGTGCACATAAATTGCATATTATTAATTATCTTTGTAGACCTTCATTATTATTCACAACTAAATGAAACTACTTGATATAGTTTACTTTCACTTTATTTAAATTCTTAGCCACGATCAGCTGTGTGACAACATCTTTAGGCGGGCAATTTGTAAAGTATTATATATTGTGTAAATATATTACTGAGAATAACATCAATTTAATTTACTAACTTCATTAAAATATTTGTATATAGTATAAGTTTTGAAAATATAATAAAAGCTACACCGTTCCCTTACAATAAACTCGCTAATGTAAACAGTGAGAAAACCCGCACAAATCTCACTTCCGCTATTGTTTTGTATACATTTAAATGCTGTTGAAAGTTTTTAAGAGTCAGTACAAATTACCTACCTGAAAATGTTGTCATACCGCGAAACCTAGGTCGTGGTTAAGAATTTAAATAAAGTAGAATTTATGCTCCATCACGTAGTTTCATTTAGTTGTAAATAAAAAGTGACAATAGATTTCTAAAAAATTAACGCCAAATATATTCAATATCTTTGTAAAATTTGTGCCTGAAAATTGGGATGCTGTGTAATCAAAATATTATAAAACGTTATGTATACATATTGTGTGTATCTTTGTGATTGTAAAACCCATATTTCTGATTTTCCGTGCTAGATTTGTCGTTTGTAACTAAACAAAATATTTTAATTATTATAACCTTTGCAAGTTTTACTAGTAGTTTGCTCGAACCGGAAGGACGCACATAAAACAAATATGAAAGTTCATACCTGTTACACAGTGTAAATTTAAATAGTAGTATACTAAATCACTGAAAGACTTAAGTAAGCAATTTATATTCAAGTTATAGATGGATTTAGTCGCTATCAGTTCATACTAACATATTTATAGTCCTGAATACTGTAATATATGAAAATATGACAAAAGTTTGAGATATTATCCACTATCAATTTAGATTCAATTGGATCTGCAAAATGTGAGCGAAAATAATATCACTTTATTTTTATTGCTTAAAATTATTTGTTTATACCTGTGTGTTCCTCTGTGGTAACGAATCATAATTTTGTTTATTTAATAATAACCATTCATTATTGTTGGTGCAATGCTTTCTTATTTGTTTGAATATATTAATGGATTTTAATGCATAAAATTTGCAATACATTTATATCATTCTTTTTCTTGAACCGTTCCCTCACTGCTCAGGACCGTGGCTGCCTCTCGATAAAAACTTTTTTTATAATTTTCCGCCATATAATCGTATTCTTGTCACTCTATAGGGCATCATGTAATGGCGTGTCGAAAGTTTCTGGTCCATTCAGCATCTAGGTCGGTACCCCCGTAGATGTCATACTATAAACATTCTGGTAAAACGAGTTTCTCAATGCTGTCGGCAGGTTTCACAATGTTTCTGAAGTATTCAAGAACTCTCCAGAAACAAGTGGTGGAAGATTTTGTTTTTTCCAAGTTCTTACATAATCGAGATGTCGGTTCAATGTTCGGACAATAAGATGTTGAGCATCTTCCTCCAATACGACATTTCAAAGACTTCAATCAATTTGCCATAAATAATTTCAGCACGCATGACAAATTGTTGTACATAAAGAAAGATAAGAACAAAACGTTTATTAAATATTACTTCGTATATTGGATATGTTCATGTCCTTCCACACTTTCTTTAAGTAAGTCATTGCATTTCGCATCCAACATTTTTGGAGAAAATGGAAACCAGTTCCTCAAACCTCGCTATTAAATTTTACAGGGGATAATATCTTCATATTTGTGGTTGTCTTGAATATATAAAGAAAAACTCTTCTTGAGCCTGAAACTACTCGTGTACAAAATAAACAAACATGCCCTTTTGTAGACCTTTAAAAACGAAAAATAGAACAAAGGATTGTTATTAGACTTATACGTTCGGCAATGGAAGTGATGTACGTGATACATAAACTATGTGAAGGTGATAAATAGGAGGCGGTTCAATTGTAATTATAAAAATGTAAA
The DNA here is from genome assembly GCA_039881145.1 of Druceiella hillmani. Taxonomy (NCBI): domain Eukaryota; kingdom Metazoa; phylum Arthropoda; class Insecta; order Lepidoptera; family Hepialidae; genus Druceiella; species Druceiella hillmani. The sequence continues at coordinate 25,912,317 of JAYKKI010000010.1, forward strand.
TATACGTAAGCAGGAAGTCAAACAAATAGAAAATATAAAAAATGATTTAATAAATCTAATGAAGTGAAGATAATAATTGTCAATCCATTAGTAAACATTATTCCATTGGTTACTACATAACAGGCAATAATGTGAAGCGTTAGGTGTGTTGATTAGATAACCTGAAATTGCTAACGATTCAGTGCAAGTTAATGGATTTACAATTTATCATTGTCACTTTTACTATTTATATTAAATGTAACATTCTAAATGTAACATTACTAGGAAGTACCGCATTCGGAGTTAGCGCTAAAGTATTATACTTCACATAACATATTTAAAGAGAATTACCTTTTCATCTCATTTCATAATATGAAAAACTAATTCTGTGATTCGATATAAGCTGTTGATTTAGAAATGATACCATCAGATATAAACATAGTTTTTGACGAAATCAAACCCTTCAACTTCATTTTGCAAATGTTTGGGTTTTATTACGACTTCTCTTTAGATGGAATTAAAAATATTTCCCAGCTTAACTTCAGAGACGTGAAAAGTCGATCGTTTTGTTTATTAGTGACTTTTATTATCCTAGCGTTATCTTCATATTTCTATTGCAAAGCTATTACCCATGCATTGTTCTATACTGAATATATCAATGCAGTAGATGCCTTAGTTCGCAATTTTATCGTAGGTGTATATTGTTTACCATCTAGCTTCAACTGGATTATATCGTTAGTGAACTGTAAGAAATTCAAATCAATGTTACTAGACATTTCAAAATTGGACTCTGAATACCAGTGGTGGATTACTGATGTCAGAGCAGATAAAAATGTTTTGATCTTTGTAGTGATATGGTCGATCCTTATGGTTATGAACACATTTTCCAAGATGTATATACCGGTCAGCGTAGATAAACTCGTAATGTTTTATATTTCTTTCTTCATATATTTTTTTACGTTCGTGAAAATAGGTTGTATTATAGAAATAATTATATTAAGAACAAAATTATTGAACATAAAAATTGTCTCGATGGAAAAAAAATTAAATAGTTTTGATCAGAAAGACAATAATCCTTTGCAACAAGCAAGCGTCATAGAAATGGTAAATTCTTACCAAAATTTTCATCTAAAATTAAATACAATAATAAATAAATTGAATATTGTGCATTCGCTAGAAATATTAATGGGCATAATCGTAAATTTTCTCATCTTGTATTTTTATTCATATTACTTAATTCTTGTTTTTTACCTCATCATCGAAGCAGACAATACCTACATGTCCACTTCGGTGTTAAAGTATGTGTTTTTAAATTCTGTTTCGATCGCTTCGTTAGCTATTGTTAACCTGATTTACATTTGTAATATGTCTCATGAGTTAGTTCAAGAGGTAAGCATAGCTTTTTCATACGTGTATTGTTTTAAAATGATTAGCGCAAAGGTGGTAATATCAAGCATGTGCAATTATTCTAGCATTACAGGTTAACTATAATCTTCTAGCCCACTAGTACAAATTTTGATTATTAAGTATATCGTATATTGTGTTAATTGCTTACAAATCATTGATAACAAATTAAAAAGATTGATCTTCGACAGGTTAAGCGCACAGCTCCACTTGTAGCCAAGTTGGTGCTCTACACTTCAGACGTGGATGTCCTAGATGCGGTGAGTTTTTGTAAAACTCATCGGGGTTATTTTATGATCACAACACTTTTTAAATCGATTTTAATAATTCATTGCGCAATTTAATTTAGGAGAACTAATTACTCACAAGTATAAAATACTAATAAAGAACTAAAAAAATATTACTTTCAATATTTTCGTTTGAAACAGTCATAACAAAATGAGATTCACTAATCTCAGTCTGCCTCGGAGTAAAATTTGATTCGGTTTGCTAGCGCAAAAATTAAAATTAGTGAACGACAGTTACGATGTTAAACTCGCTATTTATCACGTAAATATTGTTTTCCGATTATAAACATTTTAACAGATTACGGACATTAGTAAAAATAAACCGGGCAACTTATGAAACCTTAATTAGTTTTGACATTTTTATAGGTTTGTGTGAGTAGGAGTTTTAGGTATTACTTTTACATTTCTCAACCTCTCCTTAAGTTGTTTTTGTTTTAACAAAAAAATAATTCTTTTCAGAGTAGATTAAACGAACAAATTCATTTAAAACTTTGTCCACTGTATATATGAATAAATTTTGTGGCATCTACATCGTCAACAAAGCATCTTTATGAAAACAAACTATCATCACTGATTTACCAATTAATTTATCGATAATTTTTTTTTCAGTTAAAACGTTTCTTGATACAACATGCGTTGACTCCGATTGAGATAACTGCCAGCGGCTTCTTCAGACTCGACAATTCTACCATTTTATCGGTTGTTGTGAAATATTTAATTAAGTATTAAATTATATTCCTAACAGTAGTTATTTTGAATTAAACACAAAGTTTTGAGCATTTTGTAATTTAACTAGATCTGACAACAAATATTTCTGAAGGAATCTCTTATCTTTAATAACACCACAGTTTATTTTAAGATTTTATATCCAAAAGACTCACGAGAGAGTCACTTATTTCGATAAATTTTGAATAATTGGAATGGCACAATTTTTGTAAGAAACTTCTTTTAACAGTTTTTAGTTGATTTGCAATAAAATTTAAATGAGCAAAGTTTTATTGCGTCTTGCAGTTTTACCCAGTAAAATAAAATTTTGTTAAAAAAATTTCCAATCCAAAATAATATGGATTTAAATACTCTGCGAGATATGTAGGTAGTAACGTATTTAAAGAAGCTACGGATATTTAATAAGTAATTTTAAAAAAATTAAAAAAAACAATCAATGTCCTTTAAATAATTTTACCTCTAAATTTCAAACACGAATAATTTGAAGGAAAACAATTTATATAAAAATTTCAAGAATTTCAATGGTACTTATATTATGTTTCCAAGCAAAATGAATGACTGAAGAAATATTTTGAAAAACAAAACCTTTATAAAGCATTTGTCTGCTTTAAAAAGACAAATACAGAAAACAATTAATTATGGGATATAGAAGAGTTAATGCCCATGATTTTAATAAAAATGATAACATTTTGCCAAACTTTCTTTTGAAGTTTTTGGCATACTGTGTGTCGTAAACTTTGATTTTTAAAAAATGGTATATGTGATAAAGAATATTTCAAGCCTCACAAAATATGTAGAAATTAATTTGGAAAAAATTAAGAATTTAAAATTTTAACGTTCTCTGTCTCTATCTCTCTCTCTCGCCCCTCCAGATACAAAATACTTAACCTTTTTTCATACAAAATGTATACCAAAATCATTACAAGTGTTATTTACTTTCCATATTATGTCGGTTTACATCGAAACTCTCGAATTGAATGGAACGATAAAGGAAGTTATTATGGTAAACTGATGAACATCGTTGTGCAGATCACATTATAATGTGACTTATTATTGTTGATTGTGATTAAAAGGAAAACAATGTTTGACGTCAGACTATTACGTAGCGATCGAGAACAAAACAATACACAGCTTTGAAATAATTTTAGAAAGTTTTTGCAATGAATTATTTTTGTTCTTTCAGATTTTCAACACTTTGGCGACTAACATTATTATAATGTATCAAGTCTCAATGATCAACGAGGAGCATAGTTAAGTTAATTACCTAATTTGTTAATTCACTTTGATATTAACAAAACATTTAAGCGATTATTATTATGACTATTTTGATAAAAATATTGTTTAAAGATCTAAATATATGCTTTTATTTTCGGTTGGAGTTTAAGAATTTTATTAAACCCTTTAACGTAAACTAAAGTCAAAAAATCTTTTCTATTTTAAATTGTACACGAAAATACTATGTATCGAAATTATATTTAAAAATAAATAAACTTCTATAAAACGATGTCAACTTGTAACACTAACAGACTTTAGAGAAAACTTCAGATTTTCACTAGAATGAAAGCAACAATTTTTGTTACTTCTATTTTAGTCACTTGAATCGTATCCCTTCATCTTTATAATTAGGATGTATCTCTGTTATACATCTGCTTGTGGTCTGATTCAAAAAAATTGTAACTCTATCAACGTACAGTTTTATTATTATTTTAGTGTAAATATGGGATACGGAACTTACATTAGGATACAGAGTGTATTTGCTTGCAAAATAGTATACTATCTGTAGTAATTTACATTCACATGTTAATGTTATTATCGTTATATTGATTAAACATTGGTTAATTAAATTATTATTTCATCGTAGAAAATTAACAATGATGTAAGAGTTAAGTTAAAATAGGAAAAACTGTTTTTTTGAAAGGGATTTTAATCCATTTCTGGGAATAATTTTATTCCTGCCTTATTACAATTGAACGCATGACACAAAAGTGATTATTTTCTGGTGAGCATTTTCTTGATTTTTTCACGAAAATTCACGAAATCAATTATAATTGCTTAGAAAGTGGGCTTTCAGCCAATAGTTTCAACAATTAATATATTAAATATACTGCTATCCCAGAACAAAGAGATAAACACCAATAAATACAATGTAATACTTGTACAAAACAAAATAAAGTGATGTGAAAAAAATCAAACGCAAGTTTAAACTCTCTCTCTCTCTCTGACACGAGTCACTGAAAACAGGAGTGAATATTAAATTTTCAAAGTATTTTCAAGGTCATTTTATAATTTATGCATTGTTTATAAAAACCTACTCCTGTCGATTACAAATAGTAAAACAAGTCACACGTTGTTAGTTATAAAAATATTACAAAATGACTTTATACTACTTAAATAACCAAAATTTTTCATGTTTCTAATAAAAAAATCCTTTGTTTATTTGCTTCAGCTTATGGTTATTAGAGAGTTATTAAGGCCTATATATATATATATATATATATATATATATATATATATATATATGTATGTTTATATATGTGTGCATATATATATATATATATGTACATACAATTTTATGTTCATTGTTTCTAAATTCATTCAATAAATAAATATGAAACTATTTTTATTCAATTTTGCGTATTTGTATCAATTCATTAAATGAAGAACAACTGAATATTTTTCCAGTGTAATAATGTGAGAAAATTTCAAATGACTTATATTAAATTGTTATAATATGTATTGAAATTAAAATGGAAAGTAAATTTATTGCTAATAGCAATAAAAATCACCGTCAGCTGAATGTTTGAGGGTTTAAAGATCATCAATTCGTTTGTCTAAGTGAGTATGCAACGCACTGAGCGGGGTGCATATTTATTACGCTTTTTTATTTTAAAAGTATAATAATTCAGCTTTACAAAATTCATGGGACATGAAATGACTTTATACTTGGAATATTTTTAATGTGGTTCAGTTAAGTAACTGAGGTATAATCCACTCTCTTTAATACGGCTGACAATTATTGTTTAGTTTAAAATGATCTCAAAAACCATCCATAGTGTAAAAATACTTTTATCTATATTTTTTACAACTGTAACCAGTCTTCGGTTTCATCACTACTTAAGTAGCTGAAACTCACATCCCTTATATGTTAGGGAAATCCATTATTGTTAAGATTTTCAGTCGGTGTGAAGTACTCAAATGTAACGCTAACTCCGTACTAATATATTGCTTTAAGAAAAGTTGAACATTTTTAATCCAAGCTCTTTATCACAGCTGACTTCTATTTTTTTAATTTACAATGATCAAAAACCATCCCTTCAATTTTGGCACGATAAAAATATACTCCTAGCTTCGTTTCTTTTTATAACTTTTGCTTGCTCTCACCTTTGGTTCCACAATGGCTGAATGAAGTGGTAAGGTGTAATCAACTAGTAAAAATGAAGTTCATTCAGATTTAATACCCGTCTCATAGTATAACTCAAATATGAATAGAGGAAACAACGAAACGAACGCTCGCACGTCTGTGAACACGAAAGCACGCACGCAAGCAAGCACGCATATACGCACGCACGCACGCACTCACGCACTCTATTACCGGTAATTGGAAAATTCCTGTAGAATATTTTCTTATAGATGGCATAACAGGAGTACAAAAAACAAATTTAGTTTAACAATGTTTGAAGTTCCTGTATAAAATCAAAATAATTTCTTTGACTTTGATGAGTACACAGCGAATATAACCATGTTGAAAGAACTTAGAATATCTACAAAAATATCAAAAGTGATTTTTTTCGAATCCAGTCACTAAAAATCCCGTCGCAGCAATATTGGATCAGGAACATATGGTCAAAAAGTTATAACAAATGCATTTCATGTGTATCAAAACTTTGTAGATAATTATGGAAATCAGGTTAACTGAAAATATTTAGAGAAATTGAATAGTATTCGATTAACAAAAAAGTTCCACTTAGCTAATAAACTTCGTACTTTCAAAATCAAAAAATGAAAGTTAGCTGACTAGTCAATTATTCAGCAATAATGTAACTGACCCACTTTTATTTTGCAAAAATGAATTAAAACTCTTTCAATTTTAAGATAGTCAAGCCACTGTCAATTTTTTGTGGATAATTAATAATCTTTTTGACATATTTAATTCAAAAAGTATGTGTAGATTTGATTTTAAGAAACAGCTATGTGACGGAAATGTTAATATCATACTGCCTTTCTTGGATGAAAGTAAATATTTAAATTCACTGAAGTATGATAACGGAAAACTTGTAATTGAAAGTAAAAGAAAAAAAAAGACCTACAAAAATGTTTTTTTTTATTTTACAGGTTTTATTCATGTACTGAAACATTTTTATTCTCAATTTATTGCAAGTAAGTTACTTATATTTTTGCCATTTTACAAATGCAGTCAAGATCACCTCGGAGTGTTATTTTGTAATGTACATTCACATGGTTCAATGTACGTTCACGTTCACGTTTTTACTATCAAATGATAACCCCACCTCGAGACAATTCAATTTAACATATCTAAAACTTCTAATGCATGTACGTGTGCGCGAGCGCCCGTGCGTGTGTGTTCTTGTTTACTGACAAAATATAAGTTTTTTCATTATTTACACAACACCGAATCATAAAATATTGCTATTTTTGTTTTCTTACAACTAAGTACTTACAACTAAATAAAATAAAAAACTTTTGAATATACAAAGAAGTCGTTTATTGAGAAATAATAAATGAATGGTTGTATGTATGTCTATGATGAATACGCAATATTTACAAATAATATAAAATGTTATGTTTATTATTAAGAATAATTTTTTTCGTAAAATTTAAGTTTTCTTGAAAAATATTTAAATATAGCGGTTAATTTGCACTGTTGCTTTATGTCGATATCGTGGTGAGCGGTCGTAAAATGCGTGAAAAACACTAACATTTTGGAATTGTTGTCGGGAACAAGATAAAAATATGCGACAAAGCGTGCGGAAACGAAAAAGAAGAAACCGTTCAGCATTGCTTTCATTTCTGTTGGCCTATAATGGTGTGCTTTTTGCTAAAATAACTGCTGGCCTGGTTTTTGCGAAAATAACTTTCCCAGCAACGAAATAAAACAATTACACAATAAAATATATCTCTGCTTCTACCCAGAGTAAATACTAATGAAATATAATTTAAGAATATATTTAAGGGAAATCAATGCGCTTTCCTCCAAAAACGTGGAAATGAGAGCATTAACCTTTTGTATAACGTTACATGTTACACCGTAGATTGAACGTCGAGAATATTCAGAAAGTTTTGTGCTCAATTGTTACAGCTTACACGATATAGATGATTGTATCAATTGAGAAACGACATTTTTAATATTCTCAGCTGCGTGAATATCTGGGGGAAAAATGTCGGGTACAATTCATGGGGTCGTCAAATATACGATTAGGCTCATTTAAGATCTATATTCTGATAAACATTTAATCTTTTCATCTAAAACTAATAGTTATTGCTTTCAACGACAAGGCCTAAACGTAAACACCGCTTTAAAAAATAAATCTCTTCACCTTTAACGATTTGTCACCTTTAACGGTCTCTATTTAAGGTTTCGTTCGTACTATCGATCCAGCTCTTTATATGCTGGAGAAACGAAGTATCTACATCTTTAAGTACCCAAAATACGCATTTATTTTGTTGATTAGGTACTTAAGGACAAGCAGGAGGTGAGAAAGACTTTTATTTTTCGCATTTATTTAAAATAAAGTTCTCATCAATGATTAATTTATTAGTTATGTTAAATAAATGGTTTTATAAGATATATAATAGATACAATATATACAATAAACGGTTATATAAGATACATACCATATATAACCGCATATTAAAAGGAAAAGCTTATTTTCAATCTTGATGTAAAACTACAGAGCGTGCTAATTGTTTAAAAAAACGAGCCTCGTAATGATACTACGATACTATGATATCAATTTAAAATAATTGTGGAAATGAATATCCAATTCTAAGTTAATTTAAACAACAGTTTATAAAAATCAAGACGTGTATCGATGTCCATAAACGATGAAATAAATACCGACGAGAGAGTAGCGACAAGACATGTCATATGATAAGAAGCAGATGTAACTAGTAAATATTAATGGAGTTACCAACAGACTAAAATGTAGGAGTAATATCTATGACCACCCTGGGGTTAGCCCCTAACGATATTTTGCGTACCTACAAACAATTTTCAGAATGTAATTGTGGTTTAATAAATGTTTGTTTATAATTTATTTATATCTCTTTTTTTTATAATTATAAGTAGCTACAGATGACATGAGCGCAATAAATAATACCTTATACCACAATTTGTTTATTAAATACAAAATAATTTTTATTTTGTCGATCGAGAAAATGAATTATTAAAAACCGAATGATCCATTGTAACGCCACTCTTCCCTCTTCAAAATATTTTCTTTATTTTGAGTCATTGATTTTGTATAATAAATTATTTAATCCTGCTAAAATAACTTGTAAACAACAAAATTTTCGAAATATATTTCCGGTAGGTATAACGGCTCGTGTCGACACTAATAAAAAATTGATTTTTTTTCACAATTTTAGGAACCATATCTAAGAAGATATATTGAAAACATCTAAACAAAATTCTACCACATTTCTGAAACTAACCAACCTACAATTAGAAAATAAATTAACGTTTTTAGAATTCTATATGTAGTTTCGAGAAAAACAATAAACATTATTTTAAATCTTAATTTTTTTAAACGTGCACCATGTTTTTACCCCTTTGAAAGACAACATATTTACGTTTCGAAATACTAATACTTGTAAATAGTATGTTAAAAATACCATGTAACCATAAATGTTTATGAGTTTAAAGGTATATAAAACCATATTAGTGCAAGTTCTACTCGTAACAGTTTTTTTAATGTTTGTGAACGACAAATTAAATGTATTTTAGGGACATTAAAGATGAAAATCTCTAAATTCTTCGGGACTTGAGAAACATATCATCACAATAGAAAATGAAGCTCTGTTTAAGGTATTTCAAACGGCATAAAGTTTGGTTTGTATACCTTAGTAAGCAAACTTAACTTTAATTTTTTTATTTAAAATACATAGAATTTTGACACCATTTCGCAATTTTTTTATTAGAAATGTAGTGAGATTTCTTACTTTTTTAAGATCGCCATGTATTTTAAGTTCTGTTTTTAGTTCTTCTACAAGCTGCATGGAATTACAACAGCAGTTTTCCATTGCTGTTTTGAGTTGCACGCATTAGACCAATAAAATGGTGCAATGCAATATTTTATATTCAGCTCTGTCTATCTGTTAACTATGTAATGCTTTAGCCACATTTTATTTAGAAACAGAAGAGCAAAAATAAAATCGACAAGAGTCAGCAATTTAATTCCATTGCTTGGTTTCAGTTCACTTCTGTCGGTAATTCGAAATGCGGTATCAGTCCAGTTTTTATTAGTGTTTGTTAGTAAAGTTGTTATTATATTATTTTAAAATACTTTCTATAACGTATGTACAACGTTTTGAAATAACTGAAATTATACAAATGATAATGGATCTATTTTCCATTATCTCGAAAATTTCAAATCACAATTGAAATATTCTTGTTAACCTTATGAGATGCTATTGGAATTGGCTGGTAAGCTGACGTTTTCCCCTGAATTTAGCCGCCCTCTGAATATAGCTGTTCTTATTCTGGCAGATATTTGTATAATTCGACAGTTTTTCATCAGACATGTGTCACTTTCCGACCTTGAACAATTCGATTGAAATTCACACTTGAAATTAATAACCACTCCTCGCCATACTACTGACTACGTTGCTTTTAACTATTTGAAACTATTTGTTTCAATTGGTTTTCCACGGAACACCAAACACGCCTTAGTAGTAAGAGATCACAACTTGGAAAGAAATCTGATCCGTTATAAATAATAGTGTCTAAAAGATGCTTTATAAACCAATATTCTTATAATAAGCTTAAATAAACGCTGGATACATGTTTGGAAGCAGCCTGTGGAAACTGTATTGATTATATGCCTACTACATTAATGAGTATGTTATTTTGATCTAGGAAGGTACTGAGCCAAATATAAATCTAGCTCAGAAATGGAAAAATAATTGCACTTCTCCTTTCGAGTAGTATCTGACAGACAACCACCTCTTTAGCAAAAAGTTAAACGCCGACAGAATCTGTGTCTCCTGTTTCAACATAAAACCTATTTGTTTAATCACTGTAAGTTATATTATACCGAACATAATTTACCTCAGTTTTTAGATGTATGTAAACATAAATGAAAATAATGGGAAATAAAATCTCGTAATTGATAGGAACAGGCTAAATTAATAAAACTGATATACATAATTATTGTTCCATAAAAGCCGACCTTGACTACTTTGGAATGAAAGCGGAAGTTTAGATCTACTAAATTGATTACTTTGAAAGCCACATGAATTGGAACCACTGATTACTTCTTGCATTGGTATTGGATAATGATCTCGAAGCGGGTAATAATTTATCATTCTAATGAACGCAAAGTACAATATAGTGTGCGATATTTGTATGTTCTCTTTAATATTCGAAATATTTCATTATAAGTAACGATCGTTTCCTTATATCACGTTGCCAACATATTAATGTAATCATAACATAGTAATTTTATAATGGAAACATTATCTAATATCAAAACAGTACCTGATGAACTGAAGCCTTTAATTTTTATTTTACAAATTTTTGGCTTTTACTACAATATTTCTCTTAATGGATTTGAAAGTATATGTCAGTAGAACTTCGGACGTGAAGAGTGGTCCATGCTCTATTTATTGTTTAATGTCTTTATTATTACAACGTCTTTGTTTACTTTTGGTGAAACAATTATGCAGGGTTTATTCTATACCAAATACTTTAATATCGTTGATGCTCTAGTTCGTAACTTCATCATTATCGTATACTCTCTATCGTCCAGCTTCAACTGGATTATGTCAATATTATACAGTAAAATGTTTAATTCACTGTTACTCGATATCTTCAAACTAGACTCAGAATGCCAATGGAGGACCACCTCTGCCCGAACAATTAAGAAGACAAAACTATTTTTCACGATTTGGTTAATAATTATCGTTATAAATACGTTCTCAAAAATGTACCTAACGACGAGTATTCTTAAAATGATAGTTTTTCATATCTCATTCTCGGTATATCTCTTAATATTTATTAAAATTGGCTGCGTCATGGAAATGATTTTATTTAGAATAAATTTGTTGAATAATGAAATCGTTTCACTGGAAAGAAAAATTATCAGTTTATATCAAAACGACGATCCAACATTGCGTCCAGAAATCATCATTGAAAAGCTAAACTCGCAGAGGAGGTATCATCTAAATTTAATAAAAATAATTGAGAAATTAAATTCAGCACATTCTATGGAAATATTAATGAACGCGATTTTTAGCTTTCTTATTCTATATTTTTATTCCTATTATGTCATTCTTGTCTTTTATCTCATCATAGAGGAAATAAATATTTACATACCCTTGCAAACCTCGGGATATTTATTTTTAAACGTTTTTACCATAGCTTTATTGGCCACCAATAACTTGATTTACATTTGTAATATGTCTCACCGACTAATCGAAGAGGTAAGAAGAAAGTCATAAGTATTTACCATCTAATCAAATATATGTATTTAATATCTTCTCTTAATTGTAAGGATATTTTCTGCATGCAGCTGCATCAAACTTTATATTGTTTGTTCACTCGTAGAAGCGTGCAAAATAACATAGAATTTAAATTTATCGTTTTAAAATAAATGTTTTCTGCATCTTCAAATATTTTTCAATTTAATTTTTATATAGGAAATTCACTAGACAAAATTTCATGTTTCCAAATGCACAAAAAAAATTAAACACCTCCCAAAAGGCCGCCATAATATCCTGCTCAATTATTTGAAAAAAAATATTATAAACTAAAACAAGATGATTTTTATCGATTCAACATAAAATAATTGGGAATATTTAGTTTATGATTGTAGTTTCATCATATTTAAAAAACAATTTAATTTTTCAAATATTAAATCAATACTACTATGTTTGGTTTGATTTATATTTCTAATATTCATTGTGATGAAACTTATATTATTCGCACCTATAATCAAGTTTACCTAATATCAAGTTTACATATCGTTACACTGAGATTATAACCAAGTGACGTCCATCAGGTAAAGCGCACACCTCAGCTCGTTGCCAGGCTGGTCCTTCATACTTCAGATAACGATGTCCTGAATGTGGTAAGTTTGCGTATATTGTATCTTGTCGTCCGACACTCATATCTCATAATAATTTGTATTTTTTAATATTTTGCTTTATCCAACACAACCTTATTTTGTAACTTAAAATATCCAATATCAACCCTTAGTCAAATTTTTCTTAAGTATTTTGCCTTCCGACCTTCGCATTCAGAAAAAGGTTTGTTCGTCTGATAAAAAAGTACAGTATATGTTAAATATTCTCATTTAAATATGCAAGAGGATATAAATTGATAAGTTTCTTTATTTTGATGTACTCAGACTGTCTCCAGGTGAGTAAACTGGCCTGCTGTACTTTTGTTTATTTTTTCCATCTGCAAGATAGAAAAAATAAACAAAAGTCCTATTATCCAGCTCGGGTATTTAATATATATATATATATATATATATATATATATATATCCATATGCGTATTTATATGAAATTTACGATGAGCCCCAGATTTACTTTATTAATTTGTATCTTGGTGTTTCGTCTTGGTCAACAAGTCTTCTGTGAAAGACCAAATTTCTAATAATATGAGTCGTGTGGACCGCCACAAGAAGGGATTACATTGACATGAAAAAGTCCAATTGTAACAAGGCTTAACTGCATCCTATTTCAGCCTAAAGTAAAAAAGTAGAAGTCGTACTAACTTCTACATCACAAATAAAAACTTAACCGCAAATGTTAGAACTGTTTTCCATATTTACATTCGATTTCACCAACTCACCGTTTGCCCGTTGCTTCGCTTACAGATAAAACGATTCGCAATGCAACTTGCTCTCACTCCGACCGAGATCACCGCTAGCGGATTCTTCAAGCTGAACAACTCCACCATTCTGTCGGTTCGTTTACAATATTTATTTTATTTCTGAGTTATATTTCTGATTGTCGTCTTTTTCTGACTCTAAAAGTAACGCACAGTACTACCATCTGAACATCTATGTGAAGTCCTAGTTACGTAGACTGACAATGATTTGCAATTACCGCCTATGTGTGAATATATAATACATAGGCGGTAATAGCAAATCATCGAAATACTTACATATATACATGTTAATATATATATATATATATATATATGTGTGTGTTTGTGTGCGTGTGCGTGCGTGCGCGTGTGTGTGTGTTTGTGAAAAGTCATATCAGAAGGCAGTGAAGGTGGAAATCTAAAAATAAATAAAAGCTATTTGTTAAATAACACTCACCTGTTCATCTTCACTCGTTGCATACTTGCTTGCATCTCTTTAATTTGTATTCGTAAACGGGTTCACTCATTGTCACTTAAAATACTGCAAGCCTAGTGGAGCGTTGACTCCTGTGTATTGTGATAAGTTGTTGATTAAGTTCAAATTATTCCCTCGAATGAGAAATGCCTTTTACGGACATCGATTATTTATAAATAGTTCATTCATTGATGTGAAAATAGTGTTTTCATTTGTTATAACTCACCCCAAAACTTTACCCAAATAATATAGCAAATAGTGCAATGGCAGAAAAAATTATTTCATATAATTTCCTGTTTTCGAAGATTTCATGTCTTATAAGTCCGTGGAATGACCTTGAAGGTATTTTTTCTCGAAATTTATTATCGGTAATTGTTTGCTTTATTGGCCTTCTATCAAATATCAGAAGGCATATTTTTATTTATTATAACTTACCCTACATTATGTAGAACATGATAAAATAAAAAAGTAGCCAATTAAAAAATAGATCGAGAGGTTAACAAGTGCCGCAGCAAAAATGGTTGTCGTTTCATGAAAATGTTTTGACAGGCCACTTTGTGAATATTATGTTTATAATCAGTCTGCTGCTTTAGAATATTGTTTCATTTATTTCAATAAAATAATTTTAATATAATTATTAAAAAGTGCAATCGTTATTGCACAAATTCCATACAATTTATTTAACATATGTTCTAAAGTGTAGACACAATTTAGAAAATATGGATGGTGTCATCAAACCCTATTAATATGGCGTTAGTGTTGGTCATAACGTGTCTAATAATTTGCATCACAGTTTATTCAGCTTATGAATAAAATCTGATTACGCCTATATACAAATTGTATCATATTGTACGTAATACTTTCAAATTATTCATATTTATCTTGATTTTCATAACACAATTTTGCGAATTTACAGTTGAAATAATATTTATATTTCCTTGCAGATTTTCAACACTTTGACGACCAATATCATGATAATGTACCAGATAGCGATAATCAACAAGCAGCGTAATTAATTAAACGTATTGTTGGATAATTTTGTTTTCTGCCTCGAAACAAATTAACTTTATTTTATGATGAATAAATTTCGAAATATGGCATTGAGATTAGCTGAAATAAATTTAAAAAACTATTTTGTTTCATTATTTTTATTTGTATTAAAAACTTACTTACGTTCATTTTTTTGTGTGGAATGGGTGTACAAAAAAATAAAAAAACAGTTTATTATAATAGAAACTATTTCCAGTTTACTAAATCCATATGATATTAACAAGTTCTAACGTGATTTAATAATCAATTGCTTAATATATCACATAAAAAACATTTTCAAATAAATTGTTTGGCTTCTTATTTTCGTTGTATTGAAGTAATAGGTTTGAAATTAAAAAAATCCAGGTTGAAGTTATTTTACTCAGAATCGTATATGCTGGAAGATGCATGTTAAATATTTGTAGTTTTATTGCACTGAATACTTTTTCATATTTTGCTTTTAAATTCTGTTTCTGATTTTTCAATACATGGATAATGAACTTAATGGCATTTTTCATGACTTATTAATATGCCTTTTTTAATTGTTGGAACCACTAGCGTGAATAATCTTGAACCACCGGCGTGAGACAATTTTAATTCCGCGTCCACCATTTCCCAAACTCCATCTTCGAATAAAATTTCAAAACTGACGTACATGAGACCAAAGCATCATGTACAGCGATAAATGTGGCATATGTGGTCAGGTTATGAATACGTAACAATAAAAAAATTACTGCATAACATTTACGCGGTTGAAGTGAAACTTTTTTTTGACGATTGTGACAGATATTACATGGTTGATTGTGTAGTTATTTTGCAAAGCAGCAACTACCAATATCAAATGGCTTGAATCACAGTTGATTCACTCCCATACATCAAGGAATTATATTGTTCATCTCCAGAAGTCATTACCCGACCCTGACCTGATTGATGGTGGGGTTATTTTGTTAAGTATCTACTACCGATAGCGAATATATGGAATCATTGTTGATTAACTACCATCCATTAAGGAGTTCCATTGTTAATCTCCAAAACTCATCATCAGACCTGTTCGACGGTGAAGTTATTTTGTAAAGCAACAACTATCATAGTAGATATCTTGAATGACGGTTGATTTACTACCGTAAATCAAGGAGTTCCATTGTTTATCTCTAGAACTCATCATCAGACACTGACCTGGTCGATGGTAAAATAATTTTGCAAAATAATAACTATCACTAGCAAATATCTCGATTCACGATTGTATTATTACCATCCCTTAAGAAGTTCCATTGTTCATCTCCAAAAATCATAATCAGGTCTTGACCTATATGTGATCTACAAATTGTCCATATCCTCTACAAGCCATCAGATATAACTAGTGAATGAAAACACATATCTTAAATACATACATACATATATATATATATAGATATATATATATATATATATATATATATGCATATATATTTATATATATATATATATATATATATATATATATATATTACAATAATGCATTTTATTAGTATCTCTGTAATAGAATGGTATTTGCAAAATGATCTTTTATGCCAAAGATTGTCTTTGAGTTACAATGTTAACTCCAAAATAGTAATCGAGGTATCGATTGAAATTACTTCTACGATTGGTCTACTTTATTTGAGATAAAGAATATTGAATGAAATATTAAAACTGTTAAAGATTTTTACAGTAAGACGACAATTAAAAATGTGAACTAACTTTTAAAGACCATTCTCGATTCCAAATGTTTTCAAATTCTAAACCTAATCGAATATATTCCCTGCCTTACGACGATTACACGATTTATTACGACCATTACAATATTAATTAATATATCCTGTCATTACAGGTTATCTTTTCTCTATCGATACAGACCGGAGTTGCCGGAAGGGATTTTAGCAAATTAAAGGACAGTGTGATAGTTTTAACGCTATTAATAAAACAATTTCTATGTCATATTTATAATTTACATTACTATAGATTTTTTAACGAGGTGTAAGAACTTAACTTTTTCTTGGTGTTGTTCATATTCTTCCAAGTAATGTGGCTGGAGCCGTGATTTCTAAATTCTATTCCTCTTTTATTTATTTTTCAGGCCAATTAAACGATGACCATCATTGGTTCTTCAAGATTTTCAAAATGAGGATATTCTTTCATTAGTATGAACCGCAATAAAGAAAATATATTATATCATTAAAATTTAGTTTTATTCAGTATAATTTAATACTTATTAAAGTAGTTTTGCAATGAAATAAAATTTTACAGATTTGTTTTTAAATTTGTGGACATACCTACTAAAAAGTGAGAATAAAACCTTGTTCTTAAATTATTCAACACCACTATATATATATATATATATATATATATACATATATGTATATATATATATATATATATATATATATATATATATATATATATATATATATTGCATGTAAACTGTCCCAAAAAATGTATTTTTTTTTAATTAGTCGCCGAGTAAGTAAAATATTGTTAGTTTAAATTTTGTATGAAATCATAGAAATTATGGCGATAAATATTTTTCAAAACTTCGGTATCAATTCAAGTGCTTGTCCAAGCAATGTTGTCAGTCATTTGTGCAAACGTATAAAAAATAATAAAAGAAAAATTAAATGATTCTAGTCCTTTGTCTCTTCATTAGATGAAGAAAATGGATTTCCATCAACTATGTTATCCGGTGAAAACATCAGTACTAATCCAAATAAAATTTGCCAAATATTCTCATAATTCTTTCAGACAACTTTCGAGTTCACTCATTCAAGCATGATAAGTGGGTAAAAATGTTGAAAATATATCTATTAGAAATTTTAACGACTTTAGCTTATTTTTCATGTCGCTTGATGTTGCAGACTTTTTAAAAATGGCTAAATCATTGGACCTAAACAAAGACGCTGCACAAGATGGAATGGAATTTGCGTTCTTAAAATATATCGCAGATTCCATATGTATTCCTCTAATTCTCTTGTTTAATAAGTGTATATTTCATGGAACTTTCGTCCTAATGTTGTTTAAGCAAAGGAATGGATAAAAAAATAAATAGACTGGCAAAACTTTTCGAAAAATGTAGGAAACATTTTAAATAAACAAAAACACCTAATTTGAGCTGAGTTTTAATATTACTCTTTTAAAAGTTCTTATAAGTAGTTTTTTCGCGATAATAGAATTATTATACAGACAGACTAACAAAAATTTTAAAAAAATTATTATGGTTTCAGGAAAACATTATTTCTGATTTCCAAATCAAGCAGGCTGCACAGCCTATTGCAATATTTTATATATATACATATATATATATATATATATATATATATATATATATATATATATATATATATATATATATATCTGTGTGTGTGTGTGTGTGTCCGTTTGCGTACATGTGCGTACATGTACGTGCGTGTGCGTATGGGTGCGAGTATACGTGTGCGTGTGCATTTGCATGTGCAAATACGTACATTTTTATGGTATCTAATTATCTGGCCAGTGGCAATTCAATACTCAAGAATACTACATATTTTTATTCGGTAAACTTAAATAATGTTGCAATCTTACTTTAATAGCCCACTTAGCGAGACGAGCGTGATTTTTTTGACTATCCCTTTCTTTTGCATAATTTTGCAAAAAACAATTTATTCAAAACAAAATGATGGGTTTTTTTTATAAATTGGATAACTGCACCCGGCAACATTACTATTCAACAGGTAAGTAAACGGCAAGGCGCGCATGTCTACAATAAAGGTTTGCTGCGAACGTCAATTCTGTCAAATTATCGATATGGATATTTGGTTCGAATTATTAATTAAACCCATATAAGACATTTCATAAAAATTTAATTAAATTTGTCGATCGTGAAGTGTAGAAAATATACATAAACACAAAATTTGTCCGTTTTCAAAGTAAACAAAATCGAATCCGGTTCGAAAATTAATTTGTTTAAATGATGTAAACGTATCTATTAAATACAAAAAAAACTTGAAGAATATGTCACAAATGTGATTGGATATTTTATATACTCACAGCGTCATCTGTTAAGAAGTAGACTTGAAAATAAATACTCGTAAACGTAATGTTTTCAAAACAACAGCATTAAAAAAATAATAAAAAAATTACACATTTGAAAATAGTTAAATGACTAAAGCCTCTGATTAACTAACAAGTTATAATTTATATGAACGGTATAACTAATTGAATATAAATAACAACTCTGATTAAAAGTGCTTGGTTATTCATTAATCGCACCTGTTAAACGGTTTTTTATTTGGCGCGCTCTACTTGACAACCCTTACTTCTTTTTACACGTCACGTGTTATAAATTTACATACATTTGATAACATTTTACACTCAAGAAATATTTGTTATTTGAAATTAAATATTTTTAATTTTCTTCTTGGAAACTGAAATGCTACAACCATTTCAATTTTAATGAAATTTAATTTCAAATTCAACAAAAATAGTAATGTAGGTTGATAAAAACTTACCTCATTGGGTTCATTGATTCTCAATTATTACTGCTTAATTCTATTTACACGTATCATTTATATATATATATATATATATATATATATATATATATATGTATATATATATATATATATATATATATATATACACACACACATATATAATAACATTTCGCAGGCGTTGTAGTCTAATATTATAAACACTTGAAAAGAAACAGAGTGCTATTTTAAATACTACTTTTGGTAGGAAAAAAATCTGTGTTATATTAGTTTGTTTATTTCATATCATTCCACAAAAATTTGTATGCACCAAATATTCTATCGCAAATGGGAGAAGGCGTAAATTTTAAATACCTGAAACTTCGATTTACGATTGAACAATGTCTTTGAAAAGGCTGCCGTTCAAGCTGACATAACCCGTTAAAGTGTAAAACAAAGTAAAT
The DNA here is from genome assembly GCA_039881145.1 of Druceiella hillmani. Classification (NCBI taxonomy): domain Eukaryota; kingdom Metazoa; phylum Arthropoda; class Insecta; order Lepidoptera; family Hepialidae; genus Druceiella; species Druceiella hillmani. The sequence goes on from JAYKKI010000010.1 coordinate 25,932,196, forward strand.
GGTAGTACCATTTTTTGACCAGATTCAGTTACTGACGAATTTTGAGTACAAAGTATTAGGATCGGAGCCCATATTTCTTAGATATTAGAGCAATAAAAGAAATCTTTAAAAAATAAATAATGTTTATTGGCGTAGATAAGTATTTTATCTGCTTAGGCTTTGTAAAATTTATTGTATTAAACATAAAATTGAACAGATTGTTCTCATTACAAAATTAGGTGTGATCAGATCAATTGTGCTTCACTCATATCTATGAAGGAATAAAGACTCACTTTTTGATTTCTTTAATTTTTATTTCCATTAAAATTAGACGGAATTTGTTAATAGCTTATAACCGAACATTCATAAAAATGAAGTAAATATATTTATACGGGTACTACTGTAGGCCGGTATCTCTGCAGGTTACTTGCTGACTATTACAGCCACCAACTAAGATTGTTGTATTGAATATTGACTAACTTTAACTTTCTTTAGATCTCCATTTTTCAGAATAAATTAGTTTGGATCATGGGTGTGAAATTTATCATAAATGTAATGAAAATAGACCTAAGATTTAAAAAATCTTAGTTACGTATTAAGCACAATGTAATATTGACTAAAGTTGTCTTATTTAACGCACAACGATTTATTTTTCATGATTTTACATTTTGTTTGTCTCTTAATTAAAAAATATGTTCTAGGTTTGCCACAATTTATTTCATTAAAAAACCACTACAGATATGCAAATTCTATCAGTCCTTACTTGATGAACGACGACGTGTATGTGATCTAGCAATTCTTTAATAGTACTAACGTCTGTCATGTACACTTATTCTCTCGATGTTCTTAATATATGAATTTTTATGGGATACAAGTTTGATGAGCGGATTTACCAGAAAATCAAGTATTCGCTGCTGGCAGACAATATATATTTTAACAACACAATAAATATACGTAGTTGCAATAAATACGCAAGTATGAAGTCTTGACGATTAATTTTACAAACGTTGTTACTCAATTATAATTATGGACAAAAAACTATTTTTATTAATAAAAATGTTTAGACAATTATACCGACTTAAAATTTTTCCTGAAAACTTAAAACACTCTTAAAAATCAGGAATACTAAAGTCATAAAATGGAATTATATTGAATTAAAGCTACAGTTGTATGTATACTTATTAAAAATTGTTTATTAATAATATAACGGGATGCCAAATATGCTTAAAATAAAAAAAAATCATTATGAACAAAACAAAATCTTTCAGTGAAAAATTTAGTTAACATAACAGTGTTGTTAGTTAATGGCGCAAAATGAAGATACGATAGGAAGGCACTTATGTAATGTGTTCCTGATTACTGACTTGCTCCTACATACTGACTCCCTATAAAATAAAACGCAAAAGAAAGTAACAACGTCATAGCAGAAAAATGATAAAGTAATAGTCAAAAATCTACAAAGTTTAAAATAAAAAAATTTAATTCCGGTTCATATTCGTAGGCTTCCACCCTCTGGAACAAATAGTGTTATAAACAATCAGATTCGAATTTTGTAAACTATGCAAAATACTGGAAAAGAAAAATAACGCAACAACGGATATTTTCTTTGTTATTATAAAAGGAAGAACAATGTTAGAGATATATTACTACAATGCGAATTTAATTAAGAAACATATCAATGTGATTAGTTAACATGTTTGGTGAATTATATGTTGATATTCTATAAAAATTTAATATAAATTTCTTAATTTTAATAATAAATTAGTAAGATGATTCTGCTTCAAGTAATAATTCGGATTTACAATGTCGGATATGAAAGTTGTGTTTCATTATTTACTTTCATTTATAGTAAGAAATATTTAAGTTATATTTAGTATAGTTATCGTCTTTTCATATTTTACTTTCGTTCGCAATACCTAGTAGGAAAAAATATTTTATTTAACCTAGTCTACGCAATATGACATTAAAATTATTTCAAACTACACTTAATTAATAATTACATTAAACTGTCACACTGAAATGAAATGAAATGGTCATTTTATCACGTTTTGTCTAAACGTTAAGTTCAAACATTTATAATTCATCAAATTTTAAGATTTGTCAAAAAAATTGTAAAATTGTATTTTATTGGAAATTACGATTTATGAAATTAAAGAAAAATTAATCAGATACCTACATTCCATATTTTATGAAATATTTTCCGTAATATTACACTCAGTGTAGATGACGTCAGTGGATCGTATTACATATGGTAAATAATTCGTACGTCAATCCGCAGTAATACATGTATATGTACAATGGTATTAATGAAATAATTTCTTCTGTTATTAACTAAATATATATGGGTGCGATATGTATTAGACAAGGGGTGTCCAACATAAATGTGTAGAAGGCCAGGTTTATTGAACCGTAGAAGGGAACCCATATTTTTGAAACCGTAGCGGGCCAATAGCATAAAGAACTTTAAATGTAAAGAAAACAGTCTTTTTAATTTTTCAACATGAATAATTTATTTATAAAAAAGAAAGCCTTGGGTTTACAAATTATCGCACCAATGAGAAGACTGACATTTTTTTGTTTGCACAGTACATCTGTCAGCTGATATTTTAGAAGTATGCGCAGAATGCTTGTAAGATGGGGGTCTGATAAATATGATCTTGTATTTGACTCGTTATATTTCATATGGGAAAAAAGTACAATTATATGTACTACCAAATAAAGAAATTTGTTGAAGAGCTAATTTGGTAAGGTTTGGATATCAGTTACGGTTAATATACTTTTTGTAAAATTCAATCAGTCTGTTCGGAAGGCAACCATCATATATTGTTTGTGGAAGAGAATTGATTTGCATTTCAATAAATTTCAACTGTAGGTTTAACTCGGCACTTTCAATTTCAACATTAAATGTATTTTTAAATGCTTTCATGTTGGGTATGTGTTGAAGTCTATGAACCTCTCCTAAAAATCATTCCTCAACCTTTGTAACTTGCCTAAGTCCATTGTCTCTTGATCTCTTGAAGATAAGGTCTCCCAATGTTCCAACTGCTTATGTTCCAGTTGTTTTTCTTATAACTGCGTGCAAAGTTGACCTTTTCCTTGCAATTTTAGGTTAATATCGATTTAGGTAAATTAAATATTAATGTTTGTTTAACTTTAGAAATTTTTATACCACCCAAATTACCATACTTTCCTTACAAGGTTTTCACAATCTTATTGTTATTTTAAATCGCTTGTTGACAAATTTTTCCCATTTCAATTTAATTTTCTCCATTTCCGGCTAAATATTTATATTTTGACTGTTCCTTATCAAAAATGTAGGTCGGTCTTAATACCCTTATCCAATTTTGATAATTCTTAAAGTTTAAAGTGCCAGCGTCATTTCTAACGTCAAAATCTGGTTCTGAGTACTTTTTCCGCTTGATATCCTTATTTTGGCATATGTGTTGCATTTTTCTTAATTTTCGCTTCGACTCTAACGACTTCAAATATTTTGCCTATTTTTTTTTAAATTCTACGAATCTTATTCTACTTATCGAGTGGTTATATCGATAACAAAGTATTGTTGATGAAAAATATTGTTGTTTCATCAACTTTCAATATTACACGTAATAACGTTAATTGTATTAGAATTATATAACATACTGGTAGTCAAATATTAATTTTATAATGAAACCTTACTTTTTGTGACGATACTTCTTGTGAAGAACATTTATATTAATTGTAAATTTTACTTGGTAACCGAAAGAGATGTTTTTGTATTACATAAACAAATTGGTAACGAAAGATATGTTTTTTTAATACATAAACAAATGAATATCAAGAGTTGTTATTTTGATAGGAATATAGTAATAAATAATAATATGCTAACGAAACAAAGGACATACTTACACCGGTCTTATAGGCTAGATAAATATGATGTATCGTAAATACTCGCACGATGGCTTCATTACGATGCGGGTATATTTTAGATAGGTTCACGACATGACAAATTGGAACAGCTGATAGTATCAGAAATATAAATAATTAATTAACACGTTTTTCAACCTAACGCGCAAGTGTATTATAATTATATTCACAACTAAAACCAGGCTACTATTTCTCGGAAGTATTTAAAACAACTTGTATTTTTTTCGAACGGTAGTTTTATATCACTTTAGCAACGAATTGTAGACGTGGTGGTTCAATAGCAGCGGTTAATTTGTCATCCCTCAATTTGTAAAATTGTAAAAAGTATAAAAGCAGAAAATGTTTGAAGGCAAATTGAAATTTTGATATATTTTTGTAACACCATATTGAAAGGCCGAAAAGAGGAATGATTTAACACTAGAAGCGCTGAAGATTGCCTCCCCCCCCCTCCTAAGACCACCGCCGTGACAAATTTTTTCCGTTCCATTTATTATAATAATCATTGGTAAAATGTACGAAAATTACAATTAAAACAATTTATACTTGGGTTGTATTTGAAACACGTTTATTAATTATTTTCGCTTGTAAAAAATAAACTAGTAATTATAAGTCAAATATTTTTTGGTACGGTAACAAAATTATCACAATCGACTAAAATGTCTATAAATAAAATGTTAATATTTGAAAAATAAGTACTGATAAACAATATTCTTTAAAAGTGCATTTATTGGAAACAGTTTTTTTATGCACGTGTGCTATTGGAGCGCTATTTGAGTATTTTGACTCGACATTACACCTCGTACGTTTTTTTTGCGTTAGTATGTGCCCCGGAATTTCTACTGGAGTGCTCGTTTTTCTACTAGTTATATTCTTTGCACCCAAATACTCTCCCAATTGAAATATAAAGTCTCTGCGTTTAATTTCGCTTTCTTCGTTAATTTTTGTGTAATATTCACGCATTTATATCCACCACATGTAACAAATTATAAAACGTATGAACTATCGTTGTGCCCACAATACTAATATTTTCAGACTTTAAATATTCCGCTGATAAAAATGAACTGAAAAAGTTTTCATACATAATATCTAAGCCCTTATTGATATAAGGGTCTATAATTTTTTTTACAACCCAGTCATCTAAACGCCCATAACTTGATCTATTTTCATCGTTTTCGAGGTGAAAAACGCATTTATTATATAATTTTGATCTTTTTCTACAGCTATCCAAATGTTTTTACTATATTTATGGTATCTGGTTTGGAGCTCATAAATGAAGTGAAACGACAACGGCACTTTGAAGGAAAAAGTTATTCGTCAATCATTATTTATGTTCCAGACATGTAACAAACTTGTGCATCAGTAAGAAATTTATGACATGTTTCTGAAATAATAGCAAACTTATTCTTACTCAGTTTTTGGCTTCTTTTCCATTTCTGACCGAGTCGTAAATACTTCTTTATTTCCCGAAAACGATTACGAGACATTATTGCCTTTACAACAAGATTGACCCATTTCATCGACCACAGTGAATCTATATCCAAGTTCTATGCTCCAATTGCACCACCTGTGTAACCTACAGCGATCAACACCTTCAATTCTTCCATGGTCATATACCAATCCTCGTATTGTATTTCGCGCGCCATGTTTTTTTAAAGCATTAGTTTCCAAGTACTTCTACAAGTTTAATCGGCATTATGCTTTGCATGTGAGGTTGGAAAAAATATTTTGGCATCCAAATGTACTACCAGTTTCAGTTATTGATTAGGTTGCTCCATCGGGAGAAACAATTATTCTACTTACGTCTAATTATATCAAGCTGATTTGTATTATTGTCATGAGTACAAGGATTAACCAACACTGTAGATAATCCTCTGCCTGCGGACGACCAGCCGCAGCGAGCTCGACTGACATAACAACAAAAGCAGCGCGTAACAATATTAGAGGAATGTAAATAATTAATTACCTTGTAACTTTGCTATCAGAATAGTATTTTCTTTAGATTTTTCACATGAAGAGCTGGAACTACTTTTCCTTTAAGATAATCTATAATTAATCGTCAGAGTGTTCCAAAGGTTTACCTTTCGGATATTCCTCCAAAATATAGTTCAATAAAGATCCAATTTATTACGGCTTCATGATTTTATGACGCTGACTAGACACGTCTATCACACCTGACCACACGTACGCTCCTCACTAACAGCGACGAATAATTGACTGCAAGGAACGATATATGTTCGTTTTTTGTTTCACGTCCTCTGTCTCCATAACTCATAACTTGTAATTCCTAAACATAATTTGTATAAATATACCAAGTATATAATATTGAGGTATCACTAAAAATGTAGACATTTTTGAGTTTTTTTAAAATTTTTTCATGACAAATACACGCAAAAAATCAAAATATTTGTTTTTATTACTTTTTAAATTCGAAACAGAAACAAGAACTTACAGAATAATCGAAAAAAGTAATATCCTGCAAACAGCGATTCCCTATGTAGCGATATGGTGGTGCATCGCCATGCGGAAGCGTCGGAACGAAGTGGTTCAACAGAATGGGAGTAATACCCGATATTTGATGTCATAAAATACGACGGAGAAATGATTTGCGTGGTTTCATCACTTAAAACTGTTTTTGGGATACATCGACTGGTGTACGTTGAGTTTGAAGTTAATACGTATACATTGAAGGAGTCTCATCCCGTGTAACCTCATTCTCGTAGTATGCTTTGAGTTACGCTCATACCGGAAATATTCAAAAGTGAACAATGGAAGAAGGTTAATTTTCTTTTTATAACATTTTTATAATTTAATTATCATATAAATGTGTTACAAAACACATTAGGAAATTTTATCCAAAAATAGTCCTAGTAGATAGAATAATAAATTGTGTGGACTGTAAACCAAAATAACCATTTCATTTTTTCATTCATTGTTACATTTTTAAGGTCATAAAAAACCTAAGCGATTTAATTTTGTTTATGTCTTAAGCGTACTTTGAACTTGTAATGATTAGTATATCTTTCATAGGTGTAAAATGTAATTTTGAAAATAGTATGAGATTTAGAATTATTGCAATAATTTTTCGGCATATTTTAGGTGAGCTTCTAGTAACCCTTTTCATATTTTTGACGGTAAAAGGGCATAGAGCTAAGAAAAAAACGACATAGATGGTCACATATTTTTGTGGACATTTCCAGCAATATTTCTAGAAATAACATATTTTCTACGACAAATGGTATCTGAGGAAAGCGGCTGTGTCAGGGAGAAAAACGGAGGAAGAAACGAGTGATTTCATGAGGATTTGATTTTTTTCCTTTTGTTTGTTAGAAGGGCATCTTAAACAAGCAAAGAATTCAATTTTCTCTATAAAGTACTAATGATTATTCAAATTACATATTAAAAATTAACCCGTATTTTCGTCGCCATGATGTGTTGCGTTAATCACCTACTTCCATTAAAAGGGTTCTGGCTTCCATTCCCGGTCGCTGTTCGAGAGGATCATATTGATATTCTGGTTAACTGTAAGAATTTTTTCTCGTAGCAGTACTTTCACCGCGCGTATCAATTGTGTGCTAAAAGTCTTGAAACATGTAAAATAAATAAATGTTTAGTATTTTAGTAACGCAATGATATGCTATATTTTGTTCAGGAAATAAAATCGGTGGAAGAGTTTCTTGTACAAAAATATTAAATTGCATGTCATGATGATACGAAAGGCATGGACAGTGTTATCGTGATTAGTATCCTATAAGCCGAACCATTACACGAAAGAATTACAGTTAATTTTTCAAATTGGAAAATACTTACATATGGGGCATATCTTGCAAAAAAATTAGTGTAGTGTGGCTTTGCTCTTGGTTTGTCATTAGAGAGTTATTGGGAACCCACAAAGGTTTGCGGTGGGGAAAGTTATCTGAGGCGCACTTGCTAATTTCAGCAACTATAATTATATCTCTTTACTTTTAATATCGCTTCTTTAATAACTTCTCCAATATCATAGGATATGCATTTACTCACATATTTTGCATTTTAATTTGAAACAGCAACGGAACCTTCACATGGACGTGAATATATATTGTTTTATCAAATTTATAAAGAATTTATTTAAAATAATTTATTACTATTAGTTTTTATTGGGCTGTAAAAGACGAGTCAGTAGTAGTCAACTAGTTGGTTAATTATTTCCAGTGCAATAAAATTTCTCTAGCAACAAATTTATCTTTATACCAAAAAAATGTAAATTGCTTTTAGCATAAAATAATACATTTATTTTTCTATAAATATATATATTATAATATCATTGAATTGCTAATGTGCGATTTTCTTGAAGTTCAACAAATTATCAGTTAAATATTCAAACAATTTGGATACACTATTAACCCGTGGTGAAAAAAAAAATTTGTTATAATAACGTTAATTGTATTAGAATTACATGACATATTATTAGTCAAACATTAATTTTATAATAAAACCTTACTTTTTTGTGACGTTACTTCTTGCGAAGAACATTTATATTAATTGTAAATTACACTTGGTAACAAAAGTCGAGTTAATTACAATGTTTTCAATATCTTTCAAACAATAACAACGTTATGATATTTAGGAGTGGGACCATTTTATGAAAATATAATCAAAACTATGCTTCCATATCTAAATCACGTAGAATTAAATCTCATAAGGCTTCAATACAACATAAAATTTTTACATTTATCAAACAATGGATAATATGTCTCTTAAAGTGCCTTACATTTAAAACCTACAATTAACTGGTCTAAACTAATGTAATGTTTGATTAAATCCAGTAACTTTTATAAATCCAGTAACATTCCAATTTACTTGGAAATCTTAAGCCATTACATTTAATTACAGCTCTTTTAAATACGTACAGAAGATTAACCATTTTAATGAAAAAGCTGCACAACGACATGCATTCCATAAACGAGTTTCGTCATTTGATCTAGATAAAATATATGAGGATTTTTGATATAAAAAATGAGAAATTTGATGAAATGAAAGTTAATGAAACAACAATATTTTTCATTGAACCTAGAAAAATTTTAAACCTTTTTTTATTTTTTCCATTTTTAGTTAAAAAATCCAATTAATTTTAGCTTTATATATTTTAACGAATCCCATAGAATTATTACCTTAGGTTATTGATCGATAAGTAATAATAATAATAATCTGTCATGGAAGAGGTAATAGATAAATTTCATTTCATTTATATACACAGATAATACACACACACATTATATATGTGTATATATATATATATATATATATATGTGTGTGTGTGTATGTATATATGTGTGTATATATATATATATGTGCGTGTGTGTGTTTGTGTGTGTGTGTGTGTGTGTGTGTGTGTGTATGTATATGTGTGTGTGTGTGTATGTGTGTGTGTGTGTGTTTGTGTGTGTGTGTGTATGTATATAAAATTAAAAACAAACTGTGTGTATTGAAAAACAAACAATTATAAAACATATGTTTTTTATTCTTTCATGGAAAAATACACATAAACATGGTTTCAGTAACTTTAGATACGCTTATTTTATAAATAAAATTTTCGCGAAGAGAAATTTGAAATTTGACGTTATATAATCATTTGATAATAGCACTTTGAACATCGTTTTTCCCTAAAGAAAGAATAATCATGGTGGATAATGTTTTTCTCTTAAATACTTTAATGTTTTATTGATATTTTTCAATTAAAAAAAAAACAAAAAGTTTAATGTTCATTGGTTCTAAAATAAAATATTGAATTTCCTGACTTCAGAAGTAAAATTCCATTGCTTCCGGTGTTCAACCTATTTTCCTTCATCGTACCTGTAAAACCAATAACTTGAAGTTAGTGAAAATGATTACCACCGTTATCGAATCGCTTCGATTGTCGCAAGATCTATAGAAATCACGTCTCTAATTTACTCTAATTCACGTTTTTTCTGATTTAATTCAATTTTGAAAAAAGTTTTTTTAATGCTTGTGAATTTTTTTGCATTAATCTTTTATTAGATGTAAGTAATAGGTTTATATTTATTCATAAGAGTACATGAGTGTATTATGAGTTCTATGATGTTGTCGAAACATCTCTCGTCTTTGGAGACGTGAACATGTGATTTTGATCTGGACGCCAGCTTATTAACTCTGATTTTTTTTGTTGAACGCATTGAAACATTTGGTTTGGGCAACGGAAGTTCATAAGAGGTAAGTATTGCTGGATTGTGTTCGTACTGCCACTCATTAGTGAAGGTTTTTGAGATAATTTTTATAATTATGGAACTATACAAAATTTTAAATTATGATACGTGAATCATTTCTCACTTATGTAAACTTAATTTAACAAATATTGTATTATATCTGATCTGCTCCTAAGCTGCTCTGCATCTTACGTATACATTATTTGATTATCAAGTTAATTTCTATAAAAACTGTGCTCAATAATATTGTCAATTAATTTTCCCGCTACTGAATTTATAATTCCACTGACACCACAGGCAAATGGTCTGTATTTGCTCACATTCATATACTAGGATAACATTAAGAGAAGAGATAGCAATTTGATAACTAGTTCCTATGGACATCTCCAATTTTTTTGTTACAACAGATCTTTTACTAATTATACCATCAGTAGGTTGTTTCATGAAATATGCATGAGTATGTTGTTTTATTTACTTCATCATTTATGCGTACGGGATTTTCCATTATACCTATTATGAATTAAAAATGCCAATTATGCTGCTATATCAGCTCAATTGAATCACCGTTTGAATGTTTATATATACTTATACATAGAAATTACACGACTGAATAAATGTTTTAATAAACGATTTTGAATTGAATGACAATTCATTTTCCGACTAACGAAAAACACATTTAACTACACTATTTCATGTTTATTTAAATTTTTTACTTTGAATGAAATATAGTTATCAGTTTCTATCACACACACACACCAAACGCGCGCCTGTTTTATAAACAAATTTTGTGTTGTTGTTTACTCAAAATTTGTGCATAAAAATTCCATATATAAAAGTACTCAATGCTATTCTTTAAAAATTAGAAAAGTAGTTTTTAAAAATTTAAAACAACACTGTCAACTAAATCAAAGTGTGAACTTAGTCAATGAAAATCTCATTACACTGTTTTACAACATTTTTATCTTTCAAAACTGTTTCTTCGTTAAGTATTTTCGTTCTATTATCCACGTTATGTATTTTGGTACCCTTAATTTATTTAATAATATCTTTATTATAGATTGCATACCGCCTTATATCGAATAAAATATGTCAATAATACAAAAAAAGGACACTCATCCCAATTTTACAACATATTTCAAAGTTGGATAGAGAATGTGTTGAAGATCTTCATCACAATTTGACTGATATATCTTGTCATAAAAACAGAATCCATCAGAAGTCAACATGGACTGGAAAAATAACTGAAATTATTATTTTTTTTACATCCTATCAAACGCGTCCATTTGAGAGTCATTCAAGGATACTGCGTTATTGAAATCGTTTGGTTTAAAATGCAATTGCTAAATTAAAACATAATTTTATTGAATATAAAAATTAAAAGTTATTTATAGCAAAATTGTGAAACCGATTTACCCAAAACATATCACTCAACCATTGAAGTTATGCTCTTACAGAAACTGTCATGAAATTAATTACAATAACACAGAAAATGAATTCTGTATGCGCTTGCGTATACGGAATTCATTTTCTTATTCAATATTAATAAAAGTTTAGTGAATAATTTCATTGCCAAACAATTATAGGAACACCATTAGTTATTTTGTTAAATATTTAGTTTCACAGCGTATTTTTGTACTTTATCCTTGCTTAACTATTATAATGAATATTTGTAATTATCAAAAAACAATCGAATGTAATAATGGTTTGCTTACAAAACTATTTCGAAATTGGTTTGTATGGAATCCATCTGACCCAATTTTTAATCTTGCCAATTTATTTCAAATTTTTCTTTATTGTTGGGATGGCAAAATCAAATTTTACTGCCAATTCACACGTAGTATGGATTTATTCATATATACATCCACTGAAGCTCTAAGTTCATAATTATCCACCTTATTTTATGGTCACCCACGTGGTCTATTTTGAAGATCAAAATCTGAATACAGGAATTCTTCATATCATCAGCGTAATGTATGGTCGTAGCCACATCTTTACTAAAAAGTTTGTTGATTTTTTGAGCCATCTCATTGCATCAATTTCATGGCGAAACTCATGCTCAAAAATATCGCGAATTTGTTACTTATCTGTAACTCACTAAAGTAAAATTTATTTTGATAGATAACCTAAAAAACATGCTTCTGAGCGGCTAATGATTTACTTCTCTATAAAAAAAGAAAAACAAAAATTTATCAAAGCAAAATTTCAAGGGTGTCAAGAATTAAATTTGATCTGGAGCAACAGTACCGTTTCTGTACTGCAGGCGCCACTTAGTATATGGAAAAAAATTTACTGGCTCGTCTTTTCCCAAATAATAGTAGAAAACAATAGTTATTATCTGTGGTCGAATATGAACAGCCTGCAGTTTGCCCGATTCCAATCCAATTATTCTTTATTTAGTTTTTAAGGTACGTAGATTTAAACTTTCAGATGGCATAATTCAAAAGCAAAGCAGACCTTTGAGTTTAATACCGTTTCGTTTATTCTGATGAACATTGTCAACTTACAAAGTTTGAAATCAGTTAAATGACCCCCCCCAAAGTTCTTAAGACTTTGCAAGTGCACTTACGCATATAGATACCTATGTACACACTCGCAGACTGCGATGTGATTCTTGCTTATCCACTTACACTTGCTTTGAAAATAAAAATGCATATTATTTGTTAAATCAGACTACTTGTAAACAAAACAATTGATATTCTCAAATCATTTTTCAAATATTATTCTGTTGTGATGTAATTTTGTTAATTTCCTGCAACTAAATGAAAATACATTTACATGGCGACGTATTAAATTTAATTTAGTGAAAGGTTGATTAAATATTATTAACAATGTTGTTTAAACAGTTCATTTCAAATAGATCAAAATAAATTTCAAATATAAAATTTTTTATTTCTACATATTAGGTAGGAATATAAATACAAATTTAAGCCAACGTAAAAGTTATGAAACTCGACGTATTATTAAAGGTAACTAATAATAATGTTACAAAATTTCTATCATAATTCAAGTAAGTGCAAATATTTTATCTTATGCCCATATATGATGGTTAATTAGAACAGCAAGATATTCACAATAAAAATTGCGCGTTTATAATATTCGTATGTTAAATTCCTAATTCTGATAAGTATCATAAGTAATTTTTTTATTTTAATTTTAATATAGAAAAGAAAAATTAATCATTATGTGATATTAATAGTACGATACGATACTCCAGTACTTGGATCTAAATTGAAATGGAACTAGTGGCTCATATTCGTTACATGATTCTGTATGTACGATTACATTTAATTAACTCGTTTGGTAGGCGATGAGGATGTTCTCGAAAAGCGTGATAATCATCTGAAACCAATAAAATAATTTCACATAAATTGTTAAAACTGAAATATAACCAAAAATTTTGTGTTAATAATTATACAAGTAGCATCATCTTATTTGATATTTGCCATATTTTGTTTAGTCTTTCCCCACTCTCACTTCCAATTTTTGTAATAAATGAGGTTTTTGTAAAATTGACTTCACATCTGCACCAAGATGGCTGACAGCAATGAACACTTTAGTTAGTTACCAATTGTTAGCTGCAGTGATACAAATAAATCCTAAAAATATCGTAAAAGTGTTTAACTAACAAGGAAAAAACAAAAAATATATAGTCAGGAATATGTATCAACATGTGTGAATATAATTCCTGCCAAAGTACGACCAAATTCTGAGGTAGAAAAGTGTAAAAGAATTTTCAATTTAAATTAAATTTGAGCTAGTGATGTTACACACCATTTTGTGAATCGATGTTAATATATGTCTTCTTATGTTCGGTGACTTTATTTGTTTGTTTTTCATAGCGAATATAGAGTGACGTAGTTGTTCATTTATTGTACCGTCAAAAATGTTCAATGGTAAATTTAATAAAAAAGCCTTTAATAAAAAAACTTTTTTTTTAATTATCCATATTGGAAAAAAATAATTAATGTCCATTTTCTGCTATGAGGCTGAACAGTGTCATTCAAATTTCACCATTAATAAACTCAATAAAGAATAAAGTATAGATTGGGGAGTGCTAAAAGTCCACATCCTGTTAGACCACTGCTAAAGTGAACTCTTAAATTTATTCTGTGAGGGGATCCAGTTTTACTTTATCAGGTTAATTTGTTACCTAATTTGTAATTACCAATCAAAACTCTTTTAACCTAAATGACAATTTTTCAAGTTATGCAAAATATTAGTATATATAGTTATGCAAAATATTTATAAACGTATACTTTTATTAACCGGAATATAGCATCGAAATTATGAGAATGTTGGAACTAAATAAACTTTATTTAAAACCGAAGAATATAAAATGGAACAAACAGAAAATAAGTATTCATATTTGGTTTAAGAATTAGCAGAAAATCATTACTTTAAATAATTATAGATTCGCTATTTAAAAATGTGTCACTCGATGCTACTTCACGCATATTTTCAAACATTTTAATATTTTCTCAGATATGTCACTAATATTTTGTAAATGGCACAAAGAAACAATAGACACTTACAACAGATAAAATGCAGTTATCCACGTTGAAAAAGTGGCAAGCGTGGAAACGAGGAGAACTCTGCAAGATTTGCACCAGGAACATGTCGATCTGTCGGTTAAGTATAAGATGGTATATATTAGGTTGGTTAGTAAGTTTTTAGCCACAACTTAGGAACTTTTCTAGAATGGTTCTCAAAACTTATAGAAGATTTTACTGTGGGGTATAAATAGGCCAAAGTGTAGTCAGTTGATAACAGTGAGCGTCGAAGTTCTAAGTGAATGGATTTAAATCGGTATCAAATACGGATTATATTAGTATAGAAATTTTGTCTGGGTGACATTGCAAAGACTGTCAAAAATAATAAATGTCATACGATGGGCGAATCCACGGTTTCATTCACGACGGCAAATATTTGGTACAGAAAATTAAGGAATGAGGACTACGATATAGAATGTGAATCTCGTACCAGACGTTCTGTTGAATTGGACGTTCAACGATTACGACGTTCTATTGAGGAGGATCCTCGACTGATTTGGCAGATGAGCTACACTACAGTCATGGCACTATAAAAGCACATATAGATGAATGGGGAAAAGTTTCAAAATACATGGTTTGGATACCCCACGAGTTGTCATCATATCATCTTCAGTGGAGGCTTAATACTTGTCTACAGTTATTGACAATGAAACGTAACTTCGAATTGCTGAATCAGTTAGCAGCTGGCGATGAGAAATGGGTTAGATACGTTAACCATACAGGCAAACGTCAATGGCTTGGTGTCGGATAAACAGGAGTTTCAGCATCCAAACCTGAAATAAGTGCCAAAAAGATGATACTCTGCTGCTGGTGGAATGTCAAAGGTATTTTGTTGGTTGTTGCTTCCAGAGGGGTCTACAATTAATGCAGATATTTACTGTGAACAATTGGACCGATTAGCTAACAAATTGAGTAGACAACAGGATCGAGTTTATTTTCTACATGATACACATGTTGCAAAACGTGCTCGTGATTTAGGGGCACGGTTGGGTTCTTCTCACTCAACCACCATATTCACCGGACAATGCGCCTTCTGATTACCATTTATTCAGGTCTCTAAGTAACCATTTACGAAAAAAAAAGATTCTATGGTAAAGAAGATCTCCAAAACGACCTCACACAGTTTCGTGAACCAAAGTCGCCGGAATTTAAAAGAAAAGCTTATTGCCACTGCCAACCAGGTAGCGACAAGTAGTAGATAATAATGGTGCATAGTTCAATTTAGTGTAACATATAAATTTGTTAATAAAAATTGTTGACGGCAACTTGGAGTTAAAAACTTATTAGCCAACCCAATATTTTGCATATTTCCATGCATCAGCTAATTTATGATCAATTCGAGAATAAGTGCATATTAATTATTTACAACAATAGGCCTTCATCTAACGAGGACTAGGCGTGGAAAGCATTATTTTACCATAAATAGAAACTGCTGAATACCACGTCTCTTTAACATATCGAACATTTATTATCTTACCACAAAATTAATTTCTGAAGATTTTAGGAATAACTAAATAAACATTTTTTGTAGGTCTGCATACTTTTTAGGGTTTAGAATCTTAAAAGCAAAGACTGAACACTTATGAGATCACCCACTTGTCTATTAGTCTCAGCTATTCCTTTTAAAACCTACGAACTTGAAATTTAACACACTAATAAAACACATGTATCTATTAGACGGAGCTCAGAAATATTAATTTGGAAATTTTGGAAAGACCAAATTACTTGAATTTTTTTATATTCCACATTTAGTAAGGGGTATCGTCTGATAGGGCTAAATGAAAGGATCACAGATATATTTACTATAGGGGTAAATATATGCGAAATAGTATGTTACCCTCCTGTTTCCAAAGTTACTCGATCAAATATCGTGTACAATATAAATTATTTTCAAATGTGCAAACAAATTTATAGGAAAACTGCAGCGATGATTGTGGATGTCATAATTTGTTATATACACATAAACCATATTTTTACGCCTACAAAATGTGCAGAGGAAAATACATTTATCTTTTTTCTGTATTCATCTCTAATTTTGGCTTACTTTTTAAAAATAAAGAATTGATAAATAAAGATGGAATTTTTTATCCATTATTTGGGAATATCGTTCGAAAATATTTGTTACGAGGATACAAAATATTTTCTATAATTTTAAGTTGCACATTTAAAAAGATATTTAAAAAAATACGCAAACAAAGCGTATCCCTGCCCCCCATTTTCGAAATACTTTATCCGAAATTCATAACAGAAATAGAATTTACAAAATCTGATTAGAGAATTACTTTATAATGCGCCACCGTTTTATGCCTGCACAGGCTGCGGTAGGCGATGCGTTCACGTCATGAAACATTCATTTTTGTCAATAATTTTATGGAAATAGTTTGTATCCTGTAGTATTTATTTGTACTTAGACGTGTATAGAAACCACGCAGTATGAGTTTCAGGCATGCTTGAAAGGTTTATTTTTTTTAATCTAATAAAACTTATTATTAATATTAAAACTAATTATTACCCGTTCATCCAGGTTCTTATCTTGAAATTTGATCGACAGCTTAAGCAGAAGTTGACTGGTGATGTTACACTAAAATACAATACGAAACAATAGTATCTGTTAAGCCGTATGTAGACAATTTGCAATTTTTACTTTATTTTTTGGATTAGCAATTATGTCTTTGAAAATATTATGATAAAAACAAAATAAATCATATATGACAATAGCAACAATACAATAAGGAAACTAAATAACGCCCAAAGAAATTCGAAAGAGGGGCCATCGTTACATTTTGGACAGGCAGCGCTTTTATTTTCTTGACGTGTAGGGTATTTCTTACGGGTATAAAACCTAGTTTTTGACTCATCAACCCCTTCTATTAGCCAATTTAATTTTATTTTGTATTCAAGTAATCGCCAGTGTCAATAAAACTGCTTAATCTTTTTTTGTAAAAATTCAAATTATTTGTTATTTTGTTAAGAACATTTGCACATATAATTAATAATTAAAATTTTACAAGCCGCAGGAAAGAAATTTGGTGAATAAAGTCTTTAAACTCCAGTTCATCACGTCATCGACTCAATGACAATTTGATATTGGTAACTTGAGGAACTATAGTTTCTCACTAATATCAACTTAATGAAAAAAGGGACAAATATTTTTGAAGAACACTTTTAAACTACTTAAATGAAATTATCTCCATTTCTACTAGTTGCACAAAACTTCAGAGGAGAAAATCAAAGTTAAATGGACACCTACCACAAAATTTTTAATTTTTACGTTTACATAATATTATTACTTTTACGTGGTTGTAACAGAAATATAGAATATGTAATAATTAAAAATAATTGATATAAAAGTAAAATAATCGTTGAACACTGCGACATATATGCATTATTTGCATTTTATTTATCCCTACTTAAGGCACAGGAAAATGAACAATTGAGTTAATTTGAAAATTAAATTATTACGATTTCTTTGTCGGAATTCTCTACAAAAACGTTTGTCTTTTTTCTTAAAATTTAAAAATAAAAATATTAGAGTATCTTAAAGTTTTTTACCAAAAATATTTCGTCTTGCAAAATTTTAGTTATTACTTATTGATTAAAATATTATCAATAAAAGTCGTGAACTACATAATATCCTACAAAAAATATTTTATAAAACGTAAATCGATATTTAAGAAGAAAACTAAATCCGAGGGTCGCATAAAAGTACTTAGAAAAGTTTATTTTTAATAATGGTAATTGAAATATATTCAAAGTTGAAAACCAAACTCTTTGGCAACCTTATGAAGTATCTTGCTCGATTTTTTTGTTGATTTTTAAAAATTTTCACTTTTTTAAAAATTGTTTGTACTATGACAAAACGAATTTAACATGAGAAAAACGGCCAACCGACTTCAATTGGTATTTTATGATGAATACCTATTCCAGTCTATTTCGAAGCAGTTTTAGTACCAAGTACAGATAATTGAACAATCAAGTACATATAATTAAACAAAAAACTTCAGAAACTTTTGAAATAAGTGAACACTTCATGGTTTTTCCGAAGTTCAGAAACAGTTTACGTTTTTTCGGGTAGTGAAAGTTTGAAAAATTTGAAGAACGTCACTCAAATGCTTTGTTCAATACAAGCACGGTTGACTAAACCTGGAAATACTGTTACGAACCTGAAAATGATAGGCTAACACGGACGGGTTAGCTATAAAGACGAAGATAGGATGAAGAAATTTGGTGACCTCGTCCTTTGGTGGAAGGAAATAATGCATGGTGTAAAGTAAACTACTTAAAAAAATTCCAAATTAGTATTTTACTACACGGAATGAAAATTTAAGTCTCCATACCTGCTCGGTTACTCGATCACAGCTCCGAACAAGAACAACAACATCAACGCACTGTTGTAAAACTGCCACGGAAAATTTAATAATCCATAATTTATAATCAATCGACAAATATGCGATGTCGTATAATAATTCCATCATAATTTTTAAAATGGGTTTAATGGATGTAAATATAAGAATAAATCTACAAATAAACTGAGTAAATAATAAAATCGAATTTATAGTATTTGCCCGATTAATTGTGCCAATAATTGTGTGATGGTAACATTTCAAAATATTGATTTCTCGAGCCAATTCATTGCAGTCATCAATTCTTTCCAATCTGGAATTCATATTTTGGAGCCGCGTGAAGATAAGGTCGAACAGACTTATCATTTTTATGATTGACAAACTAAATATTAGACTGATGAATTGAAAATATTCGTAACCCACAACCGTGGATAAAATATGTTCTGTTTTTAACAAACAAAAATGAATTATACAAGGTAATATGAAGCACACATTTAGTACAATGGCAAACAATGCATACTTTTTTGATAGTACGAGTCGACCGACAAACTTATTTTTCCATTTGCAATTTTTATCCAAATCGTAGATAGAATGGAGTATATTTGAGTACCGGTCATCATAAATGATAGATGTGAAGAAAAATGTTATAATTAAAACAAATGAAGCGATATGCGCTGCAAGGTGAAAAAAGAAGTTATCCATTGGAGGAAAGAAGACGTAATGCAACACGAGTAATATTGATCCGGCAAAACATGCAAAACATCCGAACAACATCAACCACACGCTTCTTCCGGCTATTTGAAATCTGAACATTTTGTTTTTGAACGTCAAAGGCGGGTATATAAAACCGAACACCTTCAGCACGAATAAGAAATTCTCCATTTCTTTTGGATAATACTTATATCGATTAAATTGGTTAAAATGCATGTTTAAATAGGATATTATATGTGTACGGACAAAACGTAAATTTAACTGGAGTTCCATTTACGTGACAAACGTATTTATGTAATAGGTAATGTTTGCGTAATTTACGTTAAGTTCATAAAATGATTAATGAATAAATAATAGTTTAACTTAGTAACAGGTCACTATTAATTTACAAATGGTCCCCGAACTAAATTTAATGGCAGTTAATTTATATATTGAATAGAAATAAATGCCTTTTTTTCATTCCATAGTAATAGTTTTGAGATTACTTGGTATTTTATATTTAAATATGTCAGCTACATTTAAACTATAAGCTTTATCTGCTATTTATGTGCTACCAAGCTAACCAGTCATTTTCAATACATAAAAATCATTATTCATTTCATCTATGCACGTATCTTTCCATCGCGTTTCGGTTTCACTATCTATAAGATATAGAAAGATGGAATATGCAGCTGCTTTTAGCGTTAAAAATTAGGAATTACGTCATTAATTTGTCACAATGAGATCAAGAATCCAAAACCTAGTTCAGTCACAATCTTCATCAGTAAGGTTCTAATCAGATTCCTCACTGATTTTATGGCTGCCCAAGAATTTTAAACATGTACTCATCGTAATTTTTTTTAAATCAAAGAACATGATATAAAATTTTCTCTCTTTGAATGTTTGAAACCAATGTTTGGCTGTATCAGAGAACATCTTTACCAATCATTGAGCACGTATTGCCTTTTGGCCCATTCTTTATTAACCTTAAATTGAATTCGTGAGGCAAGAGCTCTCAAGTCCTCTTAGTGATATTTTCGTATTTTGTTTTGGAGCTGTCTATCAAATCTTGAAATCGACTTTTTGCTTACTTTCCGTTAAACAATTTTTTATTGTAAAATCGTGGGTGGTATTGAATGACTGAAAATGCGATTAAGGTAATTTAGATGTTTGCTTGGATTCAAATGAAATTCAGTCACTAATTTATAACATATTTAAATTAAATTTAATATCTTAAATTACCAAACTAGTAACCTAAGATTTGAACTCATATTATTTCAGTTTTTTCGCTTATCTTTCTATCTATTTATTTTTAGACTAAATTAATATGATAATACACAGTATGAAATTGTTTCAAAATTATTTTATACATATATTGTAAGGCTTTTATAAAATACATCCGTTTTCTTAACAAATTGTTTTTTTTAACTTTCTCTTTGAACAAAATTGTATACTTTATTAAATTTATCGATTATTTTATAAGCAATCGAGGAAAGAAAACTTTCGAAATGGTATCTTCCAAAGCATCTGAAAAAGATATTTCTTTAGAAAAAATTTGCACAGAGTTCAATAGAAAAGAGAGAATATTGCCCGTATCGGTATTGTCAGCGTAATGGTGATGTAAATAAATTTTTTAAGTATGGAGTCTGTTCGCATTAATATTTTCTCGGTGGCAGGGAAATATCGGATGGGCAATATCTACTAATAACAGGAACAAAAGTTTGTTTTTAATTTGTCTTATGAAAATTAAATGAACTCTCTCCATCAGGTATTGATATATTTTGGGTATCTGTATTTAATGCCTTTAAAATACCAAATTTTTCAAAAGAATCATTCAAATAAGTTTCAGTCTCTTTTTTAGACATTTAAAATATGCAAAACTACACAAAATGGACAATTTTTCTTGTGTGTTTATACCATTAAATAAAATATATAAATTTGCTCATAATTTCAATAGTTAAAAAGGACGAATGGATACTTTTACAAGGTATTTGTACACTTACGCGCTTAATTCAAATATTTATTTAGTGAACCATTTTTTTAAAGGAAGTGGATAAAAACATTCAAATAGTCACAATATACTAATAAGGGCACTCTATCCTCAGCTTTTACGATGAAATATATACGTAATGATCGTTATTATCAAATAGTCAATTTAATTAATTTTTTTACTACACTATGGTAAATTTTGCTGATAGTAATTTTGACATCAACGTTTTTGTCATAAAGCACTGGTCGCGGATTGAAAACTTATTGATAGAGCTAGCGTTAAAGTCTGTTCATTGTTAATTTTTAATTTACATAATTGGTATATTGACTTTTTCAAGAAACTAATTAAAAATAGAAAATATTTTAAAGTTAAACAATTCTCTATTTTAGTTTTATAAGCTTCTGAGGTCAAAATATACTAATAAAGGCACTCTATCCTCAGCTTTCATGATGAAATGTATACGTAATGACCGTTATTATCAAGTAGTCAATTTAATTTATTTTTTTACTACGCTGTAGAGAATTTTGCTGTGATTTTTGGTAACAATGTTTTAATATAAGGTACCAGTCGTGGGCCAGGAACTTATTGATGGAACTAGCGTAACAAACTAGAGTAAAAAAAAATTTTGATTTTTTTTTGGTTTCCCAACACTTCATTCAAGAAATCGTGGTTACGAGTGATTTTTATCCGTAAGCTATAGACGTAATATAAAAAAATGGTAGAATAAAAAAAGAGGATAAGAAAACTATAAAACGGCAATCCAACTATGTCACGCAAAGATTCAAGCATAAATTGGAATCAATTGTAAACAAATAAAAGCTACAATTTGGTTAAAAAAAGACAGCAACACTGCTCAGCATTCTTTCGGGAGTCTCGAATTAAGTGTTTAGAACGCAGGATAGGATATCTTAGAAAGTTTATAGATTTTTGTGGACATTGTCTTTTGGTTTCAAATAAATTTTTTTTTTAAATTTTGAGATGGTCTTTTGTGAAGATGTTTTGAAATCTACAAACTTTGTCTTGAAACCTCTACTAAGGAAGATTCGAGTCTCAACACTAAGGGAGACTCAGGTCTCAAGACAAAGTTTGTTAATCTTAGTGATATTATATAGACAATCAAACTTATTTTTGTTCTATTTATGTTATAATAGCAATCAAAAGCACTGTTGTTCTAATTGAACCGTTTTCAGAAGTAGTTCAGAAAGCTATGAATTAAAACGAACGTAATAAAAGGAAAATAATTGCTCATATATTTTGAATAGTGCTAATATATTTCAACAAATGAAGACTTTCTATCGGTGGCAATTACAACATGTGGCGATTTTAATAGAATGTCTCAAAAAATAAACATGAAAATTGTATGCAGGTATCTTAAAGCTTATTATATATAGCTCCTTTTATAGAATCTCTTTTTCTGCCACTACCAAATACTCTTCAAAATAAATAAGTCTAGCACATATTAAATTCCTTGGAATATTCCAGTGAAGAGGATTAGTTTTTTTCTTTTTTTGTCAAGAATGCAACATTTGTATTTTTTATTTTAATATATGTACATATATTAGCAGTTTAAATAAGATATAATTATAATAAATTATTATTGTTATTGAATTAGGTTAATTCCCAAGATCGTACAATTATATAAATGAATTTTTATATAAAATTAGATGTCTTCTGACATTTTGGTTTTATTTTAAAAAATGCCATAAATTCTCATAAAAGTACTTCATTTACTGACATAAACCCAAAAATAGCCAAAAATAATGTTGTCCTCCTAGCTAGTTCTAAACCTCATATAGTAGTGTAAACAAGTTAAGTCATCTTTTATGAATACGCGCGGAAAAATTTATCACAGCTTACTTGTTGATTTTTAAATTTATATGCTTAACCTTGTCTATATGTCAAGTAACATTTCAACTATGAAGAAATAATTCGAAAGTTGTAACCTGTTTAATTCCACAAGAAAAACTGAACACGAATACAAATAAAATTCAATTAATTAATAACAAGGTGGATAAATAAAACAATTATCTCCATTGTTTGTTTACATTAATACAGTAACGTTCGTTCAATAGTTTAATAGTGAAAAAATGAACGACAAATTTTATTAGTGCCAAAATATATTTTTTAGAAAGTTTTGGAGGCGTAATTGGCCTTATTTAACCTTTATGGTTACTTTTCTATATGACATAAATCTTCAACGATAGGCCTTGGAACTCGTAAATCAAAATTTTCTTACGTGAATTGTTCTGACAAAGAAAATATGATATTCGGTCTTGAAAAGCAATTATGTTCATCACACAAGTCTGTATTAATCAGAGCAAAAGTTTTAAAGGAAATTATGAGAAATTTAAACAAAAGATAAGACTGAAAATGCTGCAGTATACATTTTGCAAAACACGCAATTCCCATCAAAATAGCTTCAGCCTTGAAATGCATAATGGAAGAATAGAAGCTGATTGAAGAAACAAAACGATTGAGATTCCGTGATACTCAATTTTCTACAAATGCAAATATAAATTAAAAATACAAATATAAATTTGCCTCATTTTAGATTAAAAACCCAGGGTACTGGAATATTATTTTTATTACTAAAAAAGCCTATTCTGTCCCCATATTAAATATCAACCTCTTCACATAATAAATTATTTCTAAAATGTTCCAACATTTTTCTATGCGTTTTGTTAAAAACATTAAAAATTCTGAAAAAATAAAGCGGGTATCATGAAAATGTAGGGCAACCAATTAAAGAAAAACTAAAAAAATAATTTTGAATTTACGTTAATTTCCAGAATAAAAACACATGAAAACCAACCATAATAGTTATGGTAATCAAAATAATAATCGCAGAGTATATAAAATGTAAGTGTCTAAGTAATTCATAAAAATGTTTTTTTGCATAATTTTTCACAAATTTGTTTTCGCTTAATACAAAATTACAAAATCTCAGTCGTTTGTGAATTATAATCAATTGCAATGGTTTCGTATTTTATTTAAATTTACTTGGTACAAAAGTGAATATCTGACAGAAAGATAGGCTAGATAGATAGGATAGAAATCCCATTTAAACTATATTTTGAATTAACAGTAATATACACATTACATGACGAAAAATTACATTAGCTCTTTCATTTTACATAATAAAATATTTGAACTTTGCGATCAAGTCTATTTCACATGAATAATATAACAAGATACATAAGAAAATTGACGACCTTTTATTGGTAACAAGTATTTAACCGCCAATTGTCGGAACTTTCCGCCTAGTTCAAACAATTCCGCGGTCAGATTCAAGATCTAATGAGGTCGCTGTCCTCTACATATACTAATTTTAAGCACCGTGTTCGGGAACTAGCAAAGGGATGTAGAAATACCATACTCATCCACGACGTGAAAGAAGAAGTTGCTGTCACTGTAATGCGGGATGCATCTCAGCATTATCGTTGACAAACCTAATTGTTTCGCAAAAAATGTAATCAACCTGGATGTGTGCTACTGTTTGTGCGCAGCAAATGTGTAGCGCAAGAGTGCGAGACCAAAAGTCTTCAAATTCACACACAGTGAATACCATCATAAAGTATAGTCGGTGAAGAATTTATTACTGGGAAATGACATGCTTATCACGGATATTTTATTTCAACCCACAACCCGCTTTCATTCTCTCGTAATTTTCAAAGCTATAATCTGATGTACAAGCGATGGAAGAATTGTTATGATTTTTGCAGATGGCCGCAAGGAAACCACCACACGCACTGTGTATTTAGAGTAAGTCAAATTAAGATTGTCCTATTTCAATACTACTAATAAGAATGATTATCCCAAGACCCGGTCACACAAAAGGTATTTTGCGCACAAAAGATTATAAATTTATGTGAAATACTATTTGATTGTTTTTATTATGCACTTTATTTAACTTCATGTGAGACATATTTATATTTTCGTAAATTTATTATCAACTAACATAGAAATATAACTTTTGATTAGTATATTAATTTACTACGGTTACATTTATTAAAGTACCAATCTTATTTAATTCCTGTTTTTTTTCATAGAGGTGCATAATATTTTCGGACTATAGAGGGCTCCGTTCCTGTGTGTCAAATACGATGTTTGGTTTCTTTTTCATTGTCTTTTATTCATTATAATTTTATTTAGTTAATTTATGTTGAAAATCTCATTTTTGTGTGTATTACGTTATCGTATTGTCTCCGGTTTAATTTATACTGTATTTTATTTATATAATTTTAACTATTTTTAACATCGATATATCCTCCGTATATTTTATTCATTCCAAAAATAAAATTTCTGGTTCTCTTCTGACAATTATGTTGTCTTTTTCACTCAAATAAAGTTGAACTCTTTTGTGACGCCTTCAATACACGCACACACGATATTCTGCAGATTTTTTTATCTCACAGCCTTTCAACGTTATATTTCTGTAACAAAATTGCTCAAAGTATTCAAACGTATTACTTGGATTTTATTGATTTGAAAATTTTAATAAACAAGCTTGTCTTATTAAAAAACCTATCTTAAACTTTCACTCTCTTCTAGTATTTATTGACTTTCATATTTCATATTAATCCGTTATGGTCGCGATTATGGACGCAGTGGCGATCCTTTTCTATATCTTTTATAATTGTCGCAAAATCCTCAACCATCGGTTTTTCAATAATGGAATATTTATTTATTGAAACAACTTATCTGGAACCAAATTACTCTTAGGTGCTGTGTACTCATCCCCTGGTACCACGCATTTTTGCTGATTTCGAGAGTATTATTGACATACATATACCTTTATATCCACATTCGGTGAATATGAGTGACTTCAACACGAGTCTGTATAAACGTGACACGAGAAGTGTAAATTTATGGGACAATATGAATACTGGAAACCTCACTATGCTTGCAACCTTTGTTACCTTGCACCAAATAAATTACCATTTTCTTCTTTAACTATACATTTTATGAGGAAAAATAAATATCATAATTTCGTTCACCTGGGTTTCCACACCAAGACCTAATTTAACTATCCAAAAAATTGTGTAATCTTAAGCTAATTTTAATTTTCATAACTTTCACATTATTCACTTACCACGTTTGCTTTAGAATGCCCAGCTCATTGACTGAGATAGTATTTGAGTAACTAGAAGTGTTGATAAAAAAGTTTTTGAAATCAACAACCATATCATCAAGTTGTTTCCTAACTATGCTTCTATTAAGTGAATTACAATTAAAAGAAAGGCAGTTTGAATTAATGGCTCTATCAAAAAAAGTATGGCTAAGTGTGATTGGGCTACGCCAATAGATAAAGCGAACGTCGTTCTATCAATATGGGAGATATTTAGATCGATTATAAACAGATATACACAAGTGTGTGCAAATGCCATTACATGTCAACTTCCACACGCCAATGCTCTTCCAATAGATATTTTGAAGTTGCTCGGCATTCTGGGAATTCGTAATTATCACACTGATCCGAACTAATTAGTATTCATCCTCTTCCTCTTCTTACTGTGAGTTTACATTTCATAATACTTGCATTTCTGAAGTTAAATCCGAACTTCTGACGATAAAAAACAATTTTATGGGATACGATAGACTAAATATTAAAGCTCCTAAGCCAATATATATATATATATATATATATATATATATATATATATATATATGTGTGTGTGTATATATATTACCCCCGTTTTTACTGAAATATTTAACGCATTCCTGAAAACTGCCACTTTTCTTTCTGAATAGAAAAAAGCATATAAAATTTTCTTAACGGAAACCTTGTCGCCATTATATTCGAAAAAAAATTTACCCATTTCTATACTACCACTACCATCATAAGTCTTTGGGTGCATTTTCTGTGCTCAATTTGTTCAAAAACATGACGATGGCAAATCTTTAAATCTATTTTAAGCTTGTTTAATAACAGGACATAATACCTCAACCACGTTAGTGAAAATCAAAGATGATATTAGTTTTACCAAGAATAACAGACCACTCTCAATATTTGTACTTCTTGATTACAGCAATGGATTCAATTCCCTTGAATTTGATATTTTGCTAACTTGTTTGAAGTCTTCGAAAATATATTTTAACACTTATTAGAATTGATTAGCTATCTATACGGTCGTCGACAGTTTGTTAAGACTACCTCAAGGATAGTTACTTTCTCCACTTTTTTCCAACATCAATGGGGTTTTGGGAATATAGTAATGCTTTTTATGCAGGACTAACATATAAAAATATGCCCATACTGAAGTAAATTCTGCAGCAACCGTCATCAACACCCTTAATGAAGAGTTCGCTTAATTGATCAGTAGGCATTTAAAAAGTGTATTTAGGCTAGTCCGATTAAGTCTAAAGCTATCGTAATTAATAGAAAAATACTGCATTCTGAAATAAGATTACCAGCTCTGCAGCATCTAATCTTACTTGAAAAAAAATTAAAAATTAAAAATATTAGGTAGCAAATTCAAGTAAATATGTTAGTTGTCATACCTTCAACGGAATGCTCTCCCTCTAGCATCTTCAAAACTTTCTAGATGTTTAAACCAAAGCTCACTTTAGTCAATTCTCTTACTGCCACTGCTTAACTATGGAAATGTGTGCTACCCAGACCATACTGCGAATCGCAAATTACCTTCGAAATTTGAGCATCCGTTACATTTCTGGTTTAAAAAATATGAACAAGTTTCTCGATTCAGATCGCATCTTAAATGGACTGAAGTCTGCAATTGGTGCAACTATATATCCGTATATTTCATTACAATATTTTAAACAATTTTACTTATACAAAATAACTTAGAAACAGACTTAATCACTCGTCTGCGCACGATGTAGAACTACGCTCTGAAACCCAGCACACTCTCTTTTTCTCCAAACTCACAATCACCTTTTATAAAAAGTCCTCTGCTATCCAATATATCAAACTTTTGAATGACTTCAAAGACCGTCTCAAAAGTTCTTTTTTTTTATAATCACTCGGTCATGACCCTCCTAATTTAACTTTGTTCTCCTTTCCTTATTTAACAATATTCATTACGTTTGTTATATTTATTTAAATTTTTGTCTAGTTATTTTTATGACGTTTTTTTTGTAATTGTTAATATTCTAATAATGTTTCTTTTTTATTAGTATGTTTTATCCTTCGATATTAAAAAAATCATGTTTAATTGATCTGACTGACTGGAACAGATTACTCATGTATCAATAATTCCGCCACATGTATGTGTGTTTTATATATACCTTACTATTAGGAATTAAAAATTTAATAGTAAATATTTATGTATTTCAATAACAAATATTTTCTAATACTTTTGAGTGGATCTTAGACAAATTCTTTAAATTAATGAAAAAAATTGAGATGATATTTCAAGATGTTTAGACGATAACTGTTAGTGAAACGTTATGAAACTACTATTTGTCTGTTTTTATAAGCTGCAAAATAATAAATGACAATTCTTGTGATAAGTTCACATTGTTTGTTTTATGTGGAATTTATAATTGTTTTAATATTACGTAACATTTTTAAAGAACGACATGAAATGTAATTTTTTATTAATAGGTTTACTTCATAGTATTGATAAAATTAATTTTTTGACTTAATCAAAGCCATGGAAACAAAATAAATTGCATAGATTTAAAATAAAACACGTTATAAATAATTTCATAATTTTTTTTCAGTAGCCATGATTAGAAAACTAGCAGTATTATGATGTAAGTAATATATACATATATATATATATATATATATATATATATATATATATATATATATATATATATATATATATACATTTCCACTTCAAAGACTTACGTCAATGGAGGATGCCACCTTAGCCATACCCTTGCTACACGCGATAAATTTATAATTTATCTTTTCTGTAACTGCTATACTACTCTATGTGACCAATATATTAACGAGAATTATAATACATAATTAATGAATTAATTACATATTAATACCAAACAGTTGTTATGATTTTATTCCGTCCGTTTTCACGAAAAATCTACGGTTCATACCCAAACTGCACCTTTTAATTTTTAGCTCTTTTCAATTTTTACGTGGCTTTCCGACGATCCTATTAGGCCTGTGATTTTTATGGATTAGTAGATTACATACGAGTACGTGTATGAAAAATACATCGAGACACAATCTGCACTTCGTTTCATTTTGCAGCTTCAAAAAGTTGTGCAGAAATAGCATTTACGAACTATTATGAAAAATAACCCGACTCTTCATAAAAAACAAAATTTCTCACTTTTCTAAAAGACCTCTCAAACAAAACTTTTAGGAGCTTTATTTGCCAATTTTGTTATCATTTAAAATCCATACAACTTGCGCTTCCTTCGTCCGAGATTACTGCCAGAGACTTCTTAACAATTCAGTCCGTGTGAAAGATTTATCTCCTCAAAAACATAAATACAAAAAATAGTCCAAATCATCATTATTATATATATATATATATATTATGTTGACAGAAAAAGTATTAAAATCGATTTAACCATAAATCCCAAGTAGTTCCTTTACATGGAATTAAAATAAAGTTAAAATTTTTAAGTTGCGCGTAAATATTTTGAAGTATTTAACATAGATTTTATATTTGAACGAGTTTCTCAATAGTGTAAAGTATAAAATTTGCAACAAAAAAGTTGCAAAAAGTTCCAACCGAAGTTCAAATAGATTTTGAGCTAAAGGAATATCAAATGTGGCTCGTGATTCTCTGCGTAATTCATGCGTTGAACCACAACACTGAGAACGAATGGCTGTCACGAACTTGCCTATGTGCTACTATTAATTTGCATTTCCTGTTATCTATAAATATACCCATGAATAATAAACCTTTGACTTGAGAATATGAATTTTAAGCAAAATAAATTTAGATAAATTAGGTAGGAATGAAATATTTTCCCTTATTTTCGTAAAAACTTCGCAAAACTTAATAAGTTTTAATATTTCCATATTTTGTATCCTATATTTAAAATTAAATGCATTTGCTTACTTATGCTACTGTAATATCTATTTACGGTAACATTGCATATGCTTACCTGTGCTATCGTAATAATTTCAAACTGGCCTCCTCCATCCATATGATTATTTTTTTTTTATTTCGTGTGATTACATAACAAGTTTGTCATTTAATAAAGTTATTAAAAATAAATTTCATGTGTATGTTTGTAAGTTTTATTGTTAAAATATTTTGCGTTATATAATTAGCAATCTATTTAATCCAAAATATCAAAACTTTCGCAGCAAAAACTGAATTGTAGGTGTAAATGGAGAAAATATAAAATTTGTCGATTGAGACTAATGGTAAATAAAAAAAGTGAAGCTCGATACCGGTTTTACAAACCAGAGTTAGCCATGAGTTAATGATATTTACTGCATGATTTACCATTATATGGCGTTACAATTAAAGAATTGTTTATAAACAACGCGATAGCTTTAATCAGTTAGTATATATACCTAATTTTTGTTATAGTAAATTGTAATTAACTAAGCCTTTATTTAAATAACAAATTAAGCACAGCTATATTTTATAGACTAATAGACATATTAAGTGACTTTACCTAAAATAGAACCCTTTAACCATTTGTGCACTTAACATATTTCTAATATAAAACAACAATATTAAAACCAACTTATCGAAAGGAAAATTATAATTATAAATATTTCATCGCACGCTCGTATATGCATAGTCATGTAACTTTTAATATGCGTATAAGTTAATCTCTTACGTGAACTTCAGTAATTTTTATGTTAATAAACTTTATTTGATGTAAAAACAAATAATGAGTTATAAACATGATACGATATTAATTAACGGTAATGCATAAAACGTTTCCGCCAATGGAACTAGAACACCATAATCATTGCAAGATTGCTTTTCATGTATTTACTGCACTCAGTTATGCCATTTGATAGGCGATGAGGATATTCTCCAAGACTGTGATGATGATCTGCAAAAAATGAAAAATTGTCACTAAAATGATCAACCTAATGTCCAATCAAATATTTTTAGTAGAAAATATGGTTAATGTAAGTTGAGTCTACTCTTGAATGCTTAAATAAGTTGATATAGTTATTTAAAAAAAACCAGAATAACAACATTTAAAGTTAGTTCTTAAATATCGTTATTCTGACCATATACATAATTCCTAATTTATAAATTAATTATATAAAATATATAAAATACATAAAATTCAGGAAATATATTTGGAGCCTATTTTTAATGCTAATTCAATCCTGAATCTAATCATCACGTTTCTTATACACGTTAAGAATTTTTAAAAATGTATTATTTTAGCCAATTCAAAAATAAGGCGGAATGGCATAACGTTACATAATATTTCCTCGAAATAGTTTAACTTAGTATGAAGCGAAGCTATAAAAAATTATCACCAAACTTCACTCAATGTGTTTTTCCTTTTATAAAGAAAATAATTACTTTATTTCAATATGACTGTAATCCGCAATATATGCTTAAATTTTGATGCATACATTTTTGAAAGTATAAAAATTTACATACATATATTCTAGATTCTTGCAAGAAAGTTTTAAAACAATTCCAGTTAGAAAATTTAATAATCGTTGTAAATCTGCAAAGCTAGAGAATTCAGTACAAATTTATGTTATAAGAAAAAATAAAAAATAATATCAACCCCTGTGATTGAAAATTGTTATTTCCAACATTTTTTTTTCAGGAAAGAATTAAATACTTTTTAACAAAATACTGATATTATTTTAAACAATTCATTTAAAAATGTTTGAGTATAAGAGAAAATGAAACAAGGAACATGAAAAATAATGTTTTTTTACCCCAGAATATAATCATTATTAATTAAGATAATCATTAATATAATCATTATTATTAATTAAGAATTATAATCATAGAAAAATAATCATTGGACACTTACAGCAGATAAAATGCGATTATCAACGTTGAAAAAGTGAAAAGCGCTGAATCGAGGTGTACATTGCAAGATTTGAACTAGAAACATGTCAATCTGAAACAGTTAAACATGTTTCAAATTAATTTAGACAATAAAAATTACACATGACATCTGATTTTTGTTTATTTGCGCTTATTTCCAATTTAACAAAAGTTAACAAATTCAATACATCACGACGTACCTGCTCAGCCAGGTTCTCATCTTGAAATCTAATCGACAGCTTAATCACGAGTACACCAGTGTGCTTACACTGCAAACACAAAATATAACAATAAAATAAACGGATCTTGCGCTATATTTTAATGTTCCCAATTTATAATCCGTTCAGAAAATTGTAACCAATGTCATAAAACACTTGACTTTGTTAAGTTAAATAAAAACAAATGAAATATGGTAACTGAATAAAAATAAACAAAAACTTGCAATTATCTATAATTTAGTCCCGGAGTCGAAGAAAAATGATATAATTAAAACAAGTGTTGCGATGTACCCTGCAAGATTGAAAAAGAAGTCGTAACGATATTCTATTACAGGATGAAAAGTGTAATGCAACACGAGTAATGTTGATCCGGTTAAACATGACAAACATCCGAGTAATATCAACCACACACTTCTACCGGCTATTTGAAATCTAGATATTTTGTTACTGAAGAGCAAGGGAGGATACAGCAATCCGAATAATTTGAATATGTGTAAGAAATTCTCCATTTCTTTTGGATAATACTTATAACGATATAAATACATGTCCAAGTGAGATTATTTCTAGTTGATGTCTATGGACAGAATGTAGTTTTGACCGGTTGTTCAATTGTGTAACTAAAGTATTTTTAAATTGCCTAATGTAAACTTAATTTGTTCAATATTCGCAAAATGATTATTGAATTTACACATTATGACTGTAATACATCATAAATTGTGTATGGTTCAAATTCAATTATAGTAATTTATATACAGAATAAAAATAAATCCTTGGTTAATGCTTTTTCTTTGTTAAACAATTTGAAATTTTTACGCCAATTATTTATCGATTTTACTGAATCTATTTTATTTGTAAAATTAATATATGCCCTCATATTTCACACAGAACCTTTATCACTATAAAAGTTAATAGAATACACAATATGTAGCATGTTATTGTATACTGATATTCCCTTTTTGTATTGTTCATACGTAACATATTTTTATATTTTCACTTCAATTTTCGAAAATGAGTTCAATTTCAATTTTTTGAACAAATGAAATTAGTTTGCCACACCAGTCTACTTTCTACTTTCTCGTAATAGCGCCATTGGTACAGATCGTTTAACCTTAAGCTAATTCCCTATACAAATGGTAATTTGCGGCATGATGGTACGATATATCTACTTCTTATTCACAATTTCCGGAAATCTCGATTCTCTGAGTGAGCTGTATCATACTTGTATATGCGCAGTATACACTAACTCGTTATTAGAACTGCTGGTTCTGGATCGGTAAATTTACACTATTACGTAGGTTCAGAAAAACAATTTAATGGTGAGACATAATTACAAACCTAAATAAACGTATTTGACACATTATTTTCTTGCAAACGTGCAAAATTTTCCTATAGACACTGTGAGGTACACTCATGCACGAACATCATACTGGCCCAATTATTGACGAATAGATGAAGAAGCTTACTTTAATCTTCTTTACAGGGTGGAAAGTGAAGCAAACATATTTTTTTTAAATCACAACTTTATTTTTCTGAATTCACAATTAATATTTGCTTGCCCAAGTTTCTATACACGTGCTCAGTTATACTTTCACAACACACAGATGAAAATTCAACAAATTTTCCCGCTCTTGTAGGACCAAAATTCAACAAACAATTGTCATAAAGGCGCGCAAGTATGTTTGCGTAAAAAGATGGTTCTTACATACTTGTCAACTATGCATTTTCATGAGTGCCGATTTTAAATGATTTTGTTGCTTCTTAGGTTGGCCCTGTTATCTAAAAATAAAAAATGTAACAATTAGAAAACCATCCTCGTATCCGTTCATCGGTCTGTCACGATTTATTTTTTTTAAAAATCGTGGGACTTCTATACTTGAAATTTTGTTAAAACAATAAAGCATGTTAAGTGGAATATATTTTAAGAGTTAACTCTCAAAACTATCTGTATAAATATTTTAGGGAAGCAAATGAAATAATCGGATATTTTTTTTCATATGTCATGGATGTCAGAAATTTATATGAGACATTTGCACAGATATTTTTGAAAATATGAAGACAAAATATGTAAATCTGAGTATCTTTAACGTAACTAAACGCCTTCATTAACATCCCAATTACTAATATGTGTTTTCTAACAACATTCTGACGACTACTACTCAAAATGTTATTAGATGAAAATACACACATCATCTAACAACATTCTGAATAGTAATAGTACCGTGTTAACGTTAATAGAAATAATACATTAATTTGCATGTATAAATATGTACTCTTTTGTTCATTTCTATGATTATTTCAAAAACACATAGTAAGTAAGCTTCAAAATTCCAAAATTCACTTAAGATTCATTTATAAATATGGACTCTTGTCTTTAGTAGCAAACACTTTTTCCAGGAGACCCACAGGGGTCAAAACTATAATTAAGGAGCAAATTTCGAAAGATCTACCTCTTAATACATAGGTGTAGTGCTATATATAGATGTATTCAAACCTAACGATTTTCTTCCTTCACTAAATAATTTATCCATATTTCCTTAAACTTGAAATAAACAAAGCTACGTCGAAGATAAAAATATTATTTTTTGATGCTTAAACCATCGATAAAATGAAATACTAATACTAATTAATTTGAGAAACTGAGAGTCGATAAGGTCAATAACTTGTATCATACACGTGTTCATTGTATTCCATTAGTTAACTCCATCCATTAAGTAACACTGAGTTAAAAATATATGCACTAGCAATTACTTACTTATAGTCTAAATGTAATTCATTTGCTTTTCAATATGCAATATAAATAGTATTTACTCTGATATTTACCATACAATCGTCATTAAATTTTCATGTTTTGATAATATAAAAAGACATTTCTTCTGTCGCCGACAAAATATTAGTAAAACTTTTATATAATTTGAAATCAAAATAACCATCGTGTCTAATCATGAACATCGTTTTTACAATAATATAAGTTTTTTAAGGTTACTGGTTTCTATACTTACGATATTAGGGATTATATTATATTCACTTAAACACAGCGAAGAATATATTTTAAAGTCCAAAATATTTTTTTGAATTCAGTACAGGTTAATTATAATTATTTCTCGATAGCTGAGAGCTAACACTCCTAGCATGTAAATATTAATTGATTATTGAACGACTACT
This sequence comes from Druceiella hillmani, assembly GCA_039881145.1. Lineage (NCBI taxonomy): Eukaryota > Metazoa > Arthropoda > Insecta > Lepidoptera > Hepialidae > Druceiella > Druceiella hillmani. Next base: position 25,968,171 of record JAYKKI010000010.1, read on the forward strand.
CATCTGAATATTACACCAAATTATAGACAGCGCGCTTATATTAAAAAAATCGTTTTCTCTTCAAATTTTACACTCCGAAAAATTATTAAAAATTTGTTTCTACACTATTAAGAATAATGTTTTAATTCAGCAATTTTATTGTGAATAGAATTATTTACATGACGTAAACTAGTTTGTATACATAACCATAAAAATGTACAAAATATTGTGGAGAATATTAGCTTCCCTAATTGGTCTGACGTTAGTTGTGCACTTAATTTTATTTTAAAATATCGCGTAACTTTGAAATCTTTTTGAAATAACTAGATAAAGACATAATCTGGTAAATGTTAAATTGTAACAAAATACAACGTATTATATAAAGTTTCGAAGTAAAGCATATAATGCATTGACGTATTCAGTGTGTTCTACAATATCAATGTGTTTCTACATTGATATTCTACAATTATGAAGCTAAATTAAAAAAATATTTTTAATTCTGCTAATTGAGTCATCGTCGGCAAGTCAGCAAGAAGGCGAAAAAGGTGCAACGGAAATTAAAAGTTCTAAGTTCTTATATCCATATGATTTTGAGATTTCTTCTTTCGATGGAACGTTATTGGTTAATAACCATTCTTATTGGTTAGTCATGTTCCGGCATTTAAATCGTACGGATTTATTTTTACATTTAAACAGCGTCAGTCCATGGTAAGACACTGGCTACAAAGTAAATGTTTAAAATATTACGTTCAGTCTAAATAGTCATAATGACAATATCAGATTTTACTTCTATTTCAGGTAATACTTGCAGTCAGTAGTTAAAATTTGAATTCATCAAACCAATATTTCCAAAGCTTCAAATAATTTTCTAGTTAACTGATACCAACGGCTAATGAAATAAGATTTACTAATGCATTAACATTTACTATGTTTACTCCATTCACACTGCAAAATGATTTTTTTTATTTCCTTGATTTCAAGCTAAAATTTTTAGCATTCCAATTTAATGCCTTCAGTAATTTTAAGTCTCAGAAAATTTTGATTGAGAAATTGATATATAGTGTCCATTAATTTTGCATTACTTTAGACAAAAATAATAAACGATCCATATTTTCGTTTACATCTTTTAAGTGTCTACAAGAGGACATACATGTTTATTTTATGTTTTTTACAAATAGATTCAATGGGCAAAGACCATGTTTACTATAACGTTTCGGACAACCGCAATTATAAGGATTCGTAACTACTAAAGATGTATAAGGATGTAAGGTGTTCGAATTATTTCAACATTTTTAAGTTGGGATGTTATTATGTGTAAGTTTGGAAATGAATACTCGTGTTTCTATTTCTGCTGCGAGTTTTAAGATTCATTGATGGTAACACCAGACAGCAATGGAAATCACATGAAATGATTTACCACATCAAAGAAATATTTGAGAAATTTGTCTAAAATTGCAAGGATAATTACACCTTATGTGCTTTTGTGACTATTGATGAAAAATGGGAAGCTTTTCGTGAAGGTTGCTCATTTCAGCAATATATTCCAAATAAACCAAATTCTACAAGATTCAAGATCTCTTAAGGCTAAAAGATTCTTATCTTATCTCAAGGCTACATGATTCAAGATCTCTGTAATGATAAAATATTTTACACATTTAAAATGGTAATTTACGCCGGAAAACAGCCAAGTGAAAGTCCATAAAATATAATCTGTTGTTCAAAGATTATGCGACTCGATTTTAAATACTGGTCGCAATGTCACAACTTACAACTGATACACCAATGTACCCTTAGCAGAAGCATTGCTCCAGAAACAACAGTTGGAACAATAAATAAGAACAAGATGGAAATTCCTCCTGACTTCAACGCATTGCATGGCCGGAATGTGAAGTCTAATATGTTCGGTTTTCGCGACAATATGGTTTTGGTTTCGTATGTCCCATGGGCAAGAAAGAACGTACTACTTATTAGTATTATGCACAGTGATGATGAAGCCGAAGCCGAAATTCAAAAATCCTGTATAATTTTGAGTTACAATGTCTTTAACGGCGGAGTCGATGTCGTAGATCGTTTGTGTTAATTACAATTGTGCACGAGCAACAAGGCGTTGGCCCGTGGTAATCTTTTACATTATGTTGAATGTTAGACAGTATGTTCCTCACATAATTTTATTGTTGGAAATATTAAACCAAGTTTTTAAAGTTCCAACCTTCCCCATTTGGTTGCCTTTTAAAAATAGGGACAAATGAATATATTTATTTATTTTATATCTCGATAATCTAAGTCTCACAAAAACCCGGATAGAACATTTTGGCAGAAAACCAAATTATCTACAACATTTATTTTCATGTAATTTTCCGTAAAAGTATGGAAAATATTATATTCTGTGATTTATTGTTTAGGGTGTAGATAATTTTGATAACAAAATGATTTTTTATAAAGCATCAATTTAATAAATGAAATATAAACTTAACATTATATTTTGAACACTTTTAAAACAAATATATATTTCTTTAATTTATCTACTTTGAAGTGGTTTACAAACCAAAATTATTACATGATTAAAAAAAAATTTAGTCGAAATTTTTAAAATTGTGGGATCTACAAAAAACATTGACGTATTGTTTCAAAAAGTTGAAAACAAAAACGTTATAAAAGCTTAGAAGTTTTTTCAATAAATTTTAATCTTGATAATGCGTAAAAAAATTCTAAATAAAAGTTAATGCGTAAAAAAATTCTAAATAAAAGTTGCACATATTGCTTTCTTGTAAAAAAGTTTTTATGGTCCAATTTATGTTTTTCGAGATATAAGACAAAAAAATAAAATTTTCTAAACTAAGGCCAGTACTCGGTTTGTCCAAGCTTAATACATCGAAACTCGGATAATTATTTTTCGCTTTAGAAAAAGTTCATTCGTAAAAGGTACATTTTCATTTCTTCAGTGTAAAAATGTAACCTGCAGCACTTAACTAGAAAGAAAATCTCCTATTAATTATGGTATGCTCCTCTTATTTATCACACTTAAAAAGACTCTTTCCTTTTTTTTAATGTAAAAACCAATTTCTATATCAATTATATAACAGTATTATTCCCTCCGAACCGTACTTATATCTTCATTAACTTCTGAAAAATCTTCAATATTTTTTAAATAATATAGCTTTCCTTAAGTGTTTAGGCATTCTTATTGAAAACTTACCTCATGGTACTTCAAAATAAAGATTTTTTATACAAAATATCTTTACATAACTTTTAGTATTTTTGATAAGTAATAAATCAACTTCGGAATGTGAGGGCCGTCAAACATGGTCGATTAATTTGCATATTTTATCTTCACCAGGAATTTTATTTTGAATATTAAAATTGATATCGTCCATAATATTATTCTTAATTGCCAAAATTGCTCTCTGAAATAGACGTTCCGGATTGGTATAGCTGTGAGCAATGTTTGAATAAATTTGGTCGATGAGTTCGTTCTCAATAATGGCTAAGTTGCAAATTGTATGATGTATAATCACTATTGAGTACAATGAGGTCAGTCGTCTAGTCAGTAGGATCTTCGCCTTTTTTAAAAGTTTTTGAGCGATTTGTTTCGTCTATCGATAGCCCAACTAGCATATTTTTTGTTAGTCGCGGTATTTGTATGTATGGCCAGAGGCGTGATTTTTTTAAGCATGTGTTGATTTCGACTGCTGGATTTATTATGATTATGAATAGAGCTCCTCCCATAAATTTACTGTTTACTTGTCCTCGTCCGTGTTTATGGTAGGGTGCTATTTTCATGGGTGACTTCGTTCGATATATTGTATCGTAAGATTGTGTCGCAATTCTTTATTCTTCAAGTTATTCATTTCGTTGTTCTTCTGTTTCTCTGCTTCCTACGGTACTCGTTCTCGTTCGTTGAGAAAGTAAACGTACTTCGTGCTCTTCGACCGTTTCGTTCTTTCACTGTTCTTTTTGATTTCGCCGTTTTGCTTCAGAACTGGCAAGATCTCCTCCTCTTATACATTTGGGCATTGTGTAAAATATAAATCATATCAAGTTTTTATTAAGAAATACATTAACTACACTGTACACCTTTCACACTTTATTTTCAATTTATGTTCAATGACTGTATCACTTTCATTACTCACATTTCACTCTTTGTTTTTATTCAATCACTGAACTTCACTGATAAGGAACAGACGTTTGAACCCACGACGGATCTTGTTTTATATACCCCAACAATGGGTAGCCTCACCCATACAAAAAAGACTTCGAATGATCCGCAATATTCCAGAACATTCCACAACATTCGAGAGTGTTCTGGAATGTCCCACAATGATCTGGAAAGTTCCGGCATATTCCTGAACATTCCAGATTATTCCCAATCATTCCACAATATTCCAGATAATTCCGGTATTTTCTGGAATGTCGTGGAACGTTCGCTGGAATATTCTGGACTCTTCTATAAACTTCAAGGGGGCGAAACTTTCAGCCCTTAAGCATACCCTTCAGGAAGAAACGGAAATATAATTCCATAATGCCTTATAATTCCCTTGATTGTATTGGAATTCGTTTCTGAGTTTTAGAGGCACGCATGTTGTACACTTACTTTTATAATATAATATATATTACATTATAATTTCAAGCACTTTTCGGTAATGTTATGTTTATGGCATAAATTATTATTACACACTCTAGGCAGAAAAATACGGCTTACGACATTGAGAAAGAGGAAAACGCTAAAGGAAGACGAACTATTTAAAATGTTCACCAGAAACACATCAACCTGAAACAATTAGGACATACGTATGGAATACATCTTTTAGTCTAATTTTACCACTTTCAAAAATATACATTTACCTAATCTGTATTAATTGCGTAGGACCAAATTTTACCATTTTAAAATAGCGAAAAATTATTAAACAGGTTTAATATTCAATAAGCACAATACTTCGGGAAAAAAACTAAACTGGTGAAAATATTTTTCTTTGATTTTATGATCATGCATAATTTAACTACTTACTGCTTTTAAAACTGCGTTTCAATAATGATTTTCATAAGTGAACGTTCGTTTCTAATGTTAAATACAACAGATAAAGATGCCTATCTAAGAATTAAATCATTATATCGCGACTTATTTGCTTATTCAAATTCTAAGCTTGAAATTTTGATGTTTATCCTAAATAATTCGTTGATTTCCTTTCAAATTTACAATAAATTTGCAATGCGTAACTTCATTGATCGAAATGTAGTTAGAGCTTTTTAATAATATCGTCACGATTGTTAAAATCAGTTTGAAAGAAATAACTATAACAATGGTGGTAAGCAAATTTAGTAAATAACAATGATAAAAATTGCATGTTATTTCCTCGGTTAATTGTGCAATCGGTTTTATGAAAGTAAGATTTTCTAACAATGATATCTCGAATTAATTCATTGTAATCATCCTTCCCAGTCCAGAGCTTACACTATGAATACGCGTGAAGATAAGTTAAAAAAACTGATAAATTTTATGCTCGACAAACTGAATATTACATGAACAATTAAAAATATGCATAGCCTATAAACGTGGAAAATTAAATTCTATTTTATTCCAACAGGTATGATTTACGTAGATTTATGTAATCAATGTATAATTTTCTGACAGTATGAGTCGACAGACAAAACTATTTAGTAATCAGCAGTTTTTACCTAAATCGTATATAGTATACATATACACGATCAACATCCACATAGAGTATGTGTGGATGTTGATCATCAAGGAAAAAAGGAAAAAATTGAAACGAATAAACGACGTACTCTACCAGAATACAAAAAGAGTCGTAATTATATAGATTATGGAGGACAGAATAAAGGATGTGATGCACCTCGAGTAACGTTAATATGGAAAAACATAAAAGAAAAGTATGAAACGAATAAGATCAAACAGACGCTTCTACCGGCGATTTTAATTCGCAATATTTTGTTAACGTTCAACATTAAAAGAGGATACGAGAAACCGAATACCTTCAATGTCAGTAAGAAATTCTACATTTCTTTCGGATAATACCTATATCAGATCAATCAGCTAAAATCCGTAAGGTTATTTCTAGGAATTAGATGTGACCAACGGTTACATTGCATGACCATTATAATTGTAATTTACTTTATATTGTGTACAATTTACGTAACATTTGTGAAATGATTGACGAATAAATATTTGAGGGTGGTCAAGGATGTTTTACAAATAGAATTCATTTATAATAATTTACCAGTCGATAAAAATCAATTTGCGCTCCACGATTTTAAACAGTTTATTCAATTATCATTTAATTCTATTGTATTTATTTTTGTGCATGCTCCTAAGTATACAGTCACAGCATGCAGAGAGCCGATGTTTTTTATCATGATCAAAGACTAAAAACGTACACAATAAACAGCTGTATTTCACCATAGCAGGAGTAACTTAATGATTTCTTTTTATGTTTTTCAGGCACAAACATATATTTCCATTGTCATTTCAGTTTTCCATTATCTAATTTACCTCAATTTGTTTTTCGTAAGGCTCAATTTAGTCATATGCGTCTTTCCCTTTTACGTCTCGCTGATATTTTTGTATTTATGTAAAAATATATAACCAATTGAATACTTTTCCCAATGGTTTCATTGTACCTCCATGATCAAATTTTACCAGAAAATATTGTCGTTTTTATTATGTAAGTTAAATTGTTTTCTACAAGTAAACTGAATAACTGTTTTATAAAATTAAGGATTGTTTTCCTATATTTTACACATTTACAGTTACTGTCCACATTTAAATTAAATTAAAGGAAATTGATTTAATTAAAATTATAAATATAGTAAAGGTGTGAATGCAAGAATAAAGACCACATATGAATGGAAAAATTGTACTTGCATCTTTAAATAGCGTTAGTACTTATTATTTGACGATCGACCGACTGGAGCTTTTTAATTATATATCAAAGATTGTGTATGTTACTTAAATTTCTTAGCAACTTTAAAATTCTTTAATTGCAAAGTTAAAATTGAGAATAAAACTAAATAGAAGAAATCGTTACATAAGTGTGTCTATGTCATATAATTACCTTACAGAATAAACTAGAAAAAGGGGTTTACAAATAAAAAAAAATATGGCAGCATAAACAAATATCAAAAATTAATCTCAAAAATGTTTAATACACTCAAAGTTATTGCAGAGTTTGGTTATTATTGATAAACAAGAACTCTGAAAATTTTTAATATATTCTAGACCGTTCTAAACTCTCCAAGTTCAGGATACCCAGAACAAACAGAAGTTTGAGAGACACTATTTCTTATTATATTAAATAAAAGTAAAATATTTTGTGTTTATTAGTATGTTTCCCTTTATTTCACATTTTCATAGCATATTAGCATATATGCGTATCGTCAATAGTCATAGCGACGCTATAAGCATTGAAACTATAAATAATAAATATTATTGCTGTAATAGTATTTATGCTGAAAATCAAATTTATGGAAATTTAATGTGGAAATTTTTGAATCCTGTGTGAATAACTATCACTATTGGCAAGTAAATATATTTAAATGTTAAAGTTTCTTTGATATTATACACTTATAATTTATTATTTTTTAAGCGGTACTTACCAATTTTGGCCAAGTGGGGAATTTTGACAGATTGAGGATTTCCGCATGTGTACGAGGTGATAAGATAAAGTGAGAGAGAAGTATATATTTTAAAGAAAAGAAAGTTTCTTACATTTTTCTAACACCATGCAAGGTAAGCCGCAGACAAAGCTGGTATGTAAAAAAAGACGAGTTTTTAGGATTTTCTGCTTAAAATTTCGCGTACGTAAAATTCCAAATAAATTTTTTTCGTAATAATTGAGTTTTTTAACCTACCTAAATACCAATTACAGTCAACACCGTTAAACAGGGTTATGAACAATTTATTGACAACAAAATATAAGTAATAAGGTTAAAGGTAGATTATGACTATTGGACACACCACATAAAAAAGCGCGTAGTACTTTGTCGCAAGCGGTGGTGTGGAAAGCGCATTTAATTCATAGGAAGTTTAGCGCGTGTTTTGTTAAAGAATAAATAGTCGTACGCGAAAAAATAAAAAATATTTTTAGAGAGAATTTTATGACCTCTAATTTTTAATAGCTATTTTACTCGGAAAATCTCCAGTTCTCCTGATGGTTTCGAAATAAGGAAAAATCAATACAATTTCATTTCCTAATTTATTATTGTCATTTGTCGTCAGGCTACGCCTTAAGCTAAACCAGCTACGCTTTAAGGTCGCCCAGCTACGCCTTAAGCTAAACCAGCTACGCTTTCAAATGAACACAATTAGATTTTCATCCTTTAAATCCTATTAAAATTATTTTAAATACATTTCCCAACAAACAAATTTCCAACATACATTAATGCACGGCCGAGGATTATATTATATGTATTGAGGGGTACTTCTTTTTCCAAACTGAATTGCCTGTAAGTCTTCGAAACGAATATAAAGGAAAGAATAAAGTTGCTTTTTTGTAGGAAATTTCCTGATTTTGAATTTTTATAGTAATTATTTCATTCGAAAAGTTAATAGTGGTTGAAGTAATCGTCAAAAGAAATCACTTTACTTCCCAAAAAGTCTCAGAGTGAAGTTTGGAGATATTTAAGGATAAAAATAAAGGTTTCTTGAAAACTCAGGCTTGCTATTTTTACGATTGCAGGAATCCTTTAACGGCTGGTCTAATAACGATTACGATAAACTGATTTCCACAATTAATTCATTATTATGTGTTGTTTATATAGTTATATGTCCAATTTAAGGCAACAGTCAGTAATATTTTACTTTACACAATTTACTTGACGTTATTTTGGCTTTATAAGACAAATAAAATATAACAGTTTAAGCGCAGATAAATATTAGATCAAAAGAATATGATTCCCCGATATAGCCGGGTTCTCTCCATCCATTGTTTTTCCCGGAAATTCTAACCTTCTTCCTAACTTCCTAACTATTCGTTTATTTTATTTTATATTTTTTTCTAATATAATAAATGCAAAACTGAGTTTATTTGTCCTCCCTTCACATTGCAATGAGCCAACGAATTGAAATGTTTTATGCAAAGATATTATCATCTGATCAAGAAATAATACATTTTATCCCGTTAAGTATTAAAGACCTTGCCGGGAAATGATACGTGCTGTTATTTATTTCACTATATTTAAACGTTACGGAACATTTTAATCCAAAACTAAAAAAGTGTACGAAGGGAATAAGGAAGTAACGTCGCGACTGATCAACTGATCGACGCGATGTTTAAGACCTCATACATGTAATAAAAAAGATCAACACAATCCTTATTTGGAGGATTTAATTCTTAATTTGGAGGGAAATATTTTCCGTTTCATTAGCATGTGCGTTATAAAGTTACGGAAATGAAAACTTGGTTTTTAATTTTATTCTTTCTAAGTAGCCCTGCTTGTTTTTTTTTAATTTTTTCTAATACATATAAGGCCTGTTGTCAGCCCGCACTTCACTCCATGCGCACATGTTTTAGATGGCAATATTTTTGTTTCCAAAGTAATTTGTTTTCTAGAATCACCAAAATAATAACATAGTACATATCTTAACCAAAGATATGTACTATGTTGTTATTTCGGTGATTCTAGAAAAAGCCAAATGTCAGCGCTTTTTAAAACGGAATGCAACACTATATATATATATATATATATAGTGTTGCATTCCGTTTTAAAAAGCGCTGACATTTCGCTTTTTCTAAATATGCATAAAGCTTTTGTTAGCATGCGCATCATTCGATACAATTTTCTATTTTTGTTTATATTTTTCTTTGCTTCTTTTAAAATTTGGTTTTGTGGTTTTGAACCTTTTTCTCCATATTAATAAAAATGTTTAAATCTTTTGATTTGGTAAAATTGTAAAAATTTTTCGATTGTCTGTTTTGCTGTTTAGATTGTCAAAATACGTTAAATAAAAAGAATTCAGAAATGTAAAGAAATTCTTTCGACAATATCGGTTCAAGCAGTAGCAAAAAAATTTAATTGCAAAGGTTTTCAGAGAACTGAGAAAATAAGAGCAAGCATAGCGTCAAGCCGCACTAAGAGCCGCAGAATAGCTTGTGGAAACTCAGAAAAGTTTTAAGGAAATTCAACATACCACGCTCATTTCATAAGATTGGAGACTCTTGGAGAATCACAGGTGAAAATAATCGCCAAGAAGGAACCAAGTGGAACGTGGACAAACATTTGAAAGAAAACAATTTTCTTTAAATAATTACGCGACATTTTATTATATTGATTGTAAGAATTACAGGCATATTTTTGTAGGACACTTAGACAAGTTCTGCAGGTTTGAAATGGAAAGATGAGGATACAGCAATGTGTTCTTCCATTGACAAAGTTTGTTTCTTTACGCGGTAAGCCAGAAGAGCCTTTAAAATCCTTTTTTTCTATGACAGCGACGAAATACGACTTGTCTCAAACAGTATCAGAAATTAAATCATTTTTCCAAGTGATATCTTTTGGAGGCTGACAATGTTGGGACACTTGCTAATGTTCATTATTCAAGGGCAAATTTATAATACAATATATCAATTTTTTATCAGCTGACAATGAATATTATAAATCCTCGCAAGTAGATTTCACAGGTGATAAAGGCATTGAAGTAAACCGTTGCTGCCAATTTATTCAGGGGGCTGCAATAAACACGATGTGGAAAATTAAATGAATTTTACGCAAACAAAATATCTTGATATATATATATATATATTCATATATACGCACACACACACACGCATACACACACACACACACACACACACACACACACACACACACACACACACACACATATATATATATATATATATATATTCGAAACCGCTTTAGAGAAACTGATTCAACAAGATCACAAGAAAGTCATCCATGATGATCAGACTCCGCGTTGAGACTGATCTCCGCGTGACTACTAGAGCGATTGCATTAATTAAAAGTTCAAAGTGGCAAGACATTTCACACTGATTACAGAAGACACTCGTGGACATTTAATTTAACATTTAATAATCTCATGAATAGCAAAATATTTGCAAAAATTGAAGATGAATATATTCAATCTTGGGGCAAAAATTAAATAGCAAGTAACTTACGTCATAAAATTGTTCAAAAACTAAACGGTGATGTTCCAAAAAGTTATTACTGGAAAAAAGACACATATTCGATAAAGTGTAACGTGTGTTATATTGGCATTTGTAGGTACTGAATTGGTAGTTTTATTTTGTTGCTGTTGAATTATCCATATTCAACTGGAATTACAAGTTCTGAAATTTATTTTCTCCGTACTTTATGAGGAATATCAGAATCCTGACAAAATTGCTCACCTGTCTGCCTATCCACCTATCACGACCGATTTTTCTTTAAAAATATGCAACGATAAATGAAACAAACATCATAATTCATGAGGTTAGCGTAAACATTTTATTTTATATTCATTCAAATAGGTTAAATATTATTGCAAGAGTATCCATTAAAAATGTTATTGTGCATAAACAATCACCATACATGAACTCACTATTTTCATAATAATAATGAAATAAAAATCTGAAGCAGATTTTTATTTTTCTTATTCTAAAACAAAGGAAAAGCAATTATAAGATATTGATTAAAAAGGACAATGTACTTCAGTAATTTGGGTGCAAACTTAAATAGAACTGGTGCTTTATATTCATTGCACAATTTTTTCTGTGCTGTTACACTTAATTAAGTCGTTTGATAGGTGATAAGGACGTTTTCGAAGAGTGTGATGATCATCTGTAATAAACAAAATTGTTTCACTAAGTTTTTGATGCTGCCATAAAGCAAAAAGTTTCGTATCAATAAACATATAGTAGATAATCTTAACCGGCTCTTAGATATATATATATATATATATATATATATATATATATATATATATATATATGTATATATATATATATATATATATATATATATATATATATATATATATATATATATAATATATGTATGTGTGCATATTTTCCATATTATGAATAATAAATTTGGGAGTTTTATCAACAGGCGGACAATTTTGTTACCAAACTATACAAATTTTGTTCCAAAAAAGCATTGAAGCAGAATTATATAATTGAAGTTATTGGGTACTTCGACAGATTTTTATTGTGACTTTATTTTTATTAAATTTTTCTAAATTTATAATTTTTGATGTACTTGAAATACAATAACTTCTATTATCACTTTTTGTAACTTTTTTCCTTTGGATCGATAAGATTTGATATTTTCAAACATATAAATTTTTTCAGATCGTTATAAGCAATATTTTGTAAAAGGCACAAAGAATCATTAGACACTTACTGCAGATATAACCCGCTTATCGACATTGAAAAAGTGGCAAGCGCTGAAGTGCGGTGAACTCTGCCAGATTTGCGCCAGGAACATGTCAACCTAAAACGGTTAAGGCACATTGATACGTATAAGGTAATTTATGAATAATTCGATTAAACTGCCATTTAACAAGGTTTGGGGGTAGAAAGTATTATTTTACCATTATTAGGCTCTATGAAGTACTGTTTTTCTTCGAGATATTGAATATTTACTATAATGTCATAAAAGTTATTTCCTAATTCGTTAAAAATAATATACTTCAAATATTGATATTTTCTAGACGTAAATCTTTTTTCTAATAAGTTGAAACCTAATAAGATATCTACTTCATAACTTACCCGTTCATCCAATTCTTTATCTTGAAATCTGATGGATAGCTCAAGCAGAAGTGTGCTGGTGCGTTCACACTAAAGACAAACATAATAATAGTAAATTATCAGTTAAGCAATAAATAAGCCACATATAATATTTTATTTTTCGAATTTACAATCATTTGGTTCAGAACCTTATGACCCATAGAATAAATATATGCACCTGAAAACAACTACTTCAAAATAGTGACAATATATAGCGTAAAAATTTCAGTTTAATAGTCAAAACTCTATATCCACATTTTGGATAGTTAGCGGTTTAAATTTTACTGTTTCAGAGGCATTTGTTAAAAGTGTAATACAGAGTTTTCGGTTTGCGTGCTCCCCCTAGTTAGCCGCCATTAAAATGGATTTTGAACCAGGAACATCTGACACACCGAAAATTGTGTTTGATACTCTTAACAATTGCCATATTTTTTATTGATATCGCGGTTATCGTATTTTATCATACCCGGTAAATTAATTTTTTCTTATATTCCGGCATATATTTTGATGAAAAAACATCTTATTTTTACATTTTATTAACATTTTCAAGAATAATTAATAATTAAAATTTTGCAAGTTGTAGAAAGCAAAAAGTGTGTTGATAAAATATTTAACGCATAGTCCCTCACGTTTTTATTTTGAATTTTATAACAGAAGTATCTACAATTTTTTTTGCATATCATTTTCAAAAGACTTAATATATCCATGGGAAGAAAGTCATGAACATTGTTTTTCGGTATTTTATTTGGTATTCGGAAGCTTCAAGTAGGTGTAAAACAAAGTTTCGTAACGAAAAAGATAATTTAGAATAAAATAAGAAAGGTAGATTTCTTGTCTTGAAATGTTCTACAAAAATGTGTAATCATTTTTCATATAATTGAAATAAAAAAAAAACTGTTAATTATTTAAACCAGCATTCTTTGCTATTAACCGTTATTTATTTCTTACCTTATTACATTTTTCAAGGGAACATAAATAACCCAGCAACGATGCTCTTATGTTTTATATTAGTGATGTACATAATATCAGTTTAGTGATGTAACTAATTATTTATACTTAACACTCCTCCTACAAATTAATTTTTTAAACTTAAATTTAATAGAACAAAACTAAGTTCGCTACAACTCACTACACTCTTTAAACCGTATCCATATCAAAGTTCTAACTAAATCAAATCATAAAAAGTTTCACAAAGTTATCGAATGAGTCCTTAGGTTAGCTTTTGGTCGTTAAATCTGCAAAATTATCTTTAGCTATAGCTCCTACGTTGTCTACTAAAAGCACAACTTTGTCATCTAGTCCGAGGTTCTTTGCTATGCCCTTAATAGTCACAACTTCCTGAGCAGTAGTGGCCGCTGCGACATATTTTGGTTCGGCCGATGAGAGTGTTATACAGTTTTGCTTCTTAGATGGCCAAGTATTATTATTAGTTCATTGAAATATAAATGCTTCACTAACACTCTTTCTCCCTTCTTTATATCCTGCCTAATGTGCATCTGAATATAGACAAGCTTCCACAAGCTTACACTTTCTTCTTCACTATTCCTGTATAATAAATGCATCTCTTTTATTTCTTTTGAATAGCGGATTATTCTTTACCCGGCTTTCCAAAGAAGTTCGTTTGGTTTATTCAAATATCTGCAAAATTATTTACTGAAAATGGGTAGTAATATGTCTTAGCTTTGAATTCATTCTTGATTGATGATTTACATCAACTATATTTGCATTTTGGATAATAATCAACATTTCATCGACATAAAATCAATGTATTGTTACTATAATCAATTATCCATGTATTGTTACTATAATAAAGATACAATTGCTTTATCCCGGTCTTGTATAACTTTTATCTTTAAAGAAAATATCTATTCCTTTATTCCAGAATCTTGGAGCTTCGGTCAGTCCATATAATGATCTTTTTAATTTTAGTACTTTTTTCTTTTGTTCATTTAATCCTTCAGGTATATTTATGCATACTTCAGACTTTACTTTGCCGTTTAAAAAAACTCTAGGAATATCCATCCGGTGCATACTTAAGTTCTCTTGCTATGCTTTTGCTATTGTCATTATAACAGTAAGTTGTCTAGTAACAGGTGAATACACAACATCAAATTCATCCCCCTCTTTTGTTGTAGTCATCTGACTATTAGTTTAGTCTTTTTTATTTCATCATCATTATGTTTGAATAACCATTTAGTTTCCTATTTGGTAATTCTGCGTCTTCCCATGTTTCCAATATTCATAAAGCTTCTAAGTCACTATTTATTGCTTGCTTCCATGCATGGTCTTTTATTGCTTTTTCATAGTTTGCGTGAGTTTCAGAAAGCATAATGTATCATAAATTAGCCAACAGTCAGTAAGATACATGAGTTTCATAATTTGCCTGGTATTTTGGGTATTTCAGATCTTGTATTTATTTTGACTTCATTGGTATTATTTATATTTCCTTTATTTACAGTATTTTCGTTATTTTGTATATTTTTTCATATTTTGTATTTTTTATTTGTTATTCATTTGTTCATCTATTTCGATTTCTATCTTTTTACGTTGGTTCTCTATATTTTCAAATGTGTAAAGTAGACATTTGTGTCTTATCAAATCCGACATCTCGTGAGCATATAATTTTATCTGTCTCAAGTACCCACAGTTAATATCCGTTTTGTTCATAACCAACCATCCTGGTATCTATCACTCTATTAAATAGCTTAGAACCTTCAGGTTACTTGCACACGCTTTAGATTCAAAAACTTTTAATCTTTGTACATAATTTCTTTCTAGAAACAAATTAGCTGGAATATGTCCTGTCAGTGTTGAAATAGACTTATTTATTTGTTATTATGCACATTACTGTGTAGGAATACAAATCTCAATTATCATAGTTTGTGCTTAATTATATATTATACGGTTAATCACTCACTGAGTATTCTATTGTAACACAGAATTTCTTCAAATCAGTCGAGGAAAACTCTTCACCATTAACAGAGAATTCTCTTCAATTTAACACCTCCCTCTGTGTTAATTTCTCAGATATAATTTTTCAAATTGTTAGCTGTTTCGCTTTTCTGTCTTAACTTTATGCTTACTTTAACAAGTTGGGAAAAAGCATCCATAATAGTTTGAAAGAATCTGCAACCTTTTTTGATATTGGACACATTGATCCAGCTTTAATTGACTAATATGGAAACTTTTTCTTCATTTCAGTTCAAAAGGAAACTTATTGCTTTACCTCTCACGCACGATTCAAAAACTTCATCAGTTACAGGTAAATTAATTTTCATTAAGTTTTTTTCTGATTAGATGGCCAAGATGTTGGTGCTTTAGCATGCCATCATTAATTCCTGTAGTATAATATATATATAGGTATAATCTACGTTCTTTTTCTGCACAAATGTTATCACTATCTTTTCTTCGTATAATTTTCAATATATTGTTATTCATTACTATTATATTTCCGTTAGCAGATATTTTTAATAAAGAAAGTAAATTAAATCTTAATTTTTCTAATATAAGAGCTTCAAAACTTAATGATTTTTCATTTTGTGAATGGCAATTTAATTTTCCCTTCGTGTTTGCTACCATAGTCTTATAATGTTTTGCAACTGAAATATGTATTGGATCCTTCAATGTTTACGAAGCTATAATTATGGTGATTTATATTATCCAATAATATGCTTAATCCTCGTCTGTAGCCTCGTGAGACACGTCTGTTGCTCCGTTGTCCTCTGGCCATACTTCCTCTACCTCGCTCATTTTCCATAGTACACTAATATTATTTATGTTCAATCTTGTGACATTTAAAACATTTAATATGAAATGAAGTAAGCATGCTAGTGTTTCTATTTGTGTATAGGCCTGTTTTCACTAGTCGAGTTTCAGATTCTTAGGATTAATCGTTTCAATTGCTGTGACGACATTTTCGTATATTTTTGGTAAGCCTGTGAGTTATCTTTTGCTTCCATAGCTTTCGTACTTATTGTGTCTAATTCTCTTATGATTCTGCCAAACTTGTGAAAGTCTTCTTCTAATTTTTCTTCCTTAGAACATTTAAAGTTTAATGATTTTCGACCTAAATTAAGTTTGGACACTACCCTGTTTTGTTAGAATACCTCTTTATTCTATCATATTCTTGTCATTATCACAATCTTTTAATAGATTTAGGTGGCGATCAGTCACACATTGCACTATTTATTATTTTGCCTCACTGTTTTTTTCAAACAACTTTTGTCTATCGTCTTCTTTCATATTTATTACGTTTGTACTTATTATGTCAAATATTTGCATTTTCTCGCAAATACTCTGAAGTAACAATGTTGTCACTCTTTAGTTGTGGTTATCTTTCATTCTTTGAATACATTTCCTGGACGCCGAAGAAGCGATTACTGCCTTCGAAAAAGTTATAGAAGGGCCATCAGAAGAAACAAGGTTCAACGCTTTCTGTCAATAGTTCCATCGAATAAAATTATACATAGATTGCCATGATACTCTATGCATTTTGAAAAAATGTTATAATTGAATTAGCAAGTTATTAGCTGGTTCCTTCCTTGATATTCTAGAAACTTTTCGTAACATTTTTCATACACTTTATTTCTCAAATGCAGGCCAAATTGGGGTGGGGATGTCGAAACCTTGAAAACTCGGGTTTACACATTTAGTCAACCCCCGTACTTACAGAAAAAAATTACTACATGCTCTAAATTCATCACAAAATTATCACGTGACTTGACTAATAAACTGACAAAAAACTCAAACACAAAACAAGTAAATAAATAAAAACAAAGTTGTATCATAATTAAAGGTCGTTAATAATATATTAATCATCAAGCAAAAAAAACACCGCACATTGACACAACAAGAACAACGCACATTGTAGTCATTGCAACTTTAATGTGATGCGCAGTATGTAAATTAATAATAAATTTAAAGAACCTTATTTAAAAATTACATAAATTTCAACATTCGGAAGGAAAGGGGAAGAAGATGTTATTGTACCCGAATAATATTACAAGCAACTAGACAAGATTAAAATTGTTATTAAACATTTTTCAAATCTTGGAAATTATTATAACTTTTAAAGGAAAACTGCCTTGCACAACACATTAATAATATTTTACAGAACTAGAATATGTAATTGTCAACAATTTACTTCTAGAATTTACAGGTTGTTTTAATAAATATGAAGCAAGCATTTGGTTTCACGGAATGAATAGAAGCCTCCGTACCTGTTCGATTACTCGATCACAGCTCCGAACAAGAATGACAACGTCAGTGTACTCTTGTAAAAGACCCAAAGAAATTTTTATAATCCACAATATATCAACGGTCGAAATAGGGCCGCCGTTTAGTAATTTAATCAGCACTTTTAAAACGGGTTTAAAGGATGTGAATATAATAAAAAATCGACAAATGAATTCAGTCAATAATAAGAACGAATTTATATGATTTGCTCTGTTAATTGTGCAAATAATTGTGTGGTAGTAAGATTTCAAAATATTGATTTCTCTAATCAATTCATTGCAGTCAGCTATTGTTTCCAACTTGGAATTCATATGTTCGACGCGCGTGAAGATAAGGTCAAATAAACTTATGATTCTTATGATTGACAAACTAAATATCAGACCGATAAATTGAAAGTATGCGTAACTTACAAACAGGGATAAATTGAATTCCGTTTTTAGCAAGCAAGTATGAATTACGCAAATTAATATGAAACACGCGTTATTAACGAAAGCAAATAATGTGTATTTTCTCGACAGAACAAGTCGACTGACAAATTTATTTTTCCACTTACAATATTTATCTAAGTCGTAAATGGTATGGAGTATACTTGAGTACTGATCATCATAAATGACTGATATGAAGAAAAACGATATAAGTAAAATAAATGAAGCCATATGCGCTGAAACATTAAGAAAGAAGTCGTGATTATCATCCATTGGAGGAAAGAAGATGTAATGCAACACGAGTAATATTGATCCGACGAAACATGTCAAACATCCGAGCAACATCAACCACACGCTTTTTCCGGCTATTTGAAATCCCAAAATTTTGTTTTTGAATTTCAGAGGATATATAAAACCAAAAACTTTCAGCAGGAATAAGAAATTTTCTATTTCTTTCGGATAAAATTTATATCGATTAAATCGTTTCCAATGCATGTTTATAAAATGACTTTTTTATGCGACGTTCATGTATAGAATATAGATTTAACCGGAGGTTCAATTGTTGACTAATGTATTTAGAATACATAATACGTGCGTAATTTATATTACAATCGTGAAATTATTTATGAATAAAAAAATAACTTGTCATCGTAATGATTTACAAATGGTTCTTAATCACAATTTATTGTCGGTCAAATTAAATATTGAATAGAAGTAAATGTATGTTTCATGCTTTTGAATACTATTAAAGCTATGTTTGTACACTTTTTAATTCCATTTTAATTGCTTTATATGAGTTCAGTTGTTACTATATGTAAAAATAATTCAATTGCATTTATAAGATAACTTTTTAACCATTTAAATGTTATCGAAAAAAACTAAGTACAACAAAATTTAAAAAAATAATTAGTCCATTACATGTCAGTTCATCAATTTATTGGTCACACGCATTTTTATCAGAAATCGTTCAAGTTTCATAACTTGAATGGTACCATTGAAATTCAAAATTTAGTTACACCCAGTTTTTTAGTAAGAAATTAGAATAATACGTATAAAGAATACTAAAAACTACTAGTCGAAAATTTTCGTAACCTTAATATTCGATACCTTCACGCACTCATCACTCCTCAAAAAGCGACATTTAAATCTATACTTCTATATCTATACCATAATCGGTTTTTGTTTAAATGTAAAGAACACATCATTCTGGATTGTTATATTGGAAAATTGATGTTTATTGCCTTACTTCCAAATTACAAAGAGTTTCCCAGGTACATAAAGCACAAAATTCAAGTGAGCGTAGCACGGGTCAATATATCAGTAAACGTTCAATGTTCATAAATTCAAATAAGTGTGTCTTCCTAAAAATCACTAATGTTGTAGAAATACACGTACGACACGTGACAGAAAAGTCGTGAGTAATTGTTTGCAAGCGATATAACAATAAAATTTAATATTTTAATATTTCAATAATGGACCTTGTGAGTGACTAATCGGACGAGCGATATGAATCAATCAAGGTCAAGGGCAAAGTATTTATTATTGAATGGGTACCTATTACATTAACTTAAATGATACAGTAGCCCCTAGCGCAATAAATTTTCTTTCTGCAAGGTTATGCTCGCCCGCATATTGAAAATATGACTCGATTAGAATGATTAAAGCTATAATTGGAAATTATTTTACATTCTCCTTATTTAGAAGAACTGACACCTTAATATCTACGTTTTAGGTCATTAAGCAATGTTTTTAGTGAAATAAATTGTTGATTAAGTGAAAAAAACTTGATCCATCTCCGAGATGATCATTAATGGGAGAATTTTTCATACGAATTTCTGTTTTGATGCTACCCATTCATTGGTATCCATTCTTTGATACTGTTTATCATAAACACTTCTTACATTTCTAATTAAAATAATCTTATAATAAATTTAGACACATCATTATTTCGTTTTCCTCCGAAACGTATTTTATTTATTTGCCAACCCAAGAGAAGTTCTCTTGGGGGATGTCTTCTGGGAGAAGGAAAATCCCTAGGAAAACGTAAATTTATAATGCTATTATCCCTATTTGAAATGAATTAATTTATTTAATTTTGTTTCTTTTGGGAGATGAACATTTTCGCTTAAGGGGAAAGACCTTAATCGAAAATATTCATCTCCCAACAATGAACTAATTAGTATCATCGTAAAAAAATTAATCAGTTGAGCTAACTTTCTTTATTTCCAAACCTGTCTTTTCACAATCTTGGTTCAATACACAGCGACAAAGATGCACTATATTATATTTAATGTCTGCTATATTGTATTGTAGTAGCGTGGCAACAAATTACCTTCTAAGCATTTCGTAACACATAGTGGTTATTGGTTGTACAATTTAATCGTTAATACTATAATCAATTTTATATGTATAATCCCACATAAGTTGTTAGCATACAATGGGTACACCACTGTATGGGTACTTGTTACCTAATAATTTTAATGTAACTTTATTTGATCTAATAATTTCGATATAACTTATGATACGAAATGCACCTCGGGAAAACGAAAGCTACTTTTTTCCCTCTCTCTATTGAACCATATATACTTAGTCTGGTGGGAAGCATCAAAGATAGCTTCCATGAATCTTAAAAAATATCAATATATATATATATATATATATATATATATATACTGTATGTACTTTAATATGAACAAAGGAACAATGTGACAAGCGACTAACTGTAACGTCCCCATAACTGTAACTGTACCCATAACTGTAACGTCCACGCAACTTCACTGAAAATCGATCGTTGCATCAAATGTTTGCGATACTGACGGTTTCATTTATTTAATCCATAACTTTAGGAGGACATCAAGTGTGTATGAACTAAAAGCAAATATGTGTCTAGTTTTGTGTTGCAATAGTTTTTAATTGTGTGTTAGCGCAGATATCCAAAGTACCGGGTGACATTCTGGTCAAAACTTGTATAATTTTTATTATATTAATAGCTTGTTTTTTTATTTGCTCTTGAGGGTCAAGTGGGTAGATAATAACTTATCGATATCATGTGGCATTACAGAAGTTAAGTTTTTAACAGGAAATTGGAACATTTCTTTTTATTTCGAAAGAGCAACGTTTGGAACGTCGAATTCCGAAGATAAATTGAGTATGCTCCTGCGTAAATTATTTGATTTAAAATCGTAATTTAAACGTAGAGTGGCTGTTTGCATACGCGCAGTTTTCTTAATAATGGTAATTATTAAAAAAACAGCATTTTACTTTTTACAATAATAATTCGTTCCGAACTGATGAGAAAATCTCTTATAGATCTCGAAGTCATCGAAGTAGAATATAAAAGAATTATTACATATTACTCAATTTTTTTTTTAAATTAATAACGGGGATTAATGGGATAATTGTAAACTTTTGAACACAAACATGCAATATCCAACAGATAAAAAAGTACAGAACAGATTGTGATAAATTTCAAAAAGAGAAATTACGACTCGTTATTAGTATTTGTAGAAACTCACTTTCTAATGAAGCAAAAAACAATTGTACGAATCGCACACAAAAATTGTACTTATTTACTTGCTTTTAAAATAAACTAAAAAGGAATGCTGTCCAATTTCAGAATTATATAGCGACATTTAAAATTATTATAAATGATGAAAAATAATAAGGAAATTGGTTGTGTCATTCTGTCACAAGATTTGTGATATATTTGCAGAAAATACTTGGAATTTTGCCAGAACATGAAAAAAATGGTATATAAGCCCTGATAAGTAAATAGTGTCGTAATCGTTTGCAACAATAGCGATATGAACGGAATTTTGAGAATAAAATTTTTTTTTGTATGAACATACTTTAGAGCGCCTTGGCAAATATTGGGTTGAGATACGAATAGTAAGTACCTTTTCATTACATTAGGCAAGTAGTAACATTATACGAAGATCTTATTTATTAGATATCAAAATGCTAACGTCATTATTTTTCGGAGTTTAAAATAAATATGTTACGTTTGTGTAAGAATGGAAATTACTGAAAATATGAGTTTGCATTTCTAAACTTACCTATAATAGTAGCCCTCTTAAATAGATTGAAAATATTTGATGGCTACATTCGTCGCACATCCTCAGCAATTACGAATACAAATAATTACTACAATTATGAATTAATATTTTCTTGAATTTATCAAATAACCCTTCTTGTCCATTGAAGCTAGTGTAAACAATGTAAATAATCAAATATGTCCCATTGTACACTTTTAAAACATGTAAAATGAAATCTAAATGTTTCTTTAATGTGATGCAAATATAATGCAGACGCGATTCTGAAACTTGATGTTATTAAAGTCATTAAATTTGCATGCTAAACATATTAACTTACTTATACAGGAAGTCAAAGACGTAGAAGGCAAAAAGTTGTTTAAGAGAGTGAATGAAGGAAGATAGTTTGGTAGTAGCTTTAGCAAAAATTTTAGTGTTAAAAATATTTGAATTAAATTTAGATATGTTGATTAGATGACTTCAGATTTTAACTACAAAATGCAAATTACTAATTGAAGGCCCCAAATAAAATTACAATTTGCTATTGTCATTGTGACTATTAACACTGAACGTAACATTTTAAATATTTACTTTGTAGCAAGTATTTAGTTTTATCGTAAATTGAGTTATTATTTTTCTCAAAAAGCGAGTAATTAAAATACTTTTTTATTGAGACCAATTACATTAAAAATAATGTACCTCCCTTTTCATCTATATTACTTCATTGGCAAAATATGACTAACCAAATAAAATTGTTAGTTCGACTTAAACTACTAATAATAAAATGAAACCATAGTCGATAAAAATACCAATATAGATTTGGAACTTATAGCTTTCAATTCCAGTTGCAACTTTCCGACTCTCACTCGACGTCTCAACTGACGAGATTAAAAAACATCTGTCAGGTAAGCTTCAAAGGTCTAGAATATCAATGAGTTTTATGATCAATTTTATTATCATAGCCTTGATGTCATTGAGTTTTATTATACACTGAACACGTCCATGCCTTTGACGCCTTACTCCGAAACTACATAAAACGGCGTATTTTGTTACCATCCAGTATTAGGATCAGTAGAGCATCCAATAGTGCATCCAGTATAGATTATGTCGTTATTTAGTTATATGAAATTTGAACCAATATTATTTGACATTTCAAAACTAAATTAAGGAGACCACTAATTTCAGACCAGTTACGAAAGATAAGATGTTTTTCGAGCTTTGGTTGATTTTCATGGTTACGAATTCAAACTAGACTGCATTATGGAAATATTTATATGCAGAATGAAATTGTTTAATTAAAACTTTGTGTCATGCATAAAAGAATAAAAAAGACACAGAAATTATGCATTGTTCATAAATAAAACTGAATTATTTCATTTTATATTTCTAACTACGAGCTTTTTCGAAATTTGTGAAAAAATGTGTAACTATTTTTCAGAGTATGAAACCTGAACAAAACAGAATGTATCGTATATAAGTCGGTACCTATTATATCATGAAAGATTCAAGCGAGTACTTATTCAATAATTATTTAATATTTAAATATTTCGCACTTAAAATATATGATATGGCGGATGAGTTCGATTTATGATGATGGGAATACACATCTCGTTTTTCATCTCCTGCCTTATTATGCCAGTCAAGTTACCTAGAAATAACAATGATTTTCTTATAATTATCCCATAGACCTGAGCTTGATTATATTTTTTTGTCATTTGTTATCATTTCAAAGCATTGAGCATTTACAAAATAAGCTAAATTTCCATTGTCTATTGAGTTAAGGTCGTCAGGTACATGGTTTCAAGGAAAAAGAGATATTCAAATCGAAACTTTTTATAAAATAATTTCTTAAAATTTTTTTAAGAAATTATTTAAAAAAAAATTTGATTGAGATTAGTACCGAAGTCTTGCTTCAAAGTTAGCAAAATTTCGTTGCAAATTTCGAATAATGGATTATTAACATTACACTTAATCTTCAAATTTTCAAATATTTTGGATACTGGAAAGTATTATACCTTGTATTTAAGTAAAAATATTATAATCCCCGTTATCGTTGGTTTAGAAACCAGTGATCGACGGGCTGGAAAAAGATAACGAACCGACTGAAAGCTCATATGTAAACGTTATAAAAAAGTGTCGCTATTAATATTAATACATAAATATGAAAAAAACTGCATAATTTCAATGAAATTTATGAAATATGTGCATGAAAATTAGTAAACCGTGTAATCCAAATATTATCATTTTATTGTGAAAACAATGTTGTGATTAGCCGTACTAGGTCTGTCGCTTTCAACTTATGCAAAAGTGTTATTTTTTGTCGGGAACAGAGGCAATAAGTCTTTTTTTTATTATCAAAATATGAAAATTTTATAACGATAATGTTGTACGTCTAAGAATAAATACTATTCACATTACATGTTGAAAAACAAATGAATTTCATAATGTAATTCACTGAAAACCGTAATAAATCAATTTATTTTCAGGTAATTAGAGATAAGTTTAGTAATTGTCAATGCATATATTTATAGGGCAGAGTTACGTAATAGATTGAATTAAATAATGAATATGACAAACGCGTGTACAACACGATTTCAAGATTTTATTTACTCTCGACTTGGAAATATTTTTTGATGAGTTTTTAATTTGAATTACAGTTTTGGCTTCCAAAAAACAATATTTTTTTCTCCGCCACAGTTTTACTTTCATTTAGGTTTACGGAAACATGGATAAATTATTTAGTTGATGGTGGAAATAGTTAAGTTTGCCTACATCTGTATGAAGGATCATCCCTATATATTAAGATGTGTGTAATATTAGGAGATGTTTCGAAATTTGCTCCTTAATAATACTTATGCTCTTCTTGGGTCTTTTGAAGAAGAGTTTATTATTACACATAAGAATTTATGTTTATAAATAACACATGTTAAGTGTATTTAATGATCGTGAAAAAAAAGTTTATTTTACATATATTCTTATGAAAGCTGTATACTGGATATTGTTCTTTAGAGCACGAAAAATCAGATAGGTTTTATAATAATATTTTAAGGTCGTGTAATTTTTCATTGAAATTTTTAAGACTGGATACTTGTACACGATATACGTAAATTAATGTATTCGTTCTATAGATGTTAACGCAACACTGCTATCCTGGATGTTGCTGAATAACATGTATATTATCATTAATCGCATCTACGGAAAATGCAGATTAAAACGAAGGCTTTTAGTTTCATTACTTAAAGTGTAAAAGTACTTACCATTGCAGCAGGGTAACGTATTTTTTTGAATATTGTAATGTCTAAAATAATCTCAAATAAAATTAGGAAAAAAATAATAGTTGATATCCACAACACACGGAAAAAAAGAATTTTCCATTACATGAAACTTGTCTCCATAAAACGTTTATGCAAACATTTTCGGAGAGTTTATTCTTAAAATATATTTGGTTTAACATGCGTTATTGTTATGATAAATTTTGAGTATCCAGGTTTAACGGTTTTTGAGTAAAACGGTTGTGACAGACCGACTGTACATGCATGTTGGTGGTCTTACAATTGTTCCATTTTTTTTATTTTGAGATATAGAACCGCTTCGAGAAGCAAGAGAAATATTTAAAATCGGCACGCGTGTAACTGGGTGCGTGACAAATATATATGAACGACCTTTTAATGCAAACATAATTGTGCGTCTATATAATAACTTTGTGTTAGCATTTTGCTGCTACAAACAGTGAAAAAATTAATTAAATTTTCATACATATGTGCTATAAAATATAATTGAGCACGTGTACCGAAGCTTGTGCAAATAAATGTTAATTGTGAGGTCAGAAAAATAAAACAAGTTCTGAAAAATGATGTTGGTTTCACTTTATGACTTGTAAAGAAAGTTAAAATAAGCTTCTTCGTCCATTCAGACTGGGCCAGTTACGATTACATATTCTCAACGTGCTCATTAAATAATTTTAAAATAGGTTTTTGTTGTATTATTCTACAGGGTCCCAACACATGTGATGTTTTTCGTGCATGAATGCACTTGGCGGTATCTATAGGCAAATTGTGTTCGTTTGCACAAAAATTGTGCATGCATGCTTGTCAAGTATCTTTATTTACATGTGTATCTATGTTGTGTCACTTAATTTTTGTTTCTGGATCTGCGTAATAATGTAACTTTACCAATCCAGAATAAGCAGTTCTTATAAGGAGTAAGCGCAGACCGCTCATACACTAGCACGGTGCAGCTTACTTAATGAATCGAGATTTTCGGAAATTTCAAATAACAAGCGGATATATCGTACTATTATCACGCGAATTATCATTTATATAGGGAATTAGTTTAAAGGTAAACGATCTACACCGGTAGTGCCTTTACGTGAAATTGGTGAATAAACAAAGCTGATAAGAAGTCAATTTGTACAATTGGAATAGACTTCTCAAGGTTTTGGTTTTAATGGAAAATAATCGCGTGTTGGACTTTATTATCACAAATCAGAGCAAGTTTACGCTAGTCATAGCACTGTACTTAATACTGAAAATAATTAATCCGTCCTAATAATAAATCATTAATGCTTTGCTAAACAATTAATTGTTTGAAAAATGTTTTTAGGAACAGAAGTTTACAAATTAAGTAATTACGCTATAAAAATGAACATATTTCATTTTCGAAGGATTTTAATAAAAAAAGATGTGAAGCCACCCCCCATTTTTTAAATTTGAGTTAAGCTGATTATCTGAAATGAAAATATAAAAATATATTTTATTTAAACGACACAAAAAGAAGGTATTCATGTAGAATAACAGGCTGCATATTGTGTATTCATTAAAGTTTGATCGTGATAAAGGCTCTGTGTGAAGTGTGAGTTTATACATTAGATTCTGTAAATAAAACAGACGCAATAAAATCAATAAGCAACCGGAATAAACATTTCGGAAGTATTCAAAACCACAGAGCAAGGCTTTATTTTTATTTAGTATATAAATTACTACAATTGGATTTAAACTAAGGTAATTTGATAACACGGCAAAACAGTTGTACTTTACTGCCTATTACATTTATTGAGCTTGCAAGGAGTAAACCTACAAAACACTAATTGCTCTCAAAGCATCTACTATGAATATCTATATTAGAATATTTCAAGTTTCTTTCTGCTGTTTTAATTTTACGAACAATTTATGGAAATTAGCTATTTCAATAAGTAATTAATCGTAAAAATTACAAATTTTGTTAACAGGAGAGATAGTTTACGAAGATACCGTTTATCGAGCACGTTTTATGGAGGACTGATATCATCGTTTATTTCTATGACTTTTATGTAGGTTTCTTGGAGAAACAGTATTCATTATATTGAAAATATCAATGATCTCATTACACAGCGTCATACCATAAGAATGATGTGATATCCACTATTATCTCCAAATCTTCTTCTAAGTCATTCTAGATATCACATTTCGGATAATGGTAATCTGCTCTAACTGTGGATTGCTTCTACTTACTAGATATTTGATAACATGGCAAAACATTTGTACTTTACTGTCGGCCGTAGCCTGGCTCCTTCTTGTAAATGTTGATGAGGTGATCTCGTTCTCTGCCACTATTGCATCCGCAGTTACATAAAATAATGATGCTCGAGACTGCGTTACGCCGCTTGAACCCGCCGTACTCGTCATCAGTTTGACGCGTTCACTGTAGAGAGGAACACATTCCACCGAGATCAAATCGGATCGTCGAGGACCGAAATATCTCTCTCTTGCTACCCGAGCCCTTGCACGCTAGTTTAGTGCGTTACGTACCGCACGTGTTGGCGCCATAGAGAACAGTCGTCAAATTTCCACAAAAAACAATATTTTTATAAACTCTACTATTTATCATGATCACAAGTATGAGATGTATGCATTACAACTATTATTACGTAGCGAGCTCTGTCCAACGCGACTACTCCCGCTCGAATCGATCAATATACTGGTCCAGTAATTACTAATTAAACACTGCGCGCTATAGTCAATTTAGTTCCAAATGAGTCGTGCTGTACTACCGATTAATATCCACAAAATTATGGTACTAAAGTAATAAGCGATCTTACCATAAAATATTTTGTTATATATGCCTTTTGCAAGTGATCCCCTTCTGACCGAAATGAAACACGTTTCACGTTAAAATATGAAAAATATATCTATTATGTCTCATGTGCAAAGGGGTGATAAACGAATTTAAATACTAATTTTTGTAGCAACAGAAATAGCAACAATATATCTAAAGCAAATTTATATCCGATGAAACAAGCAGAATCCCGAAGAGGTACAAAGTCCCGTGCCTAGGACTAATTATTATATATTTTTATCTGAACGTACTTTTCTTTGACGTTCACTGGAAGTTGCTATTCTTACGATTTAATTCGTTTGTTTACACAAAGGGAGTATAGATATAAAAGTTGAAGTATTACAAAAAAAATTAGGTCAATTAGTACTGAACTAAGTTTTCATCATCAATGTGTATTTGATATTATCCACCGATTGAATAAAATATTTTATTTATAATTTGGGAAAAGAATAGCAATCCATGAAAGAGTAATGCACAGTACAAAGTGTCCTCATACAGTAGGGTGGGAATAAATTACACAATTGACCATTGAAAATCGCCCATAAATTAAGTAAGCAACTCTATTTTCTATTTAAAACTTTATTATCTGGATGAATTTTTGAGATAGAAAGCTTTTACTGCTTATACTCGTCAGTCATTTGTATCAGAGAAGTTTTATGAGTTTCTAAACCAATGACAAACATTTGTTTATATCTAATGACACCTTCAGTCTAATTTATCTTCAATAAAACATTCTTCATTAATACGCGACCTCCTGAAAGATTACAAAGTCGCAGAATCTATACAAACATAAAGGGCCATTTGAAGTGAGTCAGGTTATTGGCGCTGGGAAATGGACGTATCAATGTCGTTTATTGAATTAATCGAAAAAGGTTTAATAGAGTTTTTAAACCGAATACGAATGTGAGAGAGGTTTTAAGGGGTTTCTAGACCAATGACTAATATTTATTTATATCTAATGACATCATCTTTTTCGTTTATCTTTAATCAAATGTTTTTTCATTGTCACTAAACATCCTGAAAGATTACAATGTCGCTGAATTTGTATAAAAGGAGTGAGCGATTAAAGTTGAGCACGTTATTTATATTACATAACATCAAGAAACGGTCGTATCAATGTCGTTTGAACAATTTATTGAAATTAATATTTGCATAAAAATTCATTATGTACGACAGAGTCATATTCGTCGATGTGCAAGGATTCAAACTGTTCAAAGGCGAGTTCGTTTTGAAAGAAATTGCTGTACTCCACCACTTGTCTCACCAACACTTGCGTCACTCACTGGACAGGGAGAGAATATTACGATTTTCATTCAAGCCGCCTTTCAGTTTCGGCAAACTCGCACCCCACCTCAGGAAGCAGCTAGCATGGACTGAACGCTACCACGGCATCGGATGGAGTGAAGGTGACTTCGACTATTGTCACTGTCGACGAATTGTGAGTGCGGTCCTTAAAAATCACATAGTCCTCGTCAAAGGAGCGGAGAAGGTCAACTGGTTGCGCGAAGTGTGTGGAGTGGACCATGCGGAGAATATTGAGGATCACCTGCACTGTCCTTCCTTGAAGAAACTGCCACGCTCTTGTTACTCGATGACTGCCAGAAACGTGGAAGCCACAGCGGAGTGGTACAGTGTGAATATGTGATTAATACAATAAGATGTATATTCTAATTATCTTTAAGCAGTTATTAAACTTTACTTTGAACGTAAATTACTAATTTGTAACATGTTAAGGGAAAATGATATAAATTATTATATTTTATAAAACCATACCCACACGTCTTTTACTTTTCAAATCTTACTAATTTTCGCTCAAAAGATCTTTATATATTAATTTTATTATCCGGAATGTGATATCTAGAATGATCTAGAAGAAGATTTGGACATAATATTGGATATGACATCATTCCTATGGTATGACGCTGTGTAATGAGATCATTGATATATTCAATATAATGAATACTGTTTTTCCAAGAAATGGGGATATGTATATAAAATTTATATAAATAAACGATGATATCAGTCCTCGATAAAACGTGGTCTAGAATCCTCGTAAACTATCTCTCTCTTGGGAAAATCTACATAAAATTTATAGAAATAAACGATGATATCAGTCCTCGATAAAACGTGGTCTAGAATCCTCGTAAACTATCTCTCTAAAATTTATAGAAATAAACGATGATATCAGTCCTCGATAAAACGTGGTCAAGAATCCTCGTAAACTATCTCTCTCTTGGGAATACCTACTTGAATTTTTTAGAAATGAACGATGATATCAGTCCTCGATAAAACGTGGTCTAGAATCCGTGTAAACTATCTCTCTCTTGGTGATACCTATACAAAATTTATAGAAATAAACGATATAAGTCCTCGATAAAACGTGGTCTAGAAACATCGTAAACTGTCTCTCTCAATAAAGACAAGTGTAGATGGTGACATTAGGGTTACCATTTATTATTTTAAAACTTGTGGAAACGGACAAATAGTGTTTAAAATTTTTTTCAGAAAATTATGGTTTGTTGATTTAAACAATTGTCTAAGATCCACTCACAGAGTATTTGCAAGTATTTGATAAAAATATTTATTTATTTATTTAGTGTTACTGACAATATATATTAGATGAACTTATTGCTACACGAGCAAACACTTCCAGTTATCTACATTGATTAAATATGAGTTTTTTCTAACGTGGAAGGCTGCAAGAGAGTAATAAGAAGGAAACTAATTAGTATATTAATAACAACAGAGACAAACCCCATACCAAATGGCTAAACAAAATTTAAAATAAATATTAAAATAAATCCGATGAGCAAATTTCGACGCCAAAACCATTCTCAGCAAGATCTGGGCAGCGTACATCTCTCTAGTAAAGCAGCGTTTAAAAAACTTGAAAAATTTGAAGATGCAGGAGGGAGTGCAGGCTGCACAAGATGCGACTACTAATATACTTAGTTTAGTTTGCCAGTTAAGATTTTAATTGATCAGCCTTTCATAGTAATCGATGACGGTTGCTGCAGATTTAATATTAGCATGGGCATATTTTTCAGACAAGTCATTTGCGTAAAGAAGTATTAAAATTAGACAAACTTAATTTGACTTGCTCATAAAAAATCATAATAATCCTTCCATCGTGTGTATTTTCAGCTTGGGAGATTGTGGGAACATCAGCGAACAGTAATTGCGTGGGTGAATTAGAGGTATCGGGATAAGGATGCCTGTTCCCTTTAATATTTTCTTCACCGACCATAATTTATAACGTTGTTCGCTGCTTATTTGAAGACTGTTGATCTCGGAGCTTTGCGCTACAAAGTTGCTGCACCTAGATAGCACACATCGAGACTGACTGCATGTTTTGCGAAATAATCAATTTTACCACCGATCACTTTCTCACCGTGGATGAGATATTTCCACATTCCTTTGACTTTTCCAGATTCCTTTGAACGGCGACCTTATTATATTTTAAATCTGACCGTAAAATTGTTTGAACTCAGCGGAAAGAATTGGGATTCGGGGTTAGTGAATACTTGTTACTGATAAAAGGTTGTCAAGTTTCTTTTGAACGTTGTTTCATTATTCATGTGAAATAAACTTAAACGCAACGTTTAAATATTTTATTACGTAAAATGAATGAGCT
Organism: Druceiella hillmani; assembly: GCA_039881145.1. Taxonomy (NCBI): domain Eukaryota; kingdom Metazoa; phylum Arthropoda; class Insecta; order Lepidoptera; family Hepialidae; genus Druceiella; species Druceiella hillmani. The sequence continues at coordinate 26,000,308 of JAYKKI010000010.1, forward strand.
AGCGTAAATTGTAATTCAAGTAATTTGTATATTTTATTTTTAATTAAAATGGGATTTTCGGATATTGCTAATCTTTCTGTCAGATATCCACTTTTGTACCAAGCAAGAAGCAACAATATAATGCCGAATTGTGTTATGAAAAGTTGCATAAACTATATAAAAAAGTGTTGAAAAAAATAAATGATTTCTTATCGTCGTTAAATAACTTTATTTTCTTTAACTTCATGCATATTGTGTAATATAACAATGTCATATAAATATTGGTAATTAATGTCACATTCAATAAAAACCGATGCTTCGTAATCGTGTGAAGTAACTTGTACTGATGTAATTTCTTAGTTTTGTTTATCAAGGATTATAACATTTAAGTTGAGTTATAAAACACCATAAACAATATAATAAGTAATAATTTTTTTTAAAACGATTCACAAACGTGTATATGTATATATATATATATATATATATATATATATATATATATAAATATATATATATTTATATATATATATATATATATATAAATATATATATATATATATATATATATATTTATATATAAATATATATATATATATATATATATATTTATATATATATATATATATATATATATATATATATACGTATGTATATATTACAATGCATCATGAGGCTAACATGAAGAATATCTAAACTACAAATGTTAATATATATATATATATAAATATATATATATATATATATATATATTTATATATATATATATATATATATATATATATATATACGTATGTATATATTACAATGCATCATGAGGCTAACATGAAGAATATCTAAACTACAAATGTTAAAACAAAGTTTTGTTTGAAGGGCAATAATTGATTACATTGCAATATAGGAAACTTTTATTTATTTTATCAGTGTATTTTACTATTATATTTTTCCTACATACTCTTCTATAACAATTTCATTTTTTTTCATGATCTACCTTGATTTAAGTTGAATAAAAGATATTTATAAGCTGATCACTAAATTACGTCTTCATCACTAGAAAGTATTACATAATAGTCGTACAGTTGTAAAACGAAAATAACAGGATATTTTATACTTCGGTTGGTATAGCAGTACTACACCTGTCATCAGCGTGGATGCTATTTTTCAGCCAAAATATATGTTGTTTGCTGAGAAAAAAAATATAAACATTTTAAATTTTCGTATACAGTTACTGTTACGACATTGATATGAAATACGAAAACATATAATCGGGGCGCGTTTTTTGCCAAAAGTTGTATAAATTAATCATGAGGTTTAAAATATAAATTTATATGTCACAAAACTTTACACACATTTTTTCCAATAAAATATAATACTTGTATGAGACCGATTACGTTAGTTTAAGAGTGGTCCATCGTAGTTTGAATAATCCAAAAAGATTCCGTTTACTATCCATATGAAGATAACCTTTAGAAAAATGTTCGTAAGGCCATATCTAGTGGTTTACATCGATATTTGCAACCGAATATAATTCACGGGGGACTGACATTTTGTAATGTTGTTTTTAGCAAAAACATAAATTTACTAAAATTAGGAAACAAAACATTTTTATGAGCTTCTTAAATACTAATAGCTTATATATACTCTTATTATTATCTTTATTCCTTTGACTATTATCGTTGATTTTTAACTGTCGTTATTCTGGAAACAACCCTTAATTCTATATTACTGTATGTTGGTATAATTTATTGCTTAATATTTTTAAAATATTCTCTTTAATTTTTGTAATGTATGAAGTTTTAAACTTTAGGAGAACTCACCTTGAAAAATCTTGCAAAATTTCAGAAATGAAGTTACTAGAAGGAGGGGCTGATGTGTAACATTGGTATGGAATTTTACAAGAAATAAGATCAATTTTCCACTCATTGGATATCGAATTTAAAATAAGTCTTCAGTTGTCTTCTTTCTTCCCACAGCTTCTATTATTCCATTAGGCATTTTATTCTCGAAAATATTTCATGTTTTCCTTTAAAACTCCCGTCAAGATTAATACAAACTCGTACGATGAATTTAATTGCCTTTCAAGACCGAATATCATATATATATATTTTGAATTGTCAGGAATATTAGCGGGAGACTTAAACTGCAAGGTCCACCTCTGAAGATTCATGTTATATAGTGAATTAACTTTTATAACAATTACGTCTCTAAAACTTTGCAAAATAAGTTTTGGCGGTAATAAAATTTGCAGTCCACTATTAATCTATTGGATGAACTTTACTGTATTGATGTTAACAGACAATAGAGATCATGGTTTTCTTTTTCTACTTTGCTCTTAATTAAATGAATTTTGTTTGCATTCGTATTCAGTTACTGTGGGTGAAACAAATAGGTTACCACTTTTGAATTATGTTTCCGTACCAAATATTTTACTTGACATATGAACAAGATTCAGCATATAAATTTCAAAGTAAACACGTAAGCTCTAATGGTACACATAATCATAAAAGATGGCCTAAACTGATCAAACCGTCGTGTGGCGTTTAGAAATAGTTAACTGAAAAAAATAATTTTTGGTTTATTTAAATAGATTAAGAAATTTTCTGAGATTTTAAGGTATTATTTAAATGAAACCAAAAAGTAAAAAGAGAATTGACTTTTTATTTTATATATCAAATAAATTTAGCGGTAGACTATGCAAACAATTTGTGAATTGACCTAAATCAATTACAGCAATAATTCATTTGTATTTAATTAGTTTATTCTATCTAATTTACACTGATTATGTTTGTAAATAAGTAAATAGAAAAATTACAAATTTTGTATTAAAAAAAAATTAAAAAACCTAATCCTCTTCACCAAAATCTTCCAATAAATTTGACATTTAGTAAATTTATTCATCATTGAGAAAATTTAGTAGTGGCAAAGAAAGAGGTTCTATAATAGAATCTGTAATAAACTTTATGACCTCTAGGCATAATTTTCCTGCTTCTTTTTTCGGGATGTCCCGGAGACTATTAATTTAAATAGTCACTTTTAAAAATCACCATGAACAGAAAGTCTTTATTCGTAGAAATACTTAGCACTTAGTTTTTTACGTTGCCAGAACCTATAATAATTTTAATTCATAGCTTTCTGAACTACTTCGGAAAGCTGCCTAATTATAATAATAATGGTTTTTATTGGCTATATATCATGGATACTACAGAACTTGATTTGATCGCCTATGTACTACGTACTCATGATATTATAAGCTTATTTCTATTATTGATCGAATAAAAGAAATAAGCTTATAATGTCATGAATAGAGACCTAGGTAAAGTCTTCTGGTTTCAAGATAAAGTTTGTTGAATTCAACTAAATCTTAACTCGAAACCATCTTGAAACCTAGAAAAAATCTTATCTCGAAACCAGAAGATAATATCCCCAACAATACATTAATTTTTGTGAATATCCTGTTCTGTAATCTGAGTACTTAATTAAAGGCTCCTAAAAAAAGCCGAGCGGTTTTTAACCAAATCCTGGCTTTAATTTGTCCATAATTAATCCCATTTCACGCTTGAATTTTTGTTTGCCATAGTCGGATCGCCGTTTTATACTTTCCTTGTCCTCTGTACCTTTATTCTGTTATTTTTTTATATTAAGCCTATGGTTTACGCGTAAAAAACTCTCAAACTTTCAAATCCATGCATGAAGTGTTGATAAATCAAAGCCAAAATTATTTTGGTTGCCAGCAAAACATTTTGATTTATCTTTCATTATTTTAGGGGTAGCATCACAAATGCAATACTTCTGTTATAAAAAAGTATCTGTCACGACGATATTACACTTTCCTTCAGTCATTTTTACCAGAACTTGGTATTTACATAAAGTTAAGTATTACTGAGGCTGCAAATGGTCGGAATTAAATTATTTATTTATCTGAATACCTTGTCAATTTCTGCTTTTGGAAATTCAGTAGTATACCGAGTAGAAATGAATTTAATCGGGCAACAAAAATCGCCCAAGGCCGAGGAATTTGCCTAAAGTTATTGTCGTCAACTAAATTTCTTTGATGGCGATGCAAGGGAATCACGTGATGTCTGGTCTTCATAAAACACTTCCTAGTCAGATAGTAAGTGGGCGATTTAAATTTATAATTTACATAATAGCTAGCTAATGCCTCATAACCTCTTATGAGGCATTAGCTAGCTATCCAACAGTAATTAACTTTGCAACACAAGGAAATTAAATTAAATCCTTAACTTGACGTTTCTTTGTTTCAAATGAAGAGCCTTCAAAATCATATAATTTTGAATAATATTCCAATAATGAAATTTTGATCAAGCTAAGCTAATAATCATTAGTTTCTTCTTATTTGTATTAGGGCTATTTTAAAAAAAATCGACTTTACTAATGAACACAATTAAATGAAACTAGGTGATGTAGTATTATTTCTACTTTCTTTAATTTATTTACCATGACCTAGGTTTCGTTGTATTACAATGTTTGCTAATATCCCACCTGAAGATGTTGTAATACAACGAAATTTAGGTCGTGGTAAATAAATTAAAGAAAGTAGAAATAATACTACATCATGTAGTTTCATTTAATTGGGAATAATTAATTTCAACTAAATTAACGCCAAATATATTCAATATTTACTAATGAAGTAAAGGCGCTACGAAAAAATATAAAGAACATTTATGATATGAGCATAAACGTTCCAGCTATAATATATAAAAAAATCAACCCATGAGGATATAATTTATTTATATCGTTTAAATTATGAAATTTAAAAATAATGTATTCCTTCGTCAATATCCAAAATCTTTTATCACATTATTAAAGCTATTTTATTGATTTACATTAATTAGAAAATGTTATGTATCTACTCAATAAGGTTTACTTTTAAAATTTCTACGTAATTAAGAATTGGCGCAAAGAAATGTTATGGAAATTGAGGCCAAAATGCAACTGAATTATATTTACTATTGCCTTACCTCTTTAGTTGAATTCGATCACTTGGGACTCAAAATTGTGAAATCTGTGACGTTAACTGTTCTTAGAATTGGATGTTTGTAAATATTGTTTACATTGATTAATTGCCGATTTTCATTAAACTGAAAATAACTTTTATCCACATAGGTATACTATATAATTTACAAAAAAGCCTGTATCAGTTTTGCGCGTAATCTTGCACTCAACGCAGACGTCCGACAGTAATCAAAGAACATAGAATATAGAACTTTTAATGCTGTACTAAGCACTCCTACAAAATTGTTAAATTAAAAATAATATGTGGCTCTGGGCCCTACCTATAGATCCGAACGTCACGAGTTAAAAAGCGCTAACGAAGAAAAGGATGCAACTATGACCGAATACAAGCTAACGGAGAAGAAAGAAATATGTGGCGCGCGCCCTTTGATGTATGTGTTGAATCGTTGTGAACCCTACACAACAAACCTTCTATAATAAAAGACAGCTGTGGTCGGCCGCTGACTCTATACAAAAAAATTCACAAAACAATTAAAGAAAGAAACAAAATAAATTTCATAGATTTTTATCATTTATATTTCACATATATAACTAAATATATATAATTATATATATCTAACCAGCTTTAATATTAGTTGTCTAAAAATGTCTTTTTGACCATCCCGCAGTACCCCATTTGGCAGCTATTTTCGAGGAATAGCTTCATCATATTAGCTTATAAATATCTGTTATTTAACTTAAATCATGGTAGATCATGAAAAAAAATGAAATTCTTGTATAAGAGTATGTAGGTAAAATATAATAATAAAATATACTGATAAAGAAATAAAAGCTTCGTATATTACAATGTAATCAATTATTGCTCTTCAAACAAAACTTTGTTTTAACATTTGTTGTTTAGATATTCTTATGATATTCTTTATGTTAACCTCATGATGCATTGTAACATTTACAAACGTATATATATATATATATATATATATATATATATATATATATATATATAACTTTTATCATTTATGTTACACATAAGTGCTATATTTACGTGCATTCGACGGTTTTTAATTTTACTACAAAATTGGGTTAATTACAAAGAAATTTACCCTTATTTTTGCAATTAATTATCTTCACAATCAAATGAAACTACGTGATGTAGTTTCATTTAATTGTGAATAAAAAGTTTCTACATAATTAACGCCAAACATATTCAATAATTAATCACGTACTGAATTAAAGGTAACCTTGAAAATACATTCGTTTTGAAAATAGAGAAAAATGTTTGTTTCCGGTTATTATGTTCTGCAAGAATTTACTAGTTTTCAGGTTATATTTTTATGAACTAATATCTGCCTGCGAACCGAACTTGCAGATGAGTTCACTTTCCTTAAGTATAGGGCTTCTTATATTGGTTCATGTTTTCGCAAGATTTTAGGAAGCTGATCTTAATAAATACCTTTAGTTCGTAGTCATTTTTTTGGTTTTTTGTTTGGTCGTTGCAATAATGTTTTCTTTCTCTATATTATTTAAAAAGGTGTTCACTTTGTATTAAATAATATGTGAGTTGTTCAAATATTTAGCCTGCGGGTTGCAAATTGAATATAACGTTTTGTAAATATTCAAATAAATGAATAATCTTCAAAGTCTCAAATTAAACAGAACGTTTTATGTTTGATAACGCACTGAGGTTATTAAAGATGCGTCTTTATATACATTTGTTTCGTTTGATTTATGAAACAAAATGTTTTTAATGGTATAAAAATCTATACCGTCTTAGTGATAATTTCGTATGAATACATTTCGTATCAATATGAACATAATATTTTAACTGGATATACATATACATACATACATATATATATATATATATATATATATATATATATATATGTATATATATATATATATATATATATATATATATATATATATATGTGTGTATTTTTTAAACCCGCCGAACGTATTATGAGATTGATTCTTATACTAATCACAAACGCAAGTCATTATACGGTGGTATTTAAATTACTAGTAAGTCGGGGATATTAATATTATAGAAAATGATAGGAAATTTATATACGGATGTACTCAACTATTTTGGGTCAAATATTCCTCATAGGGCAGTAAAGCAGTACGAGCAGCGTGAAAATGCCTTTATTTTGCATTATTCTTTGCTTTCAGAATAGGAAGTCCGGGGCTATTCACTTTTTCTAGCGTACACAATATTTTGCCGATGCTTTGCCTATTTTGCCGAATCTATGCTCATCCAATTTCCTTCCGGATTTTCCAGTCATTCAAGTATCATCGTATTATGAAATAATTTTTAGGAGGCAATAGTCATACAAATTTTCCCTAAATAAGCCTGATGGTAGTAATATGCACCTGCATTTGTATTGCCTGGAGTCCGGGAATTTTCTGCAACCAATGAAAGTTTTCTTTTTTATCGACATTTAGCACGGAAACTAACACTAAGGGTAATTTTCCAGATGAAAGCATAATTTCTAACTTAAAAACATATTTTTACAGTCCGCAGAAATAGGTAAATTAAATTGTTATTGTGAAATTTTTCCGTAACATAACTTTCCATGATAAATAAAGTCTAACATCTTTGTAGTTTTAACCCTCTGAATCTAAAACTCCATTTAGTTTTGAAAATCCTACAAAGATTGTCTGATATTTCTCGCTTGGTACTTTAACTCAATAAGTTATTAAAGTACAAGCGCCAATAAGGTATTAAAATATAAGCGTTAATTAAAATACAAGCGCCTTTTTGGTAATAAAAGTACATTCACTGGATGGTACTTCTTACATACATTCATATTTAAAAAAATTATGATTGGCACCACTCTTACCCACTTTGATTCCAAGCCTCTTAGCAGGAGAAAGGAGGCTGAGAGTATTCTCAAGAAATCATTCCACATACTTTAAAGGGACATTATATTTATCGAAAATACTTTTAAAGCGCATTTAAATTCACACACGCTACCGTGAATTAAAAGCAGTTGCTTTCGCGAAATTAAAATGAAATCTTATAAAGTAGGATTTCCTCTTGAACAAGGGATTATATTTAATATAATTAATATATAAAAGATCAACCTACTATATAAAAGATTCTGTACTTCGAACATAAAAACACTTTTGTGTTGGGACATTGCCAAATTTCATTTGGCGTCTCTTTATTTTTCCCTTGTTCTATCGGTGAGTTTAGAAATTTTCTTTCAGAAACTTGGATAACCTTTCTATTTGTTTCTTACGAATTATTTATCTATCATTTTGCAATTCTGGAAATTCTTTTAGAATATTGGTTACGCGTCCCTATGTTTAATTTATTGACTTTAGCAAACTTTGAGAAGAAATTACCGAGTTCGATGCTAACGTGAACATTAAATATCTACTAAAAGATATTCTGCACATTATCCCTCAGCCACTGGGCTTCTCAGAGTTCTTTGTTATTTTAAGCCTTTACTCAATCCAAAATGTAAGGTGCACTTGACACTAAACTTTTTTGTATTTGTTGGTTTATTCTTCCAGTCTGCGCAAACAATGAAGGACAGCTGAAATAAATATAGTTCACTTTTCTAAACACATTAATTTATTCAATTCTCCCACCAGGAAAAAACAACTTTATGTGTTTGGCAACTTATTCTGTGAAAGACAAGGTCTTCTAAGTGCAGTTTAATATTTATTGTCGATGCTACAAAATTTAACTGAATTTTTTAGTTTTGAAGAATATTATTGTTTCCATTGCCTTAATCCTCTTACTGAGCTGGAACCATGTCATTTATATTTAATACGTTAAAATCGATGTTAAGTATAACCAATATATGGTTAGGGTTAAATAATAATAACAACACAATTAGGTGGAGCAATTAATGGGCATTTTATTTATATATTTTTTTATTCCAGTGAATAAATGTGTGCAAAATTTTTGTGAGCGCTTTATAATAACTAACTTGATACACTCTTCTAACTTGATACACTCTTCGATTCTGGAGAGAGTTTTCATTTGAGACCGTTTAATTGAATCAAAATTATGAGATTCAATATGACGCCGCTGATGCACTGTAGAAAGAAATGTTATTATTAAATGCATAATAAATAGTAACAATAACAGATGTACGTGAATATTAATTATGACAACGTCGAGTAAAGTTTTGTACAATTGGATTAAATATTCTTTATTTTAATTTGCCATAAAGGAAATGTTTATTGTGAAGAGCGCGGAGTTTAAAAGCCGCTGTTAAAAATAAAGCAAGATACAGGAAATTTTTTTATAATCGAAGTCACTACAGATGATTCCTTGACGTAAATTTAATGAAATACTTGAGCTTATTTAAAATTTATTGATCTACAGAAAGGTTTATCTGATAACCCACTAAAATATATGTGTCTCATTTATCGATCATAGATCTAAACAATGTTAGTTATTGCCTTTCCCTTTTTTTGCCTTTTCCTAATTTTTAAAATTTTATACCAATTTAATAGTTGATAAAGTGTTCATTTTTAATGTTTCAAAATCTTCAACATATGGTAATGATGTTATGTAAGTTTAATTAATTTACTCAACGATTTTACTAGGCTATTTAGTTTTAATTGAATGTTGGAAAGTTCACACACGACACAGTATTTCTGAAGACATTCGATATAAGTTTATATGTATTCTGTTTATTTAAATGTATAGTTAATTGTTAGTGTGCACCACCTCAAAAGGAATAACGCAACCTTAGTAAGATTACCAACGTGTTCGCTGTCTGCGTGTCATAGTTATCATTCTCAGAAATCATTCGGCGCTGAAACTTGAAATACAGTAGAATAGTAAAGTATGTAACCTCGAACATATCCCAAGAGCTATCACTCAAAAGAATTTATATAGAAATGTCAGGAAAATCAAATTAAATTCTTGGACCAAGAGTGGCTAAACCTCATAAATACTTGAGGATATATTTTGAAAGTGCTAGTTAAATAGTCTCAAAATTATATTTTTATAATTTTTAGATAGAATCTCTTCGTAAATATATTAAAAAATGTGCAATAAAAGTATTCCCACACCATTTCCTCATTTCCAAAAATACTGAACTTAAAATTGTGAAAAAAATGGGGTTTTAGAAGCATATTCAAATGACACAGAAAATTATAATAGTGTTATTATAGATGTCATGATTTCAATTCACTGAACATAGGCTGTATCGTTAGATAGGTTGTAAAGAATGATAAAACGATGTCAGAATAACTTTTTCATTTAAGTCAGTAGTTGGTTAGATGTGCGCTTTTAAAGTCTTGAAAAGTGGGTCCCCCTTTAATTTTCCAACTAACGTGTATAAAATTCTGCAAATAAATTAAGGTAGCAGAACTTAAAATAAACTTTCAACCAAAATTGGTTTGAATGAGATATGTTGTGTAGTTATGAGGTATGCGATATTTTTGGTGCCGACCGCAGAAATAACTTTGTTTTTCACAGTGTCTTTGAGAATACAAACTTATAAGTTTAATATGGTTTGATGCTACGGATGCTACGGAATTCATGCACGATTGCGACTCGCACTTGTTCGGTTTATCATGTAAAACTTTCCGTCTTCTTTTTGTTCTTTGTTGTTGATTTCAAATAATTATAGGCGTATAATGTTTATAGCCACATAACACATCCTTCTCGGTAATTTCAAAAAGTTTTATCGATTTTTCTTTTCATGGACCATGGAATCCTGTAAGCCAGCATTTAATTTTGTTGTTTTTTTTTGTTACAAAATGTCTTAGGCAAATACAATATATTATTCAATTATTATTTTAGGAGAAATCAAAAATTTACTTTTTATAATATAAAACAAAATTATTACAGGACAATCAGTATCTTATTATATCATGACAAAAGATACTTATTAATAAAAGTAAAACATTTTTCATCCGTAGTAGTAGATGAAGGAAAAACTATTTATACATATTTTCTTCCGCCAAAAGTGTCTCTTGACAAAACATTTTTGGCATGTTAAATAATCAGTTACTTTATTCAAACGAATACGTAGTGAGTTTATTCGCTGAGGGTCAATAACCCATCACCCAAGTTACCGGTGGCTTACTCGTTCTTGGAAGAAATAATTTATCAGTGAGTTTTAAAAGTAGAATAAATAATATTCATTTAAATTCTCATTTCTATTACTGCCTTCTATAAACATATAATTATATTGCAACTTATTTCCTTAAATGAGTATTTGTTAATATGACGATTCGTAAACAATTATTAGTATTTGATTTATCGTATGTTATATTTAAGACGTTTCTATCAAAAAACATATCTGAAATTAAATTTAACTTACAGTGCCGATGAAAGGATAATCTAGTGGAAACACACCGCACATATATATTTGATGATTTTTGCGGGACAATTTTAGAGACAGGTTTTGAATCTGTAATTGTAATATAAAGAAATGGTCATGTAATTGTAGCTAAAAGTAAAAAAAAGACATGTAATGTATCCATAACTAGACTCAAAATTTGCATTTTATGGTTATATTACTTTTTCTCATCCAGAATTACAAAGATAAAACATAAAAGAGAAGAGAGTTTAGAAGTAACCAACGTATATTCACCTCATAATTCAAATCGATATCATCTTCCCAGTTTATGGAAAACTGATGTAATATTCTTCCACATTTTGAGACCTAAAACGTAACGAAAAGTATTTCTTTTAAAATTTCACATTCTGTCTAAATTATTACAACTAAAACTATATTTTGTGTTCATGGCGACAATAATTTCAGCAACTAACCAATAGATTTTTGTGAAAATGTAACTGCCATATTCTCTGTTTCTCTAAGAGTATCATATGATACAAATGCATGTTATTTTAAGTCAATATAGTATCGAACCCGTACATAAAAGTAATCAACGTTTCGAAGGCGAATAAAAACTTGCACACCCATTGTGCCACATTGTAACACAACATGAAATAATTCATATTCTTACGTTATTCTACAAAAAAAGAATCTATTCATATGCTTTACTCTTCGTATATTTTACAAAAAATCTTAACAACAAGTACATATCTAACATACGCATTATCATTTTCTCGAGGAGTATTCTTATTACTTTTTCTTCCTCTGGTAGGAAAACTATAAGAGAAAAACTGTTTGGAAGAAACATGAAGCTCTTAGTGATAATTTTTATTATTGTAATTATTGTTATCACATTACACCAACCGCGTTTATTTGCGGTTTTTTTCTAAAGAGGAAAATATCGACCATGATAAATTTTTGTAACAATGTCCGAACAGTCAAACTTTGTATTGAAATGTATTAAATAAAACTTATAATTTATAGTTAATATGTTATTGGTGTGTATATATATATAGTGAGGTCACATAATTAGAAACGACTTAGATCGGAAACACTTTTTGGAAAGCATGTAATTATTTTTTCTGTTTTAACTTTCCGATATAGTTTTAAATTCATCAAAATAATGGTTATTTAGTAGATTTTTTACCTTCATCTTAGGCCATGCAAAAAACATAAACTTCAAGGAATATTTCATTATTTTTGCATAGCGAATATTAATAATAATTAGGGACACTTAAGGAAAGCAAAAAAAAATTAAATTTCAAATGCATATTATATTAATTCCATTTTCACGTATTTTGTTGTTATATTTGCGTTTTCTTAGCTTTGAAAGATGTTTTGATACCGAATTACTTCAAAAATATGAGCAAAAATAGGAGTTGTAGCGTATCTATTAGAAAAATTATCATGGCATTATACGAATAGGTTGGTCTCATAATAAAGATGCTCATCATTTGAAATGCTCTAAAATTTGTATTCAACCTGATTACTTAAAAATGTTTTCAACGCGATTAATTAATTCAAAAGATTAAACACTATTGATAGTTATTCGAAGCCTAAAACACAAAAAAAACCATATCTGGCAAAGACACTTTGATCATTCGTTTTATGAGCGCTGATCTGGAAAGGCTGATCCGTCCAAGGGATTCGAAAATATACGAACCAAAGTTTTACCAACGTAGGTATATCTACATGTCCAGTACGGAGATGCATTGTGGATGCAAAACGATTTGGAAAGATATTCAGTAGAATACAACTTTTAACGAAGGAACACTGGAAAACTCATTTAGATTTTGCGTGGACATGTATGGCAGTTTGGGTTTTGGACGAAACGAAAATAAATCGATTAGGTACGGATGGAAAATAATGTTCGTTGACCTGCTAACCAAGCACTGAATCATAAACTGTACAACAAAAGAAGTGAAACATGGAGGTGGAAACATTAAAGGTTGGAAATGTTTCTCGTGGCATAGTGTCGGAACAATAAAAAAATTATAGGCATGTTAGATTAATTAAAATACAAGCAAATGTTAGAGAACAATATTCTTCCTTCTATTGAAAAGACGTTGTCTGTCTTATGAAAATTTAAGATATTACAAAAACCATAAACACACTAATCATTCAGTGTAAAGTTTCCTGTCTGAACAACAAATCACTGCAGGCAGGCTACTCTAGGCCTGCTATTAGTAACGATTTAAGTCCTAAAGATTATCTTTGAAGGGAAGTTAAGAAGAGTGTAGCATCTAAAAGAATAGATAATATGAACGCACTCCATGACGTCTTTGTCGAATCGTTTAACGAAATTTTCACTAAAACATACCAAAATTTTGTATATTTCATGCCCCATCGTATCACAGTCATTGCAACTAAGGGTCATTCTACGAAGTATTAATCGACACTATTGTAAGCGGACAATGGACGTATTTTAATTTTTTTAATTGTAAACGATAATATTATGTAGCATAGTGCAAAACATGTTTCTTAATTAACCGTTCTTAATAATATAACCACAACTTTGTGTGTATACACACACACACTCATATATATATATATATATATATATATATATATGTATATATATATATACATATATATATATATATTTATATTTATTTTTTTTTTTAATTTAACAAAGTAAACAATCTAAACATTTTTCTTACCTCCTCCGTTATCGATGATGCAGTACCGGTTAATAATATCAAGCTGAAGATTCGTTCGACCACGTTAAGTAACATAAAATTATATTTTGACGTTAAAGTTGGAATCGTTAGCCAAAAATAGAAGAACCGGAAAAATTCCAGAAAGTTGCTAAGTATAGTTAAAAATATTGGTACAGAGAATTTATCATTAATAAACCAAATAATCTTTTTCAAATCATTGTGAAGTCGCTTCAATTTATTTATTTCTTTAACCTTTTCATTGTTGGTGTTATAAATCGTCACACATTTTGTCTTTATCAAATGACGAAATTCCTTTGTAAAATACATGTTATTGTTCAACCGTTTCATTGAATCTTTTAATCCCCGGTACACTTCTAGTACAGCTGTGACTAAATGTAATGATTTGAGGGCTTGTAGGGTTAAGATTTCCAGAGGAAAAATTTGGATAACGAAAAAAAATATTTGATAAAAATATTTTAATAAGTGAGTCATTGGAATTAATAAAATAGAAAAAGTAGTATATTAGTTTGGAATAGTTAAAAATAGTTATCAAATAGAAAGCAAGGTTTGTTATACAATTTCTGACAGGGTTAAATGTAATTTTTACGTTATACTGAAGCCTTAGAAGTTTTAATTTATAAAACATGGATACGTAGTCTAGGTCGTATTTAAATAAATATATTGCGTTTCCTAACAGCATTAACGTCGAAATTAGTTCACAGAAGTGGGATACAATAAAACTAACTGCATTGCCACTTATTAATTGAAAAGTGTAATTCATATAAATATTTGTAGTTAGTAGCATTGCCACATAAACTATATAGAGTGAATTATCTTTGTAATATTTATGCTTAAGAATTGGTACACCGTGTAATCCAAATATTATTAACGTTATTGTGAAAAATATATTTCTTATTTGCCATCGTGGTTTTGATGGGTTCAAATGTTTCAAAGATTTAACTGACACTTTACTATGTTTAGTAGTAATCATATTGTGAAAGGGCGACAACTGAATACTAAATATTCACAACAATATAAGTTTATTTTAGTGTGAAAATGCTCACACGTTTCTGTTCGACGTACTAATAATAAATACGACGTACTAATAATAAAACATTAAGAAACGTAGAATATTAATCAATTGTCAAACAAATGATTAAATTTAATAGCTGCCAGTAATTGCAAAATAACCTAATAGACGACTAATGGAATGGCACCGGCACGAGTTAGAAATTTCGCGCACCGTTTACACTACACTACATTTTTTCAACGCCTCCCATTATTATATTTAATAGTCGAATTAATTTTTTTCCAGATATTTAAATGTTTTTCAATAAAATTGTTATGTCATGAAAGGAATGTGTATATTAAACAATAAATTAATTTAATAAACATTCAGGTGAGTAACTATTGGAGATACAAAATTAAACCTTTTGAGCAGATTATCGATGTCAGAGTAACTTGAAATCGCAATTAATTGCAGTAAAAGATATTATTTTTGTTACATTAATTTTCAAATACTATTGGTTTTAATACTGATATATAATATATATTTATATACAGATACACACCCACATACTTGAGGGGTGCTATTGGAGGATTTCATAAATTTTACCCCGATTTTTTTATATTAGAAGAGTGTGTAATGTGAAACATTGTGGCTCAGTCCCTCGTGAATACACTAGTATATTTAACATTCAATTACACTTTGAAATTGTCTAGTTATGCTTCTACTTTAGTATAAGGAAATGGGATATTTAAGGAGCTATCGCATTACGAGTACATTCTTGGTTTATCTATTAGCTTCATATGATCAATCAGTTACCCACAAGTCCTCTGATTCACTTAAATAATAAGCGTGCACGTAACGTGTTGCCGCGTTCATCTTCAAAAACCAGTTGATGTTAAATTGTCAGTTATTAGAAAAACATTGATATTCTTGATTCCTCTTTATTAGAAAAACATTGCCGCCGTCCTCCAAACGCTGTTCGTATTGCAGTTTTTTGAATATATTAAGCGTTATATTTGAAAAATTTTCGATGTTTTCCATTACTTAACATATATATATATATATATATATATATATATATATATATATATATACATATATATATATGTGTGTGTGGTATGTGTGTTCCGTAAGGAGTGGACCAACGAAATGTCGGTGATAGAGGGGGTTATTATACATTGAAACAATACATTTTATTATCCTAGATCTAAAAGTTTTAAAGATATGATTTTTAATAATTTAAAAATTAAAATTAATTTTTGTTACTGCGCATGAAAAACAATTATTTTATTAGGCATTATTACTATTCCCGCTTTTTTGTTATCGAAGATCTTTAATAGTACATTCGTCTTACTAATTTAAATGTTATTCATTCGTTATTATTTACAACATAAAAATTAAACACTGAAACATGTGCATTTTTTTTAATTACAAAACATGAAAAGTGATTTTTCAACAACGCTAGTGTAAAAAAAATATACGGTAACCTTGTGGAACTTTATTTCAGAAACATCTACAATTCACACAGATTCCAAAAAAGGTAAAAATGACTTGCTGGTACTAAATCATTTCGTAACATGTTTTTTATTTCTTTACCAATACCACTGATAATTTTTTTCTGACATGGTAAAATAAAACAAGTGTATATATATTCTTATCGCATTTAATATGCTTTTTTTATTACAGCAAATGCTCAAAATACCCTCCTCTAACTCTTATGCATAACCACCTTCTTCTTACAAAATTTCTTCTTAACTTTCGTTGTTTTTTACTACTTCAGACACATGGTGTAATTATCGTCTCAATTGTTGTTAATTATCGTTAGTTGTCTCATAGACTGCCTCTTTGAGATATCCCCATAGTAAATAGACCAATGGATTGGGGTCTGGCAAACGTGGTCGCCATGTAATTGTACCGCTACGTCCTATCCATCAATTCAGGTATTCAGTGAAGTGTTCAGTTACTTGATGCGTAAACTGGGCCGGTGCAACATCAGCCTGTAGCCATATCCTGTCACGTACATCTATATTTCATCCAACAGATTCCCAAGTTCGTCTTGTAAAAACAGTCGAAAACGAAGTCCATCAAGTCTCGGTGGAAGTTCAAATGGACCCATAATTTTTCCATCCAGGATTTTAGCCCATAAATTGACTCCGAATTTATGTTAAAGTATATCTTGCCATATTATGCAAAGCTTCAAGACGGCCCATTTGTGTAAATTGTGCACATTAAATAGTTCCATTTTTTTTAAAACATGTTTTATCGCTCCATAATATTGAATTAAAAAAAGCGAATTTTGCCTGAAATCTATTCCTCGTTGATAGTCAGCAGGTAGCAGTGCTTGTACTCCTTGTACATGGTATGGGTACAAATTATTTTGGTTTTAAATGCGGTGTACTGTACTTATTGCGACACCAGTACGTCGAGAAATCCGCCGAACATTAATAGAATTAGCTTCTTCTATTTTGGCCAGCATTTGACGCTCATCACTATTTCTAGATCTTCCTTCAGGAACTACATTTTTAGGAATTTCACTCTCTAAATATGCGTTATTTACACGAGAGAGACTCTGGGATCAGGATAGCTTTCGTGGTTAGGGTGGCGCTTGCGATACGTACGTGCGGCTTGCCGAGCATTCCCATCACATAACTGGTAAATAAATTCTGCATATTCACACAAAACAATTTCTTCAAAATAAAAACAATTTCTGCATATTCAGGAGTAGTCTAGGTCTGAGGCATTTTGCAATGCAGTCGGTCAAGTAATATCTAAATCACAAGCACAAACAAGGTCCAATTCAAGCGAAGGTCAACAAATAAAAACAGTGGCAGACAAAAAAAACAGCAAGACATTTTTTTACTCTAGCTTTGTTCAAAAATCACTTTTCATGTTTTATAATTTAAAAATTGCACATGTTTCAGCGTTTAAGTTTTATGTTGCCAATAATAACGAATAAATAACGTTTGAATTAAGAAAACAAATGTTCTCTTAAAGATCTTGGAAAATAAAAAAGCAGAAATAGTAATAATACTTAATAAAAAAAGAATTTCATGTGCAGTAACAAAAATTTAAAAAAAAATTAAAAAATCATATTTCTAAAACTATTAGGCTTAGGATAATAAAATTTATTGTTTCGTATTTGTTATAATCCCCTCTATCAATGACATGACGTTGGTCAATGACATGACGCTCCTCCCGGAATACCTGTATATATATATATATATATATATATATGTATATATATATATATATATATATATATTTATGTGTGTGTGTGCACCTTTAAATTTGTTTTCAAACAGATTAAAAAGTAATGGCACGTAATTTGCAAATACTTTACTTATAATTAATATTATCAGCTTGAAACATTTCGAAGCGTTGGGTCAGGTTTTTATGAAGTCATAATAAAAGTTATCTTCTAGATGTATACTTTCAAAAAAATATTCGGTACATTTCTATAACTTAATAGACACTTTAATTAAGACCTTTATGAATATCTTTTATTTTTCAGTTAAGACTATGTTAAAAATGTCAACCTTCGGGTTTATGTTTGCTCGACCTAAAAAGAATAAAGGAAAAACCACTATTACACTCGCTTGAGAATGAATTTGTTGCGTGGGCCGTTTTTAACTTTGCTTTGACTTGGAATACGAAAAAGCACTATTCTCGAGGAGTTATTTCTTAACAAAGAAGTTTTATGAACTATTTCTCGAGGAGTTGAAGCGATCAATTTGTAAATAACGACTATAATAAAAACACTACTATCAACAGTTACGTGCAAAGAATACAGGAGTAGATAATTTTAAGTTATAATTAGTAATTTATTCAGATAATGAAACATTACGTATGAATATATTTTAACAGACTCGGAGATTTGCAGTCTTTTATAAAAAATAAATTCTGTCAGATATCCGTATGAAGATATATTGATATCGGTGTCTCACATTTCAACTAATTATTCAGTAGTTCTGAAATAAATATGACATGCTTAAAATAAAATTTTGTCATCAAAGATAAAAAAATACGAGGCCTTGCATAAAAAAATACAGCTCAGAAAATCATGTCGGCAAAACTTCAAATACTCAATACTGTAAATATTCATTAGCTTCTATAACAGAAGGTATTTCTCTGCAAATATGCTATAATGGCCGAATGTATTTCTCTGTAAAAAACTTACTTAATAGAGACTTTTTGAATAAAAGTAAGCTTTAAGACAAATTAAACAAGTTCAAGGCAAAAAAGTACACTCAAAACCGAAAATGGTGTGTTTGAGTCAAACTTTGTCGAACCCTTTGCAGATAAATGTCACAAGTATCTAATATGCAGTTCTAGCAAAAAAGATAGATATTCAAGAGAACAGAATCATTAATGTACATAAACACAAATAGTCAATCCTCTAATCAACAAAATTGATAATTTATTGAGCGTATAAGTCTTAGAGAAGATAATATCAACGTAAATTTCCAAAATGTTCAGGAACCGAAATTTAATAATACTACCTGCATTGTTGAAGGAAAACTCTCCAACACATTAAACCACCGACAAATGTGAAATTATGTCGTCATGCAACTTTCCCGTTCAAAGAAAATGGGACAAGAAACACGTTTTGTATGTCTTGTCGTGTCGTAGTATCAAAACAATTCCGACATTTGGAAGCAAACATAGTAATGGAAAGAAAGTGGCGTATTTTTATCTTAGCAAAAAAATTCTAAAAAATGAAAGAATGCCATTTGAAATATTATATTTTCATGTTAAAAATGATAGCGACCGTTTTTTGGCAAGGAAAGCCGTTACAGAGAGTGCACGTAATGAATTATGTACATACATTTCATCTAAAATGAGTGAGTCAGCTACAATACATAATTAGACTAGACTCATTAATTTTAAGATTCGGATCTGAATTGTAAAACGGATTAGGCTGTCATAATCGTTATGCGTATATAGTTCAAAGTTTTATGAGATATGTTCGTCTTTTGAAAATACTGAGAGTCATGAATAATGAAAAAAATCAATTCAACCCATATGCTCAATGCCAAATATTTCAATAGTTTTATCAAGTTACCAAGTATATCAAGTACGGTAAGTTGCACTACATGACATAAGATCAAGCAAATTTGGAATACCTAGTTTAGCTCTTGAATTACACACTTCTATCAAACAATGTCCTGACATATATAAAAATGACCTAATAAATACTGGAATAGCGACTGCAAGGCAGCAGGTTGCGATGTTGTTTCATTAATTTAAATTAATTTCAGATATGAAATATAAAGTCATGCTTTAACAATATCCTGTGATAATATATAATAATCCAATAGTTTCTCTGGCGTCTGATATTATCCAGCTTACGTAGTGTTTACAAAAAAATGCTTCATTATTTGCGGCTTGGCTGAAACTAAATCAAGACCCTCAAGTATGGTTAAAACTTTGCGAAATAACTTTGGCCCAAATATTAATTTTCAATACGCGAAAGTAGAGAGAAATTATATATATTTCTGTTAAAAATATATGAGAAATTTAAAAAAAAATACACTAATGGGCGAAGAAGTAGAAAGAAATATAACTCCTTCAGAAAAATAAGTAGCCAGCGAATTATTAAGATTCGATGTTAGGTAAAAAAAGTAGAAAAGAGCCAGTTTTGCTACGGACTGAATTATAAACTGAACGTTTTGTTATAAATTGAATTAAATGAATTTGATTTTCAATTTGAAAATTGATATGTAACGCGAATTACGAAAGTGAATAGGGATATGTTAAAGTAATCAATGCCTTTTCTTAAACATCAATATGTTGAGTCAAATTCAGTCCACAAAGGAAATAGAGAGTTTGCAGAAAATAATTCGCGTGCAACTCAGTACACGTGACAGAAGTGAAATTTATCTGTAGTTCTAAACCTCGATTTCTAAGTATGTAATAAGGGGTAAAAGGGTAGAGGCAGAGAGAGAGAGAAAAATAAATATTAGTAAACTGTAAATAATATAGCACATGCGTATTCGTACACTTCAAATTTACAAACCTGTTAAAGGGTAGGATAACCACTTTAAGTTATGTTAAAAAAATATACGAAGTGTAAGTTCATAAGTTGTAATAAATTCGTATAAGATTTTCTTATTATACATTCAGAAAAAATTGATAAAATATTAAAAATAGGCGTAAACATCTAACAAATTTTCCCCATAAATTTATGTAGACAGTTGTCAATCAAAAATAGAAGCGATGCTAGTGCCCAATGCTGTTAAATGCAGCTGAGGTAGGTAGTTGGGACGTATTGCTCATGTTCTTAATTTTATTTACGATAATTATATGTGCATATGTTGTTAGTCTTTTAGTACATTGCGAATTTTTAAATCAATTAAGTACATATGTTGTCAGTATTTAATGGATGAAGTAGATGTAAATAAATCATTAGTAAATAAATCATAAATAGACAAATAAATCGAAAAAATGTTGACTGATTTCTTTTGACACTTGTGATATTTTGATACATTGATAACTGTATTAAGTGCCTTTATTGTTTGTTTTCGTGCATACGTACACTTAACAAAATTTGGACAGTTTACTTTTGACACACATAACATGAAAAGAAGCTAATAGAAGTAGTGCGCGCCATATTTTTTTTATTTTTGTACCTCTCTCTTGTTAGCTAAGTACTTATTTTTATCCTTTTTAGATAGATTCATTACATACAGACGTTCCAATTAAACGTTTAAATAAACGTTGTAAAAAGTTGCAAAACGTTGCATTAAGAAGGTTGACCATAATCTCATCGTGCCCAAAGAAGTTTTACTTCGAAAAGTTGGGGCACAATTATTAAATTTAAAGGAAAAAGAGATGGACCAGTCGGTTGTTTACATAGGTCATGACTTTAGAGTCTATAGAGAGTAACTAGAAACCATAGGTTACCAGAAATCACCATACAAGTCAGTAAAGTGAGCAAAGTGCTTTTGGCGATGGATTCTTGTAATTGAAAAAAATGAGGGTTTCGATACATAGGATTTAGTATTAAAAATATCAATGCTTTTAAAGATTTGGAAAACTCATATCATAAAAATTTCGAAAACACTATTGAATGCGAAATTGTAAAAAAATGTAGAATATGTAGAAATTAACGATGAGAGAGGAGAAAATCTCAAAACCCAAAAGATTATATTTTATTTGAATATGTGCGTAAAAAGTAAAATTAAGCATATCAGATGAATTTGTTAAAATAATGTAATGTATAAAATTGTGGTTTAAAAGTTCTTATGATGTTTGAAATAGACCAACAATTACGAGAAAATTTGATAGAGTATATTATTTTTGGTCTAATTTCGGAAATATAATTAAAGTAACTAAAAACATTTATAAATTTGTCATGTCGATCAACCTATATATAACAGCTTCAGCATTGAAAAAAAAAATGAAATATTAGTTATACTAGAAACTTGATCTAGATTGTTTTAAAGAAAAAATCTGTTGTTAATGGATATAATGGTTAATTATTGTAATGATATAAAAGTTTCTGATTATTTCAGTAAAGATGTTAAAAATTCCATCAAAAATATTTAATTATGCACCGAATTTGTAATTTAAAAGTAATAAAATAAAAAATTAATTTACAAATATACATAAACACCATCTTTTTGATTACATTATTTATTGAAATAATAAAATATAACTTTCTTAATTGGACCTTTTTCTATGGAAAGGCTATTTTCCTTAAGTATGATAATTTTTTCGTCTGATTTAAATCACAGATTTTTTGCTTTGTGCTTTAAAAGTATGGAGTTTTGATAGATGGACAGAGAATCTGTTTAGTTTTTCCTTTTCATTTAAAGAACTTAAAAAGGTGACATTTGTTTTGGAAAGTTGAGCGATGAAATGTTGGTGTAATAGAAACATAATTTTTTTTCAAATCATTTTAATATGGATATAATACGTGTAAATTATAAATATTTTAAGAATGCAATTTCAAAAAACATTTGCTCAAGTTGTCATTCACTTTTTGTATTCATTACCATTACTTGAAATATAATAATCATATTAGTCATCAAAGTGTTGAAGATCTGAAAATGAAAATGTTTTAATAACTTTGTAAAAATATATTGTATTTCTAAAAATTGTAGGAAATATATTTCTGTTTATTAAAAATGTACTTAAAGAATTAATTAGAAAATACGTTCCAATATTTCAACAGTATAAGAAAAAGTATAAATGATAAAGAAGAATGCCGCGTAAAGGAATAAAATTATGGATTAAGCAATATTACATTTAAGTAAATAAATGTAATGGGGTGATATGAAAAGTTTTGACATTCCAGCAAAAACATGTATAAAAAAATGGGAAGATTTGTTAATGAGAGCAAGTAGATCTGTTGAATTAGCTGATAAAATAATTAAGACTTTTCGCTATTCGATATCGAGACTATTTCGCGTCAAGAGAAGAAAAAAATTGCTTGCTTTACTTTGGCAAGTTTTCAGAAACGTCTCGTTTATTTACAATTTATAATATAGAAAATGAAGGTTTGTAGGTATGTTGTAATATTTTCGACTTAAAGTTCCTAAAATACTTTCTAAAATGAAATTTAAGGATTTTTATACTAACCGACAGAATAGTACCGTTATCGAGTTGAAAAAAACCGCTGGCAGTAATTTCCATCGGAGTGAACGCTAGTTGAACGGAAAACCGTTTGATCTGAAATGAGAGTGGTGATGAGTCAACGAGCCGAAAAAAAATACTATTAAATGTATATATGTCTTGTCTGTAAACTTTGTTTACAAACTCAATATATATACTTATGAATGTACTTTCTTCTTACTGAAGTGATACTCCTTCTAAACATAAATTAAAGATGAAATTAATTTCGTACAGACGATGCTGATAAGATTTACAACAGAAAAAAATCAGTAATATTTACAACGGAAACAAATATTTAAATCAGTTAGTTACGAGTAGAACTCGCGCTTAACTTTTTGTTCAAGTATTTGCGAACATTCAAATTAATTTTCACTGCGTAAATATATCACTTAGTATATCTCATAAATGCGTAAAAATATTGTGATTCTCAAAAACTGTGAAATATGTTAATATCTCAAAACTGTAAAGCGGTTTTCCATAAAGTTAGTTAAACTACTTTTTATTTCTTTTTCGTAATATAGACTTTGTCAGTTTGGAATGTAGGGAGGGAAAATATATTTTTTGAGCCATTTTCAATAATACATCTAGAAATACCAATCTAATATAAAATTCTAAAAATAAGTAGTTTTGGAATCCGTATAATTTGCTATTATAATTGAAGTATTTATATAAAATCTTATAAATGTTTCAACTGCAACAGAAAATTGAATCTTAGATGACACCGGCTATTCATTTGACGTAATCCCGCTGGCTAAGCAGAGAACGAGCTGTGCCATGAGGGACTTTGGAGACAAACAATCTCCAAAATATTACACAAATAATTATGAGCCTTATTCGATATGTAATCATTCACTCTTTGAAGCAGGTCACTCCTATAATTTTCCTGGAAATCTATTAAGTGAGTTAGACCCTAAATAACGTCCGCTATTCCTTTGATGTCATCCTACGATCACATCAATTCAAATTCTTTTTCTATTTTTAAAGATAACACCCGAAATTCTTTTGATGTCATTCCATCAGCTAAGTGCAGAACGATTCAAGTCGCTTTATATATTCTTCAACCAGTGTTCTAGCGACATGCTATGTCCAAAGCCATTCAAAGATACGTCTTTTGCAGTGATATCAGTTGTTTTTGTTTGGGCTCTATTTCTTTACTTTGAGATACACTCCTCTAATCGTTGCCGATGTGCTACATTATTCTCTATTTTAGTCTTGTTAGCGATTTTTTAAGTTAGAGTAATTGTCTCAAATCCGTACTTAGCGAAAAGTAAAACGCAGGTCTCAAAGACTTCCTTTTGCAGGTGTTGCTTTTTTTCTTGTAAGTGGGTTTGTTTCCACTCATTAACATTGACTGTATTATCTATAAAAATTAGGATAGACTTGATGAGCTGTCACTAATATTTAACATACCTTAAAATTGTATCAAATTTGAAGCTTTTACGTTGAAAGGAAAATAAATATGTCTTTGTAAAACGGAGAGATGGATGTACACGTGAGCGATTTTTTCCCCTGAACCAAGGAATTCTAAAAAGTAAAGAGAAGAATTTTGGATGCGAAATTTCTTTTAATACAATAAATATTCATAAGATTATATTCTTTCATATGCACACAAATATGTGTGGTTAAATTTAATTACAAAATGAATCTTACCGTGTTCAAGATATCTTCGTCCGATGAATAAAACGCCAGTTTATTGATGGGCCGAGGTGTTAGCCTTACCTGATAAAATATACAGGTTCTTGTAGTATTGCGACCGAGGATGTAATTTAAGCCATATTTGAAATTGATAGATCGATTCAGATTTATCATAATATCTTTTTTTTTAAAGTAACGGTAGAATTAATATCAGAAATATAGAGAATATAACAAAGTACGTGTTTATTATTAATTTTTATGTATCTGGACGTCAAACTGAATACATTTGAAGCACTTTTCCGTGAAAAAATGTGAATGTTTTTATTGGATTTGCAATTTTGACAGCAATTAAGAAATGTTTATGTAATTCCTTAAAATTTTCTACTCAGCTTGTTGCACAAATATCCTGTATAACTAATAGACACGTTATTTGTTATATCCTGTATATAAAATAAGAAAGTTCTATTGGAATAATATTTGTAATTTGCTTAGTTCAATTTCATACACATTAAAGAAAAAATGCTGGGTTACAACGAAATTATATAATAAAAGATATTATGTAATTTTCTGTCATACTAATTATAATCCGACGACTTTATTCAAGAATAACATTAATCTTATTCATCTGGGCATGTTGACATCTACTGTTCAAAAATAGTGTTGTCATGATAATAAGAGTACGTGGATATTCTAATTTCAACACGCACTTTTTTTAACTAAATTTCTTGTTACACTAAAATACTGGTGTGTGATAGATATTATAAGAGTTCAAAGTATAATTTTTTGCTCATGTTGTTGAAAGTGTATGTGATGTAATCACGAATTACATTTTTTATTAATTAAGGCCTTATGGATAAAAATCAATTCTTACCTCTTGAATTAACCTGTGAGATGTATTGCAAATGTATATTAAATTTACAGCTACCAGTGATGCTACGGAAAGTAAGTTTAAAAATTCGTAAAGTGTAACCTCAAGTGACCTATAATTTTGTTTTTCCGCGAGGATAAGATAAAATACAAATAATGCATAAAAAGTATATAAATATAATACGAAGAAGTTTACAAGTGTGTTCATTAATATCTCGGTTGAATACACGGAGTTCATTTTCTTGACTATTGTCATCAATTTCAAATGATAATTTCTATATGAGTGTAGTAATTGTGCAATGTATTTTGGAAAAAAGTGATCGGTATTTTTGTTACAAACGACATTTAATTTTGTTTCTAATAAAACAATATTCGAATTCAGCGATTTTATTCTAAACCAAAGGATTTCAATCACGCAACCTATCTTGATAAATGCCAAGAAGTGCGCAATTGATACAATGGAAAAGAAAATAATTTCAGTTGTGCTGTTCGACATATTCTCCTCTGCAACTTTGTTTATGATAAAAACAATCAACCAAATCGTGATGAAGACTTTCGTCTTCTGAACTGGTCGCAGCCCGGCAGTCCACCATTCACATTCTGAATCTAACTTTGAAATATCCAGTAAAATTGAATTAATTTCTCTCCTTTTAACTATTGATATAATCCAATTGAGGCAAGATAGCAAAAGAGGTTATGCTAAGGACAAAGATATGAAGGAAAGCATCGAAGGTGTCGAAATATTCGACGTAGAATAAGAATAAGCAAATAGAGATGTAGTTATAACGAAACAGTTGAATAATAAATACATTATACTCCAATCAAAATTTTTGAAGTTAATATGACGCAAATTTTTAAGGCCATCGACAGAAACATTGTAATAAAATCCGAGAAGTTGTAAAACAATATAATAAGGTTTCAGTTCACCAAATACTGCCTGCGTATCAGTTAGCTGATTCATTTTAAAATTATATCTTGTAAATTTTAAGATACGACACTGAGTACTTGAAAATATGGGATTTTTATCAGTTCCGCAATATAGAATAACTACACATTACTGACAAAATTTTGCGTAAAAAATAATACGTGTGCGTGAGATGTAAATTGTGTTCCATTTAAAGCAACAGAGTTGAAATCAAACATGAAATACTGTAGTTGAATGTGGCTTTCGTTAGTCGTGAAGATAGATAGCCTTTCCATTAAAACCATTAATTCAAAGACTTTTATTCAGTCGTACAACTGCTGTAACATTTAGGGTAATCAAATCAATAATGTCCAAACCTTCACGCCCTGATCTAATTGCGCTAATATAGCAGCAATAATCGAACGCTATATACTGTATTCAATCATCATGGGGTTGTTTTTGTTATCCATTGTTTATTCGTAACGTTGTGACAAATAATTTAAGCGTAAATTAATAAGTAAATTAAATAACATGTGTGTGTATTCGAATATTTATCTCTTTCAATTCGTTCACTTCTTTATTATTATTTTCGTCGTTTCTCGCTAAGTGATAATAATCAAAATCTGTATATATTTTTTTGACACGTAATGATTAATTAATTTATGTCTTTTTTATTTTGCTTATTTAATTTCAGTAATTTTATAGGAATTAGAAATATTGTCCTTTTTACAAATTTCACTGAAGACTCCCTTTTATTTGAAATATGCCTCATGTAATATTCATTGCTTAACAGTTATACAATTATTGTTAGATAAATACATTTAAAAGGTCTTGTTGACAGTTACTTATTACTAATTGAATGGAGATTTATTTATCATAAATCATTTATAATGGTTCAAGGCGCCACCAATTTATCGTCCACGTCATATGTTCGGTGTTCTGTATTGAACAAGTCCCATAAAAGCGCTGTTAAGATTTTTTTTCAGGTCATAAGACGTGACTTTCGAAGTTACTGTTAACTCAGAATGTTATTTATATTTAACTATCAATGGCTACATTTCCGATTACTCATGGTGACATGCTCACCGTCCAATGGCGGACCCATAATCACACATAGGTATACCCATAATCACACATAGGTATATATAAATGGTGTAGTTTTATATTTGTTAAGTGGTATTTTTTTCTAAGCTACTGTTTGTTCATTTTATTCTGAATAAAGGGTTGTACAAAAACTATACATTATCTATGCAACTGTGTGTTCATGTCATTTTATTTAGTTTGGTGTACAATTTTAAATATGGTGTTTTCGATGATATATATTTAAATGAAATTTATAATTTTAAAACTTTTCTTTTTTCATTTTCGAACTGTTTACATTTGAACTCTGCAGTATTTTTAGTGTGCTATACATTTATTTTGATTAAATTTGATTATAAATATTCACTAACCAATTTGAGATAGGTCGAAATGAAAGAAGACAATTTAAGTTTATTTAGGGTATTAGATTTTTCTTCTGTTTATATTTGATTATTTTTTAACTGCTTGAAATGAAAATTATATGAAAATGTGTATATACATATATATATATATATATATATATATATATATATATATATATACATGTGTATATGTATATGTATATGTATATATATAAATATACATATGTACATATATATATATATACATATATATACATATATATATATATATTTATATGTAATAAATGTACAAATCAAAGCGTATATTTAATTGGTATTGCATGCGATTCTTAAGTTATTGTTTGGTCTTTAAAATTTTTTAAAATATAATTCATACATGTGTGTGCGCTCACAAATACATTATCATGAAAATATGTACATATTCCCAAGGATTGGTATTGCTTAAAAGCATTCGCTTCTATGTTATAATGTTTCTCTGATTGTTCCTAATTGTATATAATCAACCCACTGGCACATTAGAAATTAAATATCATTAGGTCCTAATGTGCCAGTGGGTTGGTTATATACAATTTCAATCTACAATCTAATCAATCTACAAAAATCATCTTTTCGATTTTTTCTGAGGACTTTCTAATATTAAAATATACCAATCACTGTTAATATAACGAAAAATATAGCACATAATATAATTCCTATCAATTAACTACAATAACTATCCTTGATGGCCACATATGCTTAGGAATACCATCACATTTGTACAACCAATGTAATTAGTTAAAAATACTCATCACTTAAAGATAAAGGAAATGTGCATTCCTTAGGATCTAGTATTAAAGTCAATGGAAAAAGAAATTAATAAAAAAATAAATTTCTTTTTCCATTGACTTTAATACTAGCTGATTGTACAAGACCCAGGAACAACTTTTACAGGCAAGCTAACATAATAGATCGAAGAAGAACATGACATCGGAAAACGAAAGCTCGAAAACAATACTCAAAGCATTAATTAGTTTTTATCATTACAGTTGAGCCTTAATTTTAATTAATTCTATAAATAATTTTTTTAATATATTTATAAAATAATTGTAACAAGTCACTTTCTGTCCAAGTCACAAGTCACTGTCTGTGTATCCAGAATTTTATAACTGGCGCAATCGGTAGTTTTTGCTGCAAAAACAGCGACTGAGTTCTGGTAATCGTTTTTGTGTCTTTAGCAGTATTTACGATAAAATAAATACGTTTGTTTTGCCATGTACGCGACTAGAGTTCAGAGCAACGGAAGACTATCGGGTTGGTGGTTGTACTATAACTATTTCATTACTGTTACCATTTTATTTTGCCTTTGTTTGGCCTTAAATACTTTATTATAGTTTTCCTCATAATTATTTATTTATGATTACCCAAGTTTATTCATGGTGAAAACGTAGAAAATGTTAAGTTTTTAAGCAAAAATGAAGTTGATTTTGGCAAATTACATCTACGCTTATTTTAATGATTATGACTTGGTGCAAATAAGCCAGTACTATGTTATGTTAAGTAAATAACGAAGAGAGCTCAAATAATAATTTGTCCCACGTTTCATAATTGTAATTGTGAAAAAAGAAGTAATGTAACTGAAACGGAGAAACGTGAATTAGTAAATAGTTCTCTACCATAAAATAATAAGAACGCGTATTTTAGTCATAATAATAATTTTAATAGCAACGGAGATCATTCATATTCGGCTGGAACAGGTCAGAAGAAATATAACCGTTACCCGAACAATGTTACAAAGAGGATAATATATACAAAACCATCTCATCTTAATGGTAATTTTAATTATTTATATAATAACTACCAACAATATTCTAAGTACGTAGCAAAGGAATCATTTTGCCAAAATTAACCTCGTCAAAATTTTCCTTGCGACAACCCAGCCGGAAACCTATTACAAGAATCTTAAACAAAAATAATTGTAATGAAGTGCCATACGTAGTAATTCCGGAAGTTAAGAGTAAATTTTTAACTGAGGCAGGTTCATCTAATTTATTTATACGTCCTCGATTGTTTCAAAAGAATTTTAATGATTTTTTAAAATATAAAAATTTTCTTTTCGCGCAGCCCACAGTATTTCTCTACATCAATGTGACATTGAAGTAACATCACTCAAATGTTTTCGTTGCAACGAAAGTCTTAAATTTTACATTTTTAATTTTGTTGACCAGTATGACGTCTTAATCTGTATTGATATGTTAAAAAATTAAAAACCAATGTATAAATAGAAAAACAAATCTTGAAAATGCATCATCAAAATTATTTATTATAGTAATATTGAGGCAAAGTTTACAATTATACGTATGATTCTAGAAGTAAAATTATTTTTAAAAGTTCCAGTCAATAGTTTGGTTAGCCCATGCAAGGTTATATATAGAAAATTCAATAACTTTATTGAAATGCCTAGTGCAGAAAGAGAAGCATGTAATGGGTATGTCCCTGCGGTTGTTATTAATACTTCGAATAGTGAGGAGTGTCTTAAAATAGAACACCTTTAGAACTTGAGGAATTTCAGGAGCTAATATATTTAAATGATTTACTTAATACAAATAAAAAGCATGATGAAAAATTAAAAAAATGTGAAACCATGTTTTGAGTATAGATATGTGTTCTTTTTTCAGGGGATCCCACTTAGTTTTACGAAAAATGAAACACTTGTATAATTCGTAAAAATCTTAATCTGGAATAAATTAACAGATATAAAATCTTTACAAAAACAAAATTATTCAAACTTTAACTTCGCCGTGATCTTCAGTGGATATTGTCATAATAACAATGACCACTCGTAATTCCATTAGAGCTCTTTAATCAATCACTTATATTCATTACTTAAAATTTGAAGTCATGAAACCAATCTTTCAAAAGTTTCAAGTCATTTTTTGGTTAGCTGATACCAACGGCTAATAAAATGGGGTTTATCAATGCATTAAATTTTGCTTCTTCACCCTATTCTTCAATTAAATGATCTTTTGCTTTGTAGTTGACTTGACTTTTTATATACGTTAGCTAGTATCTTTAACATCCCAATTTAATGACTTTAGTATTTTCACGCTTCAGAAATTTTGATGGAAAAATTGCTGTATTGTGTGCATTAATTTTGAATCATCTTAAACAAAAATAACGAACGATCCAGGTTTTCGTTTAAAATCAAATAACAACGTCACGACATGATAGCTCGAGTTTTCCGACAAAACATGTGAAATTTATTGAAATCATCACAATATACCTTTGGAACCGTTAGATGCTCGATGTACATGATCGAATGGCTAAAACGAGGACTACCTCACTCACATAATGGCTAAACGACAGAATTCATCCAGCGGATATCGACAAAATCATTCAAGTTGAATTTTCCAATCCACAAGAAGATCCAGAGCTATACGACATAGTTCAAAATTATTCATGGACCACGTGGGTCATTAAACGCCAACTCGTCACGTACGAGTGATGGAAAATGTATAAAAAAATACCCAAGGCCATACTTGGGCGACACGCAAACCGGAAATGATGGCTATCCCAAATAAAGAAGACGACGATCAATGGGTAGTAGCATATAGCCTACTACTTTTCAAAATGTTCCAAGCACACATAACCGTAGAAAACCGCAATTCAAAATAGCCAAAGACAGCGAACAACAAAACAGAAACGACGAGATCCTCATGTACCAAATGGAAAGATACCTTAACAGTAACAAAGCAGCGTGGCGGTGAACCAACTTTGCAGCAGCAATATTTTCATAATCTGGAAAATTAACAGAAATGCAGCTAATGGCTTATTGACTCTTTCAAATAAGTTATCAGTCCTTCAACCTGGAATACATTTAGAGTGTTTAGGAATAGATGTACACAAATGTGTCGAGATGTCAAAAAGTATCTCATGTTCTAAATTTCTCGGCATTCTGGGTGTTGATAATTCTTATATTTATGCATATTGCTAGCTTGACCTTAATAATTTGAACTCTTTCTTCTCTAAGTCCCGCCCCTCTCCCCCATATAGCTTGACCCAGCTGTTAAGTTGAAAGCATTGAAGACATTCATCCTCTCTCTTCTAATTGCGAATCACATTTCATTATATCTGTAATTCGCATCTAAAAACCAAAAGTTCTGATGATAAAAATTGATTCTATAGGATGCGATGGCCTAACTACTAAAGCCCTTAAGTTTATTTTAGATATAGTAACTCCTGTTACTACTGATATATTTAGCATGTTTTTGGAAACTGCTACTTTCTCTTCGGAATAGAAAATCCCGTTACCATAAATATTGCCGCTTGCATATCCTAAATACTTTCGACCAATTTCCATATTACCAATTCTATTGAGTCTTTGAGTGCATAGTCCATGTCCAACTTGTTTGATATCTTGCTTCTAAATCCACTTCAATTCGGTTTCAAAACTGGTCATAGAACCTCAACAACATTAATGAAAATCACAAATGATATCCGCTTAGCCATGAATAACACACAACTCCAGTACTTGTACTTCTCAATTTCAGCATTGCAGTCAACTCCGTTGACTTTGGTAGATTGCTAGCTTGTCCAAAATGGTTGAATATATATTTAGAATAGTTTATTAGATTATATCTATATGGACGTCGATAATCCGTGAATTTTTCAGTTACGTTCTCCAAACGGTCGGACTTATCAGCTGGTCTGATTCAAGGAGGGTATCTTTGTCCTGTTCTTTTTCAATATTGATGGATGTAGTTTTTGGGAATATACATATAAATTATTGGCTTTACTCTGATGACTTACAAATATATGTCCATAGTGATGTAAATTCTTTAGTAAACATCATTTATACCTTCAGTAAAAACCTCGCTTTTTCTAAAGACCTGGGTTCGTTAGTTAATCCAGTTAAGTCTCAAGCTATGTGTGTTTTATAGTCATCCACGTTATAAAATGTTTCAAATTTAATCAATGCGGTTGACTGGGTGAAATTGCTCTTGTAGAAATAAGTCCGCCAAATGTATATATTATGTGTAATTACACACACAATATAATCACAATATAAATCAAAAGTTACTTTAAATTACTAAAATTAAAAGATGCTAAGGATATATTCAGAAAAAGAGAAGGTTCTCAGTTTTAGTCAATTATCGCGTCAAAAAGTTGTAATTTTTTCTTACAAGTTGAAGGTAAAGTGATGGCAATGTGGACATTTGCAAAAATGATGTGTTTAATAAAATGTTACAGGTATTAAAGGCAGCTAACTAATTACTAATTCTGCTACTTGTGGTAAAGTATCTTCAATTTACAAATTTCGTATTCTATTAACTAGTCAGGTCAGGTTTCGATTAGGCTGTATAACACGTTGAGTATACTGCCTGTGTGAATAACAAACATATTCTAGGCTATGATCTGGAAAAAGTGGCGTCATTACTGTGTTTTGATGTTTTAACAATTATCTTTCACTGATGTGAAAGATGATTCTTATAACACAATAATTAAAATTACAAAATTCGCAATCTGTAAATGGCATATACTTAACGAAATGAATACTAAAACACATTAATAATACACTGATCACAATGCACATACACAATTTAGTGCTGGATATTTCAAGTCTTGCCACAGAGTGTAGTACGCGATTTAACACAAAACTGTAACAGAAAAGTGACAATAATTAGTATACAAGTGATTTGCGCTGCTTTAAACGACACGCTCACAGGAAAGATGATAGTCGCAATAAAACACCCAACACGAACAATAATCTGTTTTATACTACTTTGCTTACAATGTATACAGCTGACGTGTATTTTTCATATTACCATTTATTTTACATTGTAAATGATAACACTTGCTGGGTTCCTTCGCTTAAATGACATATTAAGAAGTAGCCATATTATCTTCAAACGCGTTGTTTCTAACCTTATTTTGTTTACAGCTACAATGGTATCAAAAATTGTCTTATGATGATTTGGTGGTCTTAAATTATTCATTGTGCAAAATAAACAAATAATTACATTGCGATGTTACTGTTTATTTAGTTTATAGTTACAACTTTTGACCTAAAATAAGTTCATGGTAAGGTTTTTAGCAAAAGTTCATGCATACCTGCAACCGTTTCAGGTGACACTAACATTTTAATGACCGCCAATAGAACGCTAATTCTCCCTTGTTTAATCTTCAATAACGCTATTCTGTTTACAGCTACAATGAACAAAACGTTAATTCTCCTTTGTTTAATCTTCAATAACGCTATTCTGTTTACAGCTACAATGAACAAAACGTTAATTCTCCTTTGTTTAATCTTCAATAACGCTATTCTGTTTACAGCTACAATGAACAAAACGTTAATTCTCCTTTGTTTAATCTTCAATAACGCCCTCAATTGAGAATTTCAATGGCAAGAAGTGTAAAACACAATTTGTAAATCACTAGGTTAGCTTTAATATCATTTTACTTTTGATATTGGTATAGCGAAGCATTTTTTTCCTCGATATGTATAAAATTACCCTAATCAAATTTCAATTTTTTTCATTGAAACAATTCGATATTTTGTTCGGAGTATGTTTTTCATATTTAATATATTGTCATTTTCGAGTAATAAATAAAAGCTTTTAGTCTTTATATTGGATATAAATATAATTTACATTACTATAATTTTCCTCTTTCATATAACGCTCATCAGGTAGTCATCACGCCTCGACTAGTCAATAACCTGACGCTGTATATAACAGACGAAAATCTCTTGTACGAGGTAAGTAGTGACTGGATACAATCAAAACACTTTGGATATCCGAGTTGTGAAGCCCCGTATATATTTATATATACAGTACCCTCAATACTTTTAAAGGACAGTGAATACGACTGATTCAGTATATTTCAAATTTTGGTTATATTCGCCTGTACTTAAAAGGATATAATCGTATAAAAATGTATGGCACTCGAATTGTTGCCATGAATGGCCTTATTTAACTACTACGTATACATTGTTTTCCTTGCTTGTTTCGTTCTAACATTTTTTTCCGTTATGAATCTTGTCTATATTGGTAAATTTTAGTATGATCCGCGCTAATATACGTACGCACGTACACAGAGGTACGTGTCTGCAGACGCACTCGTACGCGTAATTTACTGAAAGACAGAGAGAATGAGAGAGATAAGTTAAACAAAGTTCAGCCGTTAACAATAGAAACTCTTTGAGAAATTGATTAGACATATTAGGTAAATTAAAAAATATTTTATTACGAATGTTTATTTCATTTTATATATTTGAAATAATCAAATATATCGTAAATTAAAGGGTTTCACCTTTATTATAACCCCACGTGGCTAAATTTAAACCTTCGTCAAATGTTCATGTTTCTATTGATTTGAAGTCTTGAAATTCAGAGTAACTGTATAAAACATGATCCGCGCGAATAGCAAAGAGTTGCCATATATCTTTACTAAACTATCTCACAATTTACATTCGTATCGTTACTGATTTTGATTGTCATATTTGGTCATCTTTATTGTGAAGACTATCAACTCATTGACCAACTGCTGCTATGATTTCAGCTGAAACGGTTCTCAATACAACTTGCGCTCACTCCGATTGAAATTACCGCCGGCGGATTTTTTAAACCCGATAGCGCTACCGTTCTGTCGTTGAGTACAAAATATTTGTTTAATCGTTTATTTAAATTTTAAATTACCCGGAGCACTAATGCAATTATGTTAAATAATTTGGTTTTAAGAATCTATCACAGTTGTAAAACTTAAGGGATAAGGGTTATTTTCTAAACCCTTTAATATTCAACGAACATTTTTAGTGTTACTTGTGTGAAACCTCTAAACTAAAATACATTTTTTTTCACAAGTCCCCACATGTGTCTGATTATATTTTAAATTGTAAATACTGACATAATACTGATAATTGTAAAATATTTAAATTTTTTTCACTTGGAAAATATTAACTTAAATAAGCAAAATTGGTAGTCGTATTTTATTAAGAAGTTTTGAAATCTTATGCGAAACTTGCTCTAATCTGTTCATTGAACAGAGTAATGAGTTATCAAATTGCTTAGATTAATTAATTATGAGATGAAAGTCATTTTTACAGTAATTTTTAATTATTTTGGGTAAAAATATTTTTTTAAAAAACTATGAGTGACTAAATTTTTTTGGAATCTTGAGATGGCCAGCACCTTGATAGGTAACATCATTATAATATTTCTAATAATGGCAACGACACAGAGTTAAGTTGAATAATTTAATTTAATTAATAAATATAATATTTATAAAGAGTATGAAGTTTTAAAACGTCTTTATTTGAAATTTATAATGAAATGTTCCAGCACCACAAAAACATTTAAATATTTTAGAGAAATTGACTAATTTCATGCCAACTATTTTTCATCTCATTACTTTTTAAAACTTACGTTACTTTTTACATTTAAAATTGCGAAAGCAAATAAGAATCTATATAACTATCTATCATAGATTGACATTTGTTAAATATTTTGAACAAGTCATCGCAAGTTTTGCAACTTGTATAGTTGACACGCAAATAAGGTCTAAAAAAATATAACAAGGAAACCCTAAGGCTAACAGTTGAAAGCCTTTAAAGTGAACCTCGTGTGAAATACGCAGATTGCATTGATTCAGTTCACACACCACGCCTTAAGCACTTCACTTCAAAACCTGTCAAGCGAAAATAGAACTATAGAATAGAATACTTGAATTCCGTATATATTTAGGCATTTTTTAACATTTATTTAGAATTTCTATAACTATATATAAAAATAATGATTTTTCATAACGTAAATATATTGTCTATCATGCCTTTCGTATGTGTAAAAACTTGACGAATGTTTCAAAAATTATACCATCCAGAATCATTGCAATAATTTTCTTCCAACTTTTCATTGGCTTCTAAAAACTATTTTTCTTTCACATCTCTTTGGGTGAGTAGATTAGGAAATAAGGGAGAAGGTGTGATATTTTCTTACACTTTTTTACTGTATATCTGAAGAAATAATACCAAAAATTATGAAAAAATGTTTTTGATATTAGTCTTTTTAAACGATATTCCACGCTATATACGGAATAAAAAAAAATTCGCGTTTTATATTTTTCCCACTCCAAAAATTTTCAAATAATTTTTTTCGGTTTTGATTATTGTTATTTTAAATTTAAAATTTCCACGTCAAGCGGTTTCCGAGAAAAACAGATGAGAAGGATGGACTGATACGTGACTGATCTTATAAGGCTTCGTTTTCTCCTTTTGCTATACGGAATCCTGAAAATGAGCTATTTGTTTCAGTGAAATCATTCAAACTGTTCCACCAACCAAATCATTGGAGTATGTTTTTTTCTGTAACTCAGTTTATTGTTAATTTTTCCTGTCCTTATTTTGGTGGCGGGAAATAATATTTTTGGAAATAATTGTTTTTCAACTCACAGTATTTTATATCTATTTGTTCCAATAATTATTAATCAGTTTTATGTAATATTTGCAATATTACATAACAAAAAACAATTTTAGACTATTAAAATTTGGAAAATAATTAAATGATTGCTCATTTTTTTCTAAATATGAGAACTAATATTGTGCAGCGCAACACTACAAAGTTCAACGCAACAAATTATAACTAGAGACAGATACTTCAGTCTTATATTAAAATAACTATAAATTTCCAGTGTTTGTCAACCTACCCTGGGAGGAGTCTTTTTCCATGAATAATTTGGTGGCATTAAATTCTGGATAGTAAACAAATAAGGAGAGAAATTGTCAAAAAGAAACAAGGGGTACATTTTAATTCCTGTAATAGTTTCATCCTGTTTCCCTAAGAATTTTAACAATTGCTTTGCGTTCGAGTTTCTTGTACATCAATGTAATTCAAGTACACGTAGAATTCTACTTTGGATAATGTACAAAATTGATCCGAGACTGGACTTTTACAATTATCTTATAATTATCTTAATTAATTATCTTATTTCTTAATTATCTTATTAATACTTAATTATCTACAATACTATAGACTACTGATATAAGACCTTCTCGAAAAAATTACGTATTGATCAACATATTTACAGCTTTCTTTATCATTTATCCTTCAGGATACTACGACGGACTGTTGACAACGTGGCTTAATTGTTTGGAGATAAATAGTACCCTATGGAAATACATAAAAACTAAAAAGGTTTACGTTTATTATTGCAGTTAAAAGCTAAACTACATACTTTAATTGCTGCTCAGACATTTCCTTGTCTTTCACATTTTTCACAGATTAGAAACTATGAAGATAAATAGTTATCGATTCATTTTTCTTGATTTTATCAGATATTATCCAGAGCCAAAGCTGTGATTGCATTGACTTTGTTAACGATGTTTATTGAAAATAACAATTAAGTTTTCATTAATTGTAAAAAAAATTTAAAAAACTCAGTTTCTTTCTAAACACGATAAAAACACTGTATTCATTGTTAAGTACTTATGGGAATTATGTATGGTAACGAGATGGTGATTGTTTTTTCTTTAGAAGATTTAAACAATAATTTCAACAGGCATTAAGTATCAATTTGTGAGAAAAATATAAAAAAAAATTCTATTACACTACTCTTTTCTATTTCTTAGAAAAACATTTTTTTCCGCTTTTGTAATGCTACTAGAATTAGCTCCAATTTCTGTTTTAGAAATATATGTTAACGAGAGTATTGATATTTAAGTATTCATGTACCCTCACTTGTTGCTGTTTATTGAGATCATAAGTATATTTAGATATACGTGTCTTGGCTATAATAAATGGAAGGGCTATTACAAAAAAAAACCACAACTAACTATTTCTAAATCCCTAGAACAACTGTGGGTGCGCTATTTTAAAACCCATACAAAAGTAGTTCTCAATAAACTTTCGAGTTAATGTTTGTGAACTTTACAAATAATCAACTTCCGAGAAAGTGTGTCAAGTACAACTGTTCCAACTTCAATATTTTCCTGAAAAAAATTATTAAAGTAATTTTTAAATTAAAAAAAATGTATAAGTTTGTATTTTATGCGTACATTATATGAATGTTTCGAAGCTCAATCTATACAATTATAACAATAAAATCCCACGTAAAGTTTTGCAATCCGTCACTTACCATCGACCGTAATGTTGCCGATGCCGTTAAGTAAATTCACCATAATTATTGAAACTGGTTTAAAAGATATAACTTAGCCTTGAAACTATAGAAAAGCAAGCATACCTTCTTTTTTTGCATTATTTGGATAAGTTTATTTAATAACATAATTACTTCAGTGGGCTTACAATAATAGTAGCAAAGAATTATGCGTGACTTTTTATAAATAATGTACAACGAACTACGATAATAGTAATATGTATTTTTTTATAAAAAAATCCATATTTTCTAAATTTACTGCAATAATATAGAACGATTTAAGTTGCGGACAGGGTTTAAATCGTGAAATAAAATATTATATTATCGATAACATGAACGATAGTAAACCAATATGCATTAAAAATGACTATTATATATATATATATATATATATATATATATATATATATACATACATATATATATATATATATATATATATATATATATATATATATACATACATATATATATAAAAACTAAATAAACTAATATATATATATACACATACATATTTTTATTGATAATAAAACTTTTATTTCACAATTTAAACTCTCTCTGCAACTTTAATTGTTCTATATTATTGCAGTAAAATTCAGAAAATATAATTTTTTTTAGAAATTTTTTAAAATTTTTATTGACCAAATCTTTATTTATTAATTTTTATGAATATCAATTTACAAATTAAATTATATTGTGTACCTTTTGACTTCAAATTTCCTTATAAAGTACTTTAGGTGAGAAATAATTTTTGAAACTAATGATAAAGGAAATAAATCTCATTAAAATCTACGTTATCAAAGTCTATCTGGTCTTAATTATAAATCAAAGCCGTTGATTTACGTCGTATTTTTTTTCAGTGGAAGTTAGACAAAATCATAAGTATTAGTAAATACGAATTTTACCAGTAAATAACTTATATACCTCAAAATATAATAGCTAGCTAAAAAACTGTATTTTTTAACACTTGAAACTTATGTTTGTCAGAAACAGCTTGGAATGACATCTAATTATATATAATATCATTTTCTTCCGTATTAGAGAAAATTCAAATTTTTTACTTAATCTACTCGCGCCAAAAGCTAAACATTTCACGATGAATCCTACTTATTTATCAATGAGCTCGATTTTTATTTTTAAATAAATTAAATTTACTATGGCAGAAATCA
Source organism: Druceiella hillmani (assembly GCA_039881145.1). NCBI lineage: Eukaryota > Metazoa > Arthropoda > Insecta > Lepidoptera > Hepialidae > Druceiella > Druceiella hillmani. Next base: position 26,041,001 of record JAYKKI010000010.1, read on the forward strand.
GAAATATCAAGTCGTCTTTAATGCGTTTATAATTCCTCTAAGAAATAATCAAATATGAAAGCATTTTCATAACAAAAGTTTCCTTATTTTTGCCATAAGTATCTTAATAGATGTTTCTTCAACACATAGTTCAATTACGTGCTTGCGTTAAAATAAAATGTTTTCATAATTTCGTTTAAAATATATTCTGTCACGTAAGTCGATATTTACACGAACTAACCAATGAAGGATATGCCATGGAACCAATATTCGATAATCACAAGTCTCTTACATATGTACACATAACTTAATTTCTACAAAATATATTTTGATGGTCAGGCCATCGAATTTAGCAACTTAATTATAATCATGTTTTGAATAATATATTCGCAATGCATTTAAATTTTGTTATGTAATAATTTAAAATAATATGGATATAAAACCAGTCGATGTAACACAATGAAAATAAAAGGCAAAAAGCCTGTTTGAAATTGTTTGAAATTGTATAATTAGCTTCTAATAGACAAGGCATGCCTCTGCATATTAAAATTACCTCGATTTATTCAGTGCATCTCTGAATGTTGCATTACGTCGAAGAGTATGGATAGTTTCAATTATTAAATATGAAAAGACAATATTTTTTTTAAAACTCTACTTCATTTATTATCAATGTCTCATTTCTTTCAGTTTAGTCATAATAAAATATAATCATTTTTCGCCAAAAAAATTATACAAGAACGTTGCTTTTTGATTGATATGTAATGATGTTAGTGGTGAAAGTGCTCAAAATCTGAAAGGTAATAAAAACTGTTATTTTATTTGTAAATCTGTGGAGTTACAAGAACGTAGTTGTTTGAAGAAATTATCTGATTATAACCAGGATTATAATATGGCGAATAGACTAATAATGAAACATCAGGAATTTAGGAAATTCATGACAAAATACTTTAACTGATGAATAATTGCGCACAAAGTGCTTATATATTATTTGTTATTGTTACTTGCTTTATTGAATATTAATTAATAAGGTTATTTCAGAAATAATCTGATTGCAGCAATCCGGTTGAAAAAAAAATGTATTTTTCAAAAATGTGGAAGAAATATTGTAAACAATTTACATAATAAAATTATTTGTTTTGTATTAAATTTAAGATCATATTTTATTTACACCTTCACATAAAGTAAAAACCAGCCGCAGACGCCAGTGCGAAAGTTAGTTTTTCTAATTTTTATTGTTATTGATTATTAACGAAAAAATAAAAAGAAACCCGTGTAAGAGGAACAGATATTTTAGGTATATATTATTATAAAATCTATTTTTAAATATATGAAAAATTGTTGTTGACATGAAACATTTAACAATTTTTATATTTAATTTCATTAAGTAAATTTCAGAGGGCCATCTTCATAACAATGATTGGACAAAGATAAATAAAGCTTAAACAATTAATTAGCGAGATTTTTCTTAACAAATGCATCAAAATATAAAATAAGATGGCGTAAATATCATGAATTATAAAAATACACACACAAATCCACATGCGTACGCACATACATGCACGCGCACGAGCACGCACATGCGCACGCGCACGCGCTCGCATATGCGCTCAACCACACAAGCACACAAGTGCGCGTACACACACACACCCGAGGCAATGCACACTAGCCTCGGGTATGCGTGTGTACGCACACGCACTCGCACATACATACACACACCCGAGGTTCAGGTGATACTGCTACCGGATGCGTCACCATCTGCGGATGGGGAAATGCTCGCTGCTTAAATGAGCAGAGATCAGAAGTGAAATAAAATAGCTCCCGCGGACAAAACACCCCACGTCAAAGTCTCAAGTTACTGTGCCGAGGACTGCATGGCGTCGGGGATACGGCATCGTAAACGGTTCCCCTGGGTACTCGTGGGAACGATCTGGCGAAACTAATGAACAAAAAACAAAATAATGACAGTAAAAGAGCTAACAACGGGCAACACGCCTAACAAGCAACCTTGGACGTAAGTGCTGATATGAAGTGGACAGAAGTGTGGGATCGTATCGAGCAACTTATCACCGAGTTGAAAAATTTCGTCGACCCGAACGGAAATGTTCATAGGGAGATAAAGACCAAGGTGACCAGCATAGGTACCACCTTAAGAAGGTTGAATTCATAGGAGGACGACACGCGAAGCAAGCAGCAGCGCCCCTCCAGCCTGATGTTAAAGGATGCCTGCACATCACAGTTATCGTATGCCCATGCAATTGTCTGACTGATGATGTAACAGCCGAATGACCCAAAGGAAGCAGCGCACGTCACCGGAGACGACAAATAGTCAGACGAAAATAAAAAGAGAAGGGGGACCACCCCTACTCCCGAAGAAAGAAAATGTGAACAGATTAGCAGATGGTTTAATAAAAAAAGGACAAAAAGAAGCAACGCGTAGTGCGACCTCTGAATCAGCCCTTGCAGTAGCCCACGGTCTATGTGAGCAGATCGTACGCAAACTGAATCCAGACTTGGCACTAATATCGGAGCCGTACAAACACCTAACTACTCAACCCGGAAAAAGGATAGCACTGCCCAAACCGTCATCTTAATAACGCAGAACCTGATTTTGTAGTGGCAAAGGTATCAACTTCTACAGCTGTCACGCTCGACCCAGTTTACCACCAGCTGACTACACGGACTTCCTTCATTAGCTACCCGAGAACGCGAAACAGCACTCTTCCGTGACAATAACTGGGGACTTAAACTCCTGGGCAGTTGATTGGGGAAGCAAAGAGGCAAAATACACGAGGGGAACTGCTGCTGGAGGTCATGACTGCATTAGATGTGGTTCTATTTAAAAGCGGCAAAAAAGCAATATTCATCAGAGAGGAGGCTAGCTTCATTGTGGATCTCACTTTTGTTAGTGGCTGCCTCGATAAAGGAAGCTACTCCTGGGAGGTAATGGATATCTATACGGCCAGTAACTACTGCGCGATTCTATGGACGGTACCTACCAGCCATACAGCGGTTCCGCGGAGGAAACAGAGGCCGAAGAAGAGGTTTTTAATCGGCATAGGAACATGCGAGTCCGACATAACAGGCAGAACATCAAGTTCTGATGATACGTAAAAGTTTTTTCCTACCTTCAGAAAAAACACACACACACGTACACATACAAATATACGAATATATATATATATATATATATATATATATATATATATATATATATATATGTATATGTATATATACATATATATATATATACATAATATATATATATATATATATATATATATATATATATATATATATATATATATGTATATGTATATATACATATATATATATATACATAAATATATATATATATATATATATATATATATATATATATATGTGTTGATATAACCTTTCTTTCGTGATCAATGAAGATATAATACATAGGGAGATACAGACCAAGTTCGAACTCCAAAAGTCAAGGTTTCTGCATTAGTGGTATTTTTGCAAATTTCACCTAATACATTTTTCAACTATCACTAGCTAAGGCTAACAAAATTAATATAAAGAAAAGCTAAGTAAGCATAAAAAGAGGAGGGTGAATAGATGGGCGCCATTCAGAAATAGGGAACAGTTTTTTTTCTTAGCAGAATTTAATAATACAATAATTGAAATGAGTTTTACTTATTTATTCAAATGGTGAGTTTAGGGCCTTACTTTGAACGTCAATGAAATAAGGTGGTAAATAAGTAGATAAAAAGAGTAGATCATAAATATCTAAGTATAATTATATACATCGAAAATCACAAAATGTTTACAAAAGTATCTGTAACAAGTGCGGTAAATATGTAGTTGTGCATAATTTTGAACACTAAATGTGAAATACCAAATTAGTTCAATTTGTTGAACAATAAAGTGATAAAATATACATACGTTACATGGTCTTAAAATAGAAGTAAATAATAGAAGATGAAGAAATAAACTTTAAATAAAAAGGATTTAATGAAATCATCAGTCAATAATTGCCAGTTTTTTAGGCGTACATGTTATTTAAACAGGCTGAGGTTCGTATTAACCGATATTATTCTTGTCCCATTTGCTTAAATTGAGATATATTGATAAATTGTTTCAGAAAACAATTAATTTATTGCTCGGAAAATAAAAAAAAAATTATTGAGAAGTTAATAGTGAGACGTTTTATTGATAAATTTTTATTGATTTTAATTTTTTGATAAAAAAAATAAAAGAAACTTAATGCACGTCACCACTGCCGCTTTTATCAAATCGATTAAAAAATTGTTTGAAGGAAAATTTTAAAGAAGAAGAAAGGAACAAACAAGATGTTTGGTAGGAACAAAACGATTTTAAGGTACGAATGTATTCTATTGGAATAATTTATCATCCAAATTATGTTCTTAAAAGTGACTGCGCAAGCTTTGCCTATCTTTGTAGTAAACCCGTTATTACATCCAGCTGCTTTAACCCATTTCTCCTTTGCATTAGGTTCAGCAAGATATCTCACAGCATATATTACAATGAGACAATCAGTTCAATTCAAAAATTAAATTGAAACAAAGGGCCAAAATATTAAATGAACAAAATTTTAAATTTCACCCTTTTTTCAAGTCGCTGTGAGTTGAAAATTTAATTTTGTTCACATTTAATTAGTACTTCAAACTTTTGTCGTTAGTAAATTTATTTTTTTTTAATCTAACTTACGAGTGAAATATAAATGAGTTGTAGAATTATTATACAAATTCAACTGCTTTATAATATGAAACTACAATTTCATTAAGTGAGAGTTTCCAAACCTATTCACATTATCGATACTTCACGCCATAATGATATCAAATGTAGTGATGCGTACCAGTGTAAAGAAGTCGCCAATAAAGTTTTCATTTAAAATCCGTCAAAATTTAATCCAATTACCTTATTTATTATAGAAACATCGACAAATGGTTACATTTTTTGCTGACTTTAATGTTTGGCATATAATTGTAGTAAAAAGTGAATTTTTTGTCCCTTATGGACAATGGACGAAGGAACTCTATAACTTTCACAATTGATCAACGACTAAAGTACACATCATCGTACAGATTTTTTCTATATCTATATTCTATCTTACGTGCATCATATGCGTGTCACGGACGCAACGCTAATTTTTCATCACTAGTTAGGTTTCAAACTCTATGCATTCAAAATAATGAAATTAAAGTATTTAAACATTCGACTCAGTCAAGGTTAGCTGATCTAAGGAAATACCGATTAAGAAAAGTTAAATGTTTCATTTCACTCGCTTTTTTTTTACTCGCGAATATGGCACATCGTTAGCAATTTCATGAGTTTTTGCATAATTAAAATAATATGCCGTACATTTTATTTTAATTTTTTTTCTTTCATACTTCTTTTAAATAATTATATCTAGTGATTTTGCTTCTACAAAAGATTGAAAATTGCAGTAAATAATTTGGCAGTGAAGAAACTCATCTCTAGTGTTAGTTAATTCCAATGATTCACAGAGCCTTTTTCTGAATTGAGTTTTTTATTGATATCCTTTTTACTGAATTACTAAAAGTGTGTCTTCTCAAAGAACTTAACTTTCGGCGATTGAGATTATAATTTTTTAGAGATCGCACAAAAACAGTGTATGTGCGCGATGCTCACATCTGAAAACTGCAATCGGTTGCTTGCAGAATCTAAAACTGATATTTACGTAAGTTTCTATCAAACGTCACTAGATATATCAGTTTATTTAAAATATTTTCTGTCCGTTATCGTTAACGTTCTATCATTTTAGATATTGCCTCGGATTCCTACAAGGGTTATCAAAATTCACGATAACAGGCAACCACCTTAAAAATTAATTAAAAAAATTGGCCAAATACAAGCCTTATTTGCACAATTACTTTCCTGTGTGAGCAACCCCTCTCCCTCTTATTTAAATATTTATACTCTGACCATGTGCTTGAAAGGCATATGCCGCGCTACCTTCAACCGTACCAATGCCCCTATCACATCCCGTATGCCTGGAACTAAGTGGGGAGCGAAATATATTTACAGACGCAGAATAAGCACCCTAAAACAATTTTTCAGATGTTGTAAGGCAATAAAACAATTTAATCATGATAAATAATCGCATTAGTATCATTCAATCCTGATACTTTTGATTCAACTAGTACGTAATTGAAAAAAATGCCGAGTTTTCAAATTTTTTTTGAACGATTAACTTGGTGATAAAGATAGAGGATAGTAACTTTTAAGCCTTTTTCCCAAAGAAGGTTTAAATGAGTTTATAAAATTACATCATAATTTTTTGTTGAATTCGTATTTCAATTAGTTTTCATTCGACACACTACACGATAAACTTCAAATAATTTTTTTTATTTCCAATTTTCATCCCTGAAATTAACTTCTAGAATCAAAATCGTTTATATCTAAGCTCTGGTATTTGGCCACTATATTTCGTGCCGGCGCTAATTTTCAAATTTATGTATCGAATTGTTTCTGAGAAAAACATGGGATAGACGCATTGATGGAAACGAAAGTAATTCTATTGGAGTGCAATTTTGCTACGTAACACTAAAAGAGACTCAGAAAACATGATATAGGTTTGAAGACATGTGACGATAAATTTTCGCAAGATCAAAAACCTAACGATTTGCTGAAAGTTACTAAATAATACAGTTTCAACTCCGAAATATGAAGAAACGACTAATGAAAGAGGAACTGTTCAAGTGCCCACACATCAAAAAACCTACAGAAAAATGGTATGTCATTAATTATTTTATCTATTTCGAATAATTTTAGTAACATCAGAAATACTTTCACTATTATTTTCTTACATTTTTTAATCATGGTAATTGATAAGTTATGTTGAACAATGGTAAATATTATTTTAATCTTACGATATAAATTCCGATATAATTTGAATACAAGTCTCGACTTTAACTGTTGTAATAATTCTACAATAATAAAAAGTATTCTTACAGATATTTGAAAATGCATGTGTCTAAGGGTTAATATTAACAGTAGGAATTCCGTATTTTATCTGATTATAGATATTAAAAATACGGCCTCCCGTGTGGTTTTTTATCAACTCTTCCATCGCGTTAAGGTGGAAAAGTAGTTTAATACAGGTCGACGTAGTAATTAATCATTATGTTATTGCGTGTACCACTTGCAGATGATACACATCAAGTCTAATAAAAACTCAGTAAATCGGAAGTAATATGACGCAACCGACGTGGCTAGTGAGAAATATTTTCTTTACTGCTGCAATTACAGTTTTTGGGCTACATGGAATGCCCATGTTGAAGTTGAAATTCTCTAAGTATAATATTTATTACGGAATTTATGTGTCAATAATTTTAGCCATAAATATATGGATGCAATACGCTAATCAATACAAAAGTGTAGCTCATATTCGTCGTCTCCTCTCAAACTTTTTAGCATTGACCTCAGTTTCATCTTTGTTTATTAATACAATATGGTCTTTGAAATATAATGAAAAATATCACGAAATATTACAAAATTTACATAGATTGAAATTCAAATATAACATTGATGGTGACATTCGAAAGAATCGTGTGAACCGATTCCTGTCTGACGCGATTTTCTATGTAACACCTGCAACTATAACAGTCAACCTGACATATTACATTTTTAATTTTGTATATTCCAATGAATCATTTTTTGAAAAAATATCATTTTTCGTGATCCGATTTTTCTCCCAAGGAGCTTTGAGCTTGTCATCTCTTAAGTCACTGCATTTAATTATAACGATACTTGATATGTGCAGAGGATTGAAACACAGAGTGAAACAGTTAAACCATGATAACTATTTTTCAAACGAGTTCTGTCACGTGATTAAAGTAAAAAACATGTCAAATTACGATGTTAAATATGAAAAGTTGAAAGAAATTCACAAATTTCAAATCTTCCATAATGATTTAAATCGAGTCGTTCATAGTTTTAATAACACTTTCTCGATAAATTTGCTATTCACTATTGTTGCAGATTTTGTAGAAATATTTCGGTTCTTATATTTTGTCATAATTTGGCAGACGATTGCCAAAGACTATCCAGATTATCGTTATATAGACAAACCACTTAGACAATACGGAATTCCTATATCGATTGGATTGGTTGACCGATTGTTTGGCCTCCCGTTGTTGACTGATGTCGCATCGTCAATAAAACACGAGGTAAATAACAAGTTTAAATTACTATTTGTCTTTTTTCAAAATGAAAGAATTTTGATGAAAAAGATCAAATTACGAGTAAAATAAATGTGTAAGAGGAAAGAAACAATTTCATTTTGGAGACTTACGGTTTTTTTTCGAAGCTAACGCATTTTAAAATTGTTGACTTATCCAAGTTGAACGATAAATCTATGACTTTTTCATTTAAAATATTCTATTGTAATGAGGTTTTAATTTTTAAGCGTATATTTTTAGTATTTTGTTAGACTCAGTTACTAATTTATAAGATTGAATGGTTGGAAAATCGTACCATTGTCTGTAACCATTACTGTGGCCATTATCTCTTTATCAAGAGCTTATATCATTTGAGATATTATAAGGAGTAAATTAATTATTTTACTTCAAAAATGCGACCAGGCAGGTACTTTGTCCCTCGTAGTAGGTAATTAGTTGATCGGACAAGAGCATAAAATGATATAAAATAAACAATTAACGTATATTAATGGGAGTTGATTTTATTGTGACCCTCCGAAAGAACACTGTATTACTAAGTAAAAACTATGTGGTATTTTGAATTTATTGTCCATAACCAAGATGGTGAACTTTTGGATAATATTGCCATTCGCCAGAAAAACTTCGAAAAGTCGTTTAAAAATTACGGCTATCGACGATGTAACCTTAGTGTGAAAACCTTATCCGTTCGACAGTGTTACATTTAATGTTTTGTGAGGCACTAAAGGAATTGAGCCATTGTGTCAATTATTATTGTGAGATGAGCCGCGTTAGTTTTAAAACTTATTTCTATGACATTATGTATATTGAATTTTTATGAACTCACATCTGGTATATAAGCAATGATAAAGGTTAAGTTGGAACAAAAAGACAGTCAGGAAATTTTATTCATTTTAACATACTTTTCTAAATAAGAACATTAATTTTTTGTATGCACAAAGCACTTTTACAGCACTTTTGAGAAAACCTAAATATAACTTCATTTTTAATTGCAGTCGACGGTCACCTAACACTTCACTCAAAAAAGTCGTCCCAACTTATATTTTTGTATCTTGATAACTTCATTTGGTTTGTTTTTGTCTACGTAATTTACAAACGTTATAAAATGGATGGCTTATCGAGACCCATTCATTTACTAATACCTACAAGAAATTAACTATGATTACGTCGCTATACCTGGTATGACATGCAGATACTAGGATATCAAAGAAATTCTCAAGTTGATGCCCTGATCTCGTAGGTGCTTAAGCTTTCTATCCTATCCTGCTTTTCTTTTTTCGATTTGTGGAAAGATATTTCTGTGAGGTGTTTCAATGAAGAGGGTGGATTTTGTGATGTTGAAAACCTCATTCAAAAAATCCATCCCCCAATTCTTTTCAAATGTTTGTGTGGACTTTGTACTTTATATACATACTAATATCTTTTTATACAAGTAAATAGTATACATTGTTAGTTCAGAGGTTAGTTAGTAGAGCAGTCTTAATTACAGTTTTTTTTAAATAAGTTATCTGAACACGAAAATATTTCAGAAAAATAAATCACTGTAATCACTGTAATCTAAAATATATTTGGATAATAGTCAATATATCTTGACTACCAGCGTATTAAAAGACTGCCATAAAAAGACAAGGTTCCCCCTGGACACATCCGAGGCTTAATTTAACAAACATGCGTATATTTATTTTTCACCAAACATGTCATAGGTTTAATTGTTCTATCTTTCAAAATAACGACTGCTCTTAATTATATTAGGTATCTGAATTCGGCAGGATATTGCAGAGAATATCTATAAACTCGGAAAAAGATCATGACTTGAAATCAGAGGTAAAATAACTGTTTTTTTCTCAACTTATTACTAACCAATTGATTTATAAACACAAGAATAAATAAATTTGAATTCATCTTTGATAAAAATAATTACATTTATTTCTGTTTCTCGTGAAATGTCTCTATTTTTATAACTGTCTACCTGATCTGTTTACTATAAATGTGGTGGTGACAATATGTAAATATTTATAATGCCTTTGTAATTATTTTTGTTATATACTTTATAATTAAAGTAGCAGTTATTTAGCAATTAATTGAAAAAAAAATTACAATTGTAAAGTCACTATCATCAGCACATATTCTCTATAATAATGAAATTATTTTCGAATTAATTTGTTATGGATGGAAATGTTTTTTATGAATTTTAAAATACTTTTCTTTTTAAACCACTTTACGTATAATGTTTCTTGCTTTTATCCTGGACAATCAAGAAAATAAATTTTCTAGGTTGTCCCAGTTTAAAAATACGACAAATTATAGTCCATGTCAATAGTATCGTCTACGTAAATCTTCATCAAGCAACTGTAATTTGCCAGAACAAAACCATATTGTAAACATAATTTTAGATTTATTACATGTTTCTACATGTTGATCATTAAGAATGTAATTAAATAATCTGGGTTTAAACAAAATATTTAACTATCGATCTAATCTTATCGATCATCTGTACAACTATATTCGCTCTACGAAGATTTTTTTGCAAAAGAAAATATATATATAAACTTTCGTAAATCTTTTGAGAAAAGGCTAAATCAAATACGCAACAGTATGTAAAACACGCATGGCTTTATTCTGGGATACATTGAAACACTTTATCAAACATTTGGGCAGGCCTCAGATCAATCAAAATTACTGTGTGTGCTTGTGGTGTGGTGTACTGGTGGTGCTTGCCCAGCATCCATCACGAAATCGCCTAGATCAGCGATTTTTTGTTCCGCTATTGCACTACGTGGACTTTATTAATTATAACTCTATATATATATATATATATATATATATATATGAGTGTGTGTGTGTGTGTGTTTGTGTGTATGCATGTCTACATATATATAAAATGGTCTTGGGCAATTACGGAAATGAAAGTGTTGCGAAGCTTATCAATCGAATTAGCAGTTTTCGCGTTAACTCTTAAAGAAACAAGAATGTTAAGAAAACTATACCTTTTATACATGAAAATTAACGTGAAATAAATAAAGAAATTTTTGCGTTATTTTAAATTATTTGATATAATCGAAAATATTCACATGAAGTAACCTTTCGCAACTCCGAAAAGTAACGCAACTCTGAAAGTAAGTTTTCGAAACTCCGAATAAAAATGTCCATACCGTTTATTAAGGTTTGATAAATGGTGTAAAAAATGGCTTGATAAATGGTGTAAGTTTTGAAAATCGGAAAAATCCACATGAAGTATCTAAAGTTTTCGCAACTCTGAATAAACACTTCGATACCGTTTATTACGGGTTGATAAATGGTGTAAAAAGATTACCTCGCATTCTTACGTTATAAAAAGCTCTAAAAATTTGAAAATTTAGATGTATTCAGGAACAATAGGTTCAGCAAAGGCTAAAAATATCGTGTATAGCTAGCCCCGTTATCGCCTAGATCTAATGTGTTTATCTGAGCATTTATAAAGAGTTTATCTATAAGTTCAGCTATGGTTAGAAAATGACTTATAACCAGAACTGTGGGGTTGGATACGCGAAAACCATACTTTAGAACTATTTGCAGTGAGCTAGCCACTAGCATGAGAAAACTTATTAAAAATGCTTTTCTGCAAATGTAAAGTCTTTTTGTTAATTTTTGTAAATATTTTTTTTTAAATTTGGACGCCATTTATCAAGCTATTTAAGTGTAATCTTACCATTATACAACGATCCCAGAAAAAAATATATAAAAATTAAAACACACATTTTAAAATAACATTTTTTAATAGGTCTTACTAACACTTTCCATGTTAGTCTAATTAAATCCATTCAGGGGACCTGGGTTCAAAGGTTTTATAGTTTTTCTGTCTTACAGCACTGGACTAAATGAAATTTAAAATAAAAAAAACAATTCCCACGATGGGTAACCGATGTGTCACCATTAGCTGACCTTTCTCAAACTTTTGAATTTTCGCAAGCTGCAATGGAAAACAAATTGTACCTACGATAAAAGGTTTCCAATAAAAATTATAAAACAGTAAATACATTACAAAAAACGTATTTTAAAATATGATGAAAGTAGTTAATGAAATATTAAACAAAACAGCTAGTTTCATTACATTTGACTAACTTTAAGGGATAAAATAATTATTTTTCAACAAAATGTGAAACATAAAAAGTAGAAAATTAAAGTTGTCAACAAAACTCAAATTAAGCATTCTTAAGTCAGACAGATACTTCGTGATATATTAGAGTAAAACAATTTCTTGCTTCTAAAATTTTTACGCTAACGTACAATAACGCACAATAACTTGTAAACAGTAGATTAAAAAAACGGTTCTGGAAGTTTATAGAAGTTAATGATCCTAAAATTAAATTCTTAACTTTTAAAACTCTTAACAAGATATGCAAAGATGTTGGATTTAGCACAACCCTCAGTACGTGTCTACTTGCTAAAACAAAGGTTACTTATTGCTACACAAAAATTATGCACCATACATTGTAACAACTCAGTACGTGTCTACTTGCTAAAACAAATGTTACTTACTGCTACACAAAGATTATGCACCATACCACCATATTTGGAAGTCATTTATTAGTAGTTTAAGCCACAAGAGATTTTTTTTTCATTTACGACATTAACTGATAAGTTCAACTGAAAAAAATTATACAATATATCGATTTATGGTTTGATGTCTTTAAATATCTATGAATCTGGCAAAATGAACTTCACATGAGCTCAAGTGGTACGAGTTCCAAGATCAAGACTTACTGGTAAACTAATGTGCTTTTATCATATCACCATCATATTTTGGATGACATATATATAACTCTGGTATGAATCGATAGTCGATTTTTAGGAATTCCAACATGTTGGAATTCCTAACTACTTTTGTTGACTAAATTTTACTGCCATTCTAAATGACCTAATTTTTAAAAAAATCCACAATAAACAAACTTTCATTATTTTGCTGTTGATAAATTTTCATTCATTTTGTTTTTCTATTCGTTGTGTAAATACCATACAAGTGTTTCTTCTGAGGTAGTTTTCGCATTTAATACTTTTTCCATCTGTTAAGTTTAGTAATCGTGAATCAAAAATTCTCATTTTTGGAATAAAAACAATTTTATAATATCTCCAAGTTAAAGCAACTGCCGACGATCATTTATATGGTCCCAAAGAATATGCTCTTGTTCTATATTTTAATTTCATGACCTAGTCTTTCTTTACCGTTCATTTTAGTAACTTTTTATTGAAATGATTTACTTTAAAGAAATAAAGATACTAAGAACCACCACTGACATATTTACGAAGAGCTCAATTTTCTTAGAAATTTTTAGTAAGTTTTCAGCATTTTTCTATGATAACGTTGAAATTACCTCGTTAAATATTAATTCCACCCTTTATGCCTGATCGCATAATTATTTACTAACTCATCCGCTGTAATGTATGCTTATCTTTATTCTTCATTTATATTGTATTAACAAAAAACTTCCATTTGCTTGCTTTAGTTTTCATCTTCTCTAAATATACGCAGTACTATTTTCCTTGTAAATATAAAATAATTCTGAACTTATATATATAGAATAATAAACAATTCTGAACTTTTCTTTTTATTACTTTTTACATCAAACTATGTTTTTTGATTTACTTGATTAAAAAAAAATTAAATAAAGCATATATAAATATAATGCATCTATCTTAGCATGCAAAGACAATAATACTTAACTAAAAAGTCATTTCGAGAACGCATACATCACTTCTGGCACACCTATCGCAGTCGGAGAACGTCCCCGAAATGACGTTTACGCCATTAATGTTGAGGTTTCGGTTTTTCTAAGTTTATACCGTTATATTGTAATTGCATCTACTATTTATCATAACATTGATAAAATGTTTAACTTTGTCCAAAATAAAATCATCTGCAACATTCCTGTAAAACGCTGAACTGAATGCTATTTATATATAAAATGAAACATTACTTTTCACTTTATTTATTTTTTCATCAAGATGGTTGAAAACTGTCAACTCATTCAAAAACACTTCGTAACAACTAGCAGTGCCACTTGTTGCGTTTAATAAAAAACATTTTGGCATTTTTGCATGCGTTTATAAAGAACTATTTTCGTGTTTTGTAGCCAATTAAATTTCCAAAAATTGATTTTTTTTGTCACGTACATTAAATTGAAACAAAAATATGAAATTATTTAAAAAAAATTATTGCACGTGAAGACGACTACCCACTGTAGTAACTAATACACGAGAGAGAATGAAAGACATATTACAGATTACTGTAACATGCCTTTCATTTAAAAAATTCTGTCCAGCAAAAATTCCATCTCCATGATTTTGATCTTATTATTTTGAAAATGTTGAGAGAGAATCAAGCACAGTTATATTTTTATCGCAATTTTATGTAGACATTTTATGGGCTAACGTATGTTTAGTTGATTTAACGAGCAAATAAAAATATATTTTAAAGATGATTAAAAATTTAGTTTAATTAACTATTATATTTCAATAAAAAATTTTATAGAAATATATCCTTTAATATATAAAGGTGTAGAGGTAAAGATGGGTAAACAAATTTCCGACTCATTACAGCAGATACAATAAAAATATTTATCTTTCTCGCAAGAAATGGACATAATATTTGTAGGACAGGTATAAATAAGGCAAAAAATACAATGTGAAGAAAATATCTGTCCATAATCTTTTAAATAAATTAAGAAATCAGTAAAGAAATATCACCGAATACACTTGACGATGTTTTCGGTTTCTGGCAAGCTACACCAATTATATATATAATTTTAAAAAATTGTGGACATTTTTCCAATTCCACAATGTTTTTGAGTTTCAAGATGGTAGCATCTGCCATTTGCAATTCCTGGCTGCACGTCGAGCGGTACTAGATTGACAGTTTGACCATAAACATATATTTTACACACGACATTCTTTTCGTACTATTAGATTTAGATTTAAGATATCAAACAAAATAATGGCCTATGGAAGTAATTTTCGGAATGATGGTAAAATAAATTTATAAGATTTAGTACATAAATTTATTTAAGGTATACATTTTAGAGTTCTAAATCTATTTTCAAGACCTACAAGGCCTTTTATTTGTTACGTTTTATAATAAAACCATTTTTTTCTTAGTTTTACAAGCACGAATTAATATCAAGAACACGTTGCTATGTGACATTTTCGAATTGTAGTTCCAGACCGGGTGCAGATGTACAATAGTCACCTTGGATTTGTTCATCCTCACAACAAATTTCCCCTAAGTCCCGCTATCCCACATTACAATACTGCCTAGATATTTAAGACGTTCAACTATTGCACGTCTTAAATATCCGTGAATCCAGCGACCAGCGCCAACGCCAGTGTGTAGTTATTTATTAATTTTCATATTTTGATTATTCACAAATTACCCGCATTACAGAGTGCGTTAAGAAAACTCAAGACCAAAACGCAGCGCCCTCAATTCTTTCTGTTTAGAAACGTTCCTAGCGGTTCTCTTCCTCGTCCGTAGTTTATCCTTTAAAAATAATTTTTTAGGGTGTGTTCATATATTCTTAATTTTTTGTAGCTTTGGCAGCTAATAACTTCGGCATATTTTGAAATATTATATAATAAGAGTATTTATGTAATATTATCTTCCAGATTTTCAACACCTTAACGAATAATATCATAATAATGTTTCAAATATCAATGATTAGCAATGAGGTAAGTAATTAAATAAATGTATTGTTTGTTTCATTTATTAAATATGAGTACTTGAAAAAAATGGTCGTATCTTGTTAAGAATAAGCTTTTGCAAATGAAATGTCATTAATGAATTAAACTTGAGAAGTTATTGTTACGTTTTACCATTAATTTCCTGAATAATCGATATTTTTCACGAAAACCAGCATTCAGGCATGTAGTAAATAGTGGCGTAGCAAATTTTAGCAAATATTTTTTAATTAAATACACACACACATATTTGTGTGTGTGTGTGTGTGTGTGTGTGCATGTGTGTGTTTATAATTCCCAAAATATAAATTATTTAGAATAACTGCGTAATCATATAATTAAACTACTCAAAGATGTATTTGCAAAGAGTTGTTTGGATAATATTTCTAAAAAATTCAAATGACATTTTGCCATTGAAATTTAGTTTATTTGGTCAATTATTATTAACGAAATTTTTTAATTATTAGTGGGGATTCGATATTTAATATACTTATTTAATTGTAATATATTAAAAAAATTAATGTCTTTGTCATTATATGACATGTGTTTTTAGCTTATATTTTGAAATATATTGCTTCTGGCGCAAAATAATTATGAGAACATAGATTTGTCTACAAACTTAAAATACTAATGTATAAAATTAGGGATGCTGAAGCTAGTAGTCTGACTCGTTTGGGTGGCGGTCTCATCTAAGTTTGACGTCTTGCACTTAGATAATACCACTGTACAGAGGATTCGATCGCAAAAAGCTAGCTAGACAAAAGTTAGTAGAGCGCTACTAACGAGTGTCATTATACTCGATAATAATCACCTCCAATTTCAATATTTCAGGAATAGTTCGTTTCAAACAAATAATTAAACGTAATTATGAAAAAGAAAAGAAAAATTATGTAAGTATACCTCTAAATGTTTGCAAATTTTTTACAACCTTTATATCGTCTTGTACTGAATTTAATGATATTTTTATTATTTGTTACGGATTGCAAGGATAACGGTGTATACCGTATAATTTTACTTACTCTTCACAAAGATATAACTACATTTATGTAAGCAATTGCCACGATACAGCATGTGATCGTAATAATTTGTCCATTTTTTTCAATTTCTGGTGCCAGTCAGCTACATGCATTCAGATTTACTCAAGCTACAAACAAATTCCAAATATAAAGAACGAGAAAAGCCAAAACAAATTCCTTAATATAAAGAAGGTAAATATTTAAAATAACACAAATTTAGCAAGCAAGAAAATAATTTCACTTAAATATTTGATTTCATTTAAATACAAAATAAAAAGAATAGAATTTAATTAGTTCTGGCAAGAGAGAGAGGGCTAGCTAATAAGTTGCGCGCCTGCCCTTACCGCCCTGTCTCATCTTGCGTTAGTTATTAAGCTCCTGTTGGTTCACATTTTGCATAATTTTATGACGCACTTGCCTAAAGAAAATATTATAAACTTATTCTACCAAAATTTAGGTTAAAATCAGAACTTAAGATGAGTAATTACTTAATTTTAAACATAATTACTTTATCATGATTCCTTTAGTCATGATTAAATATAATGACTGAATTTTTACTTTAATAACGAATCGATTAAAAGTGGTAGTTGTTACCAGCATTGGTCGTTTTGTTATTATTGATTTTGTTACCTTGAATGTCAACAAAATTATGAAGCTGAATAAAAGTCTTTTTATAAATGGTTTTCAATTCCATAGCTATGTGTAATTATGAAAAACGAGATACGCATTAAATTACAATTGCCATTAATCATTTAAATTTAGATATGGAATACAATTGTCGGTTATATCCCAGCTTCATGTATTACGGTTTACGCAATACAATAATCAAAAAATAGTTTTTATTCTAATTCGTATCATCAGTATATTGTTAAATTTCGTATCGACTAGTAATTAGTGCCGTGATATAAAATCGATAAGATATAGTTTAAAAATGACAATGCCAATTAATACAATGTCGGTATTTGGTGAACTAAAACCTTATTTCACTATTTTACAACTTCTCGGATTTTATTACAAGGTCCCTCTAAACGGCTTTAAAAGTCTATATCGAACTAACTGTAGAGATTTCACGTGTAATTTAATGTGTTTATTTTTAAATTTTCTCGTTATAACGGCGTCATTATCTGCTTTTATTAAAACGGTTTCAGACGCATTGTTCTACAGTGAATATTTTGATACCTTTGACGCCTCAGTTCGCATCATTATCGCCATCGGTATAAAATGTTTGCCACCTTGTGTTAATTGGATTATATCAATTGCACAATGCAACAAATTCAATTCAATTTTAACCGATATTTCAAAATTAGATTTCAAATGCAGTTGGTGGACTGCTGGTGTACGATCCGTACAGAGAACAAAAGTTTTCATCATGATTTGGTTGATTGTTCTGATCACAAACATTGTTGTAAGGGCGTACTTGTCGATTAGCACAATTGAATTTATTGTTTTCTACACAGCATTCATAGGGTACTTCTTGGCATTCATCAAGCTAGGCTGCGTTATTGAAACCATTTGGTATAGAATGAAATTGCTGAATTTAAATATAATTTTGTTAGAAACAAAATTAAATGGTTTTTATAACAAAACTATCGTACCTGTTAGTCCAAAATATGTCATAGAAATATTGAACTCGCATAGAAAATATCATTTGGAATTGGTCGAAATAATAAAGAAAATGAATACTGTGCAGTCAACTGAAATATTGCTGAATTCAGTTCTAAACTTTATCATTTTATACTTTTATACCTTTTTTGCGTTATATATGTCATATCTTATCCTTGTCGCCGAAAACACATATAAATCCCTTCATATCTCGCTTTTCATACTTATAAACTTTTTGTCTATAGCTTCTTTGGCAGCTACAAATTTGATTTATATTTTCATTACGACTGATGGGCTAATTGATGAGGTAAGGATGAATTTGTGGTCGAACCATCATAAACAGTAAACAAAAACTGTGAATAGATTATCCCCACATAAAATAGTTATATTTACCGCAAACTAGAATTGTTATGGAAGATACTAAATTCAACTACAAATTATACTGCAAAATTAGAGTTTAAACGTGAATTCAGTATCATAATTTTAGTACAAAATTATCAAAGCCGTAATGCTTTTACACACGTACACGTACAGGGGTAGTAAAAGGAGAATGGCAAATTTTGATCTAATTTGAAAATTTCATATTGTATATGTGATCTAACTGCAGTAATTAATGATTTTAATATGTATTTATGTGCTTTATTCATATATTTGATATGCATACATATATCTATCTATATTGGATTCGAATATATTATTTATATACACCTCTTTGCTTATTTTTCCCTCAAAAATATACATTTCTTAATTGCATGTGATCAATGTTAATTGTGAAAATGAATTAAAGTAATAAATGTGGAAATTTGCAAAATTATGTATTTAATAGAATGTTACACGAATTAAAGGAGGTGTTGAGTTAATTAATATTTCTGCTGCTTGTGGTAAAGTTTGTTCAATTTACATATTTCTTATTCTGTTAACTGCGATACTCCTATAGGGCAGGTTCGAATTAGACTAACACGTTGAGTTTACTACCTGTGTGTTTGTGTAATCAATAAACATATTCTAGGCTATGGACCTGGAAAACATATTAGCATCATTATTGAATTTTAACAATCATCTTTCACTGATGTGAAAGATGATTGTTATAACGCAGTAATTAAAATTATAAAATTCTCTATCAATGAATGGTGCATACTAAATCAACTACCAAATGAAAACTAAAATATATTAATAATGACCTAGTCATACACATACATATCAATGCACATACATAGTTCAATGCTTGACATGATTAACTGGACATGATTTTACAGCAAAATTGTATTAGAAATGTGACAATATTTAGTAAGCAAGTGAATTCATTGCGCTACTTCAAACGACACGCTCACAGGAAAGACAATAGTCGCATTAAAGCATCTAACACAAACAGTGTTTTATACACTTACTATTACTTACAATGTATACAGTTGACGTATATTTTATACACTATTATTTATTTTATATGATAAAGGATAACACTTACTGCGCAACTTCACTTCAGTGACATGTTGAACAATCGCTATATTATCTTCAAACAGGGGACGTGTTGTTTCTAACCTTCTTCAGTTTACATCTATTTGATTGCATAAAGCATGGTATCAAAAATCGTCTTATGATGACTTGATAGTCTTAAATAATATATTGCGTACAATGATAAAATTTGATTATAGTTTAAATTTGGTTTATAGTTACCTTTTAGTTTATCTTTTTACCTAA
Source organism: Druceiella hillmani (assembly GCA_039881145.1). Classification (NCBI taxonomy): domain Eukaryota; kingdom Metazoa; phylum Arthropoda; class Insecta; order Lepidoptera; family Hepialidae; genus Druceiella; species Druceiella hillmani. The sequence continues at coordinate 26,061,201 of JAYKKI010000010.1, forward strand.
AACAAGTTCATGGTAAGGTTTTCAGTAAAACTTACTTTATACGTACTGCTCTTTCATATGACGTTAATATTGGTAATGACCGCCAATAGAACAAAACGCTAACTGCCCTTTGTTTAAGGTTCTTGAATTACATCCTCAATTGAGAATTACGACGGCAAGAAGTGTTAAATACAATTTTTAATCACTAGGTTTACTTTAACATTACTTTACTTTTGATCTTGGTATAACGAAGCACTTTTTTTCTCGGTGTATATGATATTACCTTAATCAAATTACAAAATTTTTCATTGAAACAATTTGAGATTTTGTTTGCAGTATATTTTCCATATTCATTATATTATCATTTTCGAATACATATGCATCGAATACGATAACAATTTCCAGTCGTTATATAGGATATAAATATCCTTTATATCGAATCCTTAACAATAATTATAATTTTCCCCTTTCATATACCGTTCATCAGATAAGACGCTCGCCTCGACTAGTCAGTAAGCTGACACTCTACTCGTCAGACGAAAATTTCCTGGACACGGTAAGTTGTGATCGGACACAATAACAAAATATTGAATATCCAAGCTGTGAAAACACGTGTATGTTTATTTGTACAGCACTTTCAAGACTTAAAAGACAGTGAATACGATTGATTCAACGTATTTCAAAGCTAATATTCGCCTACATTTGAGAGGGAATAATCGTATAAATATTCATTCTACTCAAATCGTTGCGATGAGAGGCGTTATTTAACTACATAATTATGTATTTTTCAAAGTTTTCGTTGCTTAATTATTTTCGTTATAAATCTTGTCGACATTGGTTTCTACAAAATTAAAAACAATTCTAATATATGTTAGAAAGAAATAACTGCATCAGAAATAAGTATATTTTTATGTGCGTTATTGGTTTCTCGAACGAAGCTTACTAATTATATGTAGTGATCCCGTGGTTTACCATTCGCAAAGCATTCGCAGTCTGTGGTTTTAGAAATTGTATTTATTAACACAAATACGACCATAAATTTCACTGTGATCAGCACCAACATATGCACGCACGTACACAAACACACGAGTAAACAGTTGCATTCATATATGTAATTTATTGAAAGACAAAAGAATGAATTGTATAATAAATTTAAACATATTGCGAAATTAATTATGCATATTAAGTGAAACATTAGTTCATTATCACGAAAATTTATTTGTGAATTTATAAAAAAAATACTGCAAACTCAAAGAGTTTAACCCTTATTATAAGCCCATATGACTTACTATTTAAAACATCATCGAGAATTCAAGCCTCTGTCTATTGGGAGTCTTGAAATTCGCTGTAATGTTATAAACAAAATCCGTGCGAATATTGAAGAGTTATTATATACCTTTAACAAATTATCTTACAATTTCCATTCGTATCGTTACTGATTTTAATTATCATATTTGATCTTTATTGTGACGACTATCAGCTCATTGACCAACCGCTGCTGTAATTTCAGCTGAAACGGTTCTCAATACAACTTACGCTCACGCCGATTGAAGTCACTGCCGGCGGCTTTTTCAAACTCGATATCGCTACCATTCTGTCGGTTAGTATAAAATATTTGTCTAATTGTTTATTTGGATTTTAAATTGTTCGGAGATCTAATGCAATTACTTCAAATAATTTGGTTTTAAGAACCTATTACAGTTGTATAATTTGTAAATTGAAAATAATATCACGTAAATTCAGAATGGGAATTATAATAAACTTACAGCATATAAAGGTTATTTTCTAAACACTTTATTATTTAGCGAACATTTTTAATGTTACCTGTAAGAATATCTACAAAGGAATTTTTTTTCACAAGTCCTGTATGTGTCTGATTGTGATTTAATATAGTAATTTTTATTTAAATCGCAAATACTGACGAAATACTAATAAAAGTAAAATATTCATATTTGTTTCACTTGGAAAATATTAACTTAAAAAGCGGAGATGAAGAAAAAATTGGCAGAAAATTTCATTAGGAAATAGTGGAATCTTGTGCGAGACTTGGTGAGTCTATATATAAGCCCGTCATTTAAACGGAGTATTGAGTTATGAAATTGCTTAGATACTGGGGATATTATAAAATAAGATGTGGTCCGACAACTAATTAGTTATGAGATGAGAGTTATTATTTACAGTAAAAACATTTTTTCAGGACAATGATTTACTAAATTTTTTTTCCGAATTTTCAGATCGTCGGCACTTTGATGAGTAACATCATTATAATATTTCAAGTAATGCTAATGACGGAGAGTTAAGTTGAATAATGTACTTTAATGAATAAACATAATATTTATAAGGAGTAAAAAGTTTTAACACTGTTTGAAAAAGAATTTGAAATTTATAATATAATATTCCTTTACCCCAAAACATTTAAACAATTTAGAGATTTTTTTTATTTATTTCCAAGCCAACTATTTTCCATCCCATTAATTTTTAAAACGTACGTCGCTTTTTAGATTTAAATTTGTGAAGACAATATGGATCTATATAACTGTCTATAATAGATTGATGCTTTATAAATATTTCGAACAAATCATCGTAAGTTTTTCAATTTGTCTTATTGATCCGCACAGAAGGTTTAAAAAAGTATAACAAGGAAACCCTAAGTGAACTTGGCGTGAACTGCACAGACGCAATTGCTTTAGTTCACACGCCACGCCTTAACACCACACTTTACTTCAAAACCTGTCAAGCTAAAATAGAACTCGTATTTCTAAGATTCCGTATATATTTAGACATTTGTTAATATTTATTTGGAGTTTTTATATAAAAATAATGATTTTTCATAACGTAAATATATTGTTTATCATGCTTTTAATGTGCGTAAAAACTTGGTGCTTATTTAAAAAATTATAACATCCAGATTCATGGCTATAATTTTCCTTCAACCTTGGCGTGAGTTTTTAAAAACTATTTTTCTTTCATAATTCTATGGGTGAGCAGATTAGGAAATAAGGAAGAAGTGATGACATTTTTTTACACATTTTTTAGTTTATACCTGAACAAATAATACCAACAATTATGAAAAAAATATTTTTGAGATTAGTTTTTAACGATATTCCACATTCAATACGTAGAATAAGAAACAATTTTGAGTTTTTAATTTTCCCCCAATCCAAAAATGTCCAAATTATTATTTTTCAAGTTTCCACGTCAAGCGGTTGCTGACAAAGACGGATATGATGGATGGACAGATACGTAACTGATATTATCTTTGTGACTGATATTGGCTTTCCTTTTTTTTGAGGTACCGGACCAGAAAAATTAATTATTTATTGCAGGGAAATCAACCAAACTATTTAAAAACAATCAATCGAATCAATGGAGTATGTTTTTTCCTTAACTCACTTTCTTTTTAATTTTTCTTGTGAGTATTTTGGTGGCGGGAAATAATATGTTGTCAAAAACTTTTTAACTTATAATATTCTAACATCCATTTGTTCTATTCATTTTTACCGGTTTTATGCAATATTTGAAATGTTACGTAACAACAGTACCCTTTTAGACCACTAAAATTTGGGAAAAAGTTAGAGAATTGCTCGTTTATTTAATTATTTTGTATGTATACACTACATGTTCAGCGCAACCAATTATAACCAGTGATAGACACTGCAGTCTTATATTAAAATGATTATAAATTTTAGTATTTATGAAACTACCCCGTGTGGAGCCATTTTCCATGCTTTCTTTGCTGGTATTATATTCACTTAACCTCTAGTGGATAGCAAATAACGAAGGAGTGAAATTGTCATAAAGAACTAAGAGGTATGTTTTGAGTCCTTTTAAGTTTCGTCCTATTTTTCCAAGAATTTTAACAATTAATTTGCGTTCGAGCTTCTTATACATCAATGCTATGTGCCGAGTACGCGGAGAATTCGATTTGGGCAATGTACGAAACTAATTTGAGACAGGACTTCTGAAATTACCTTCCATATTCATTCCATAGACTAATGATATAAAACCTTCTGGATAAATTTTACGTATTGATCTACAATTTTACAGCTTTCTTTATCCTTTATCCTTCAGGATACGAGGACAGACGGTCAATGCGTGGCTTAATTGTGCGAAGATAAATAGTTTCCTATGAAAATAAATAAAAAATAAAAAGGTTTATCTTTTATTCTTCCAGTTCAAAGCTAAACAACGTGAACTTATTGCTAGTTAGACGTTTCCTTGTTTTTCATATTTTTCACAGGTTAGAAACTATAAAGAAAAATGATTATCGATTAATTTTTTTCTCATTATATTAGATATTATCCCAAGCCAAGTCTGCGACTATATTGACTACGTTAATTATGTTTATTGAAAATATAAATAAAATTTCACGAATTGTCAAAAAAACTGAAAGAAATACATTTTCTTTCCAAACTGAAAAAAACACTGTCTTAATTCTTAAATACTTATAAGAATTAATGAGCCTGGTAACAAGATGGCGATTATTTTTTCTTTACAAAATAAAGCGGTTATTTCAATAGGGATTAAGTACAATTTGTGATAAAAATTTTATCACGTAAGTTTTCTCAGAAAAACATTTTTTCCCTTTTTGTAATACTACAAAAATTAGCTCCAGTTTCTGTTTAAGAAATATGTGTTGACGAGACTGTTGATATTGAAGTATTCATCTATCCTCACTTGTTCCTGTTTATTGAGATCATACGTATATATATACAATAAAAAAATAAATAACAAACTATTTCTAAATCCCTAGAACAACTATATGTGAGCTATTTTAGAACCAATACAAAATTAGTTCTCAATAAAATATGTTCAACGTAAGTGTAACTTCACAAATAATCAATTTCCGACAATAAGTATGTCAAGTACAACTATAAACTGCTTTTGTTTTCTCAAAATGAACTAACTAGTTTTTCAAAATATTTCAGTCTTATAAAAAATGCTGAAGAATTAGTTGGTTCAAGGTTAAAAGGAAAAAAATTTGGTGGATAATGAGCTTTAATTGGAATAAAAATAAATAATAGGATTTTCAGCCACGTTTTACACCAGAAGAATTTTTTTTCATGTTGTTGTGCTGTACCTGACCTATTCAAAATATTTCGTGGAAAATATGGTTCAAATGATTGGAGATTTTTTTGCAATTTTCCGAAATGAAGCCTCATTACGTAATAATAGTGCTATTACGCAATAATAGTACACATGTGCTTCTCTTCCTGTTGGGCACTTTTCTTTCAAAGGAATAATTTGAAAATTTAGACTTTTTTTTGAAGAACAGAAACTACTCCAATCGCGGCTGGTGAACATCCGGTGATCAAAAGATATTGATCATGATTCTGGGCCAGCAGAAAGGATATTATTCGAAGGATATAAATAGAAGTGAAGATATATTCTTCGCTTCCTTTGTCCACGTGACCATGTGTATATCTAACATGAATACACGTTCACATCCGTATCTTGATCAGTGAATAAATATGTACGTACTGCAGGAGTGTAATAAAGCATTGATATGAGAAGATTGCATTCTATGATTTAACAATACAGATTATCATCTAATAATTTAAGAACGAGATTACAACTATATACAATAATTAAATAAATAAAACGATTATAATAACCTACAAAAATATTTTGAACACTTTTTAAATCCGCTGTGTGAAACATCATAAAATTAGGTTTCTACTATTTCTAAATGTCCATCAATTCTGATGATGAGAGATTGCACACACGATTTTGTATTGAATGGACAAAAGAAAACAATGAAGCATAATTCAGTGTATAAAATGAGGGATGATAGGTAAAACATTATCAAAAGTTGGAAGACCATTTTTGAAAATTTCCGCAGAATAAAAATAATTCTATTTAATAATTTGTATACGTGGTTTGCTTGAAAGGTAACCAGAAAACGGAATTCTATCTGTAATATAAAAAATTGTATCCAAAGCAATTTTTATATATAAGCAAATTGTACACCAAAGTTAATCTAAGTTCATATATAGGAAGATAAAATACTTGAAATTATGAAACAAATATTGTTCAGACCCATATAACCTTTCCTTCAAACGTTATCCCGCATTATATGCAAAAGGGAAATTTTTTTGAGTTTTTAATTTGCAGTCTTTAAAATTTTCAAATAAATTTCTTTAAATTTTAGCTATTGCTATTTCTGCAGGTTAACATGTTTTATAAATTTGTCTAATTTTAAGTTTCTATGGCCAGCGATTTCCAGAGAAACGTCTATCACGGATACTCGAACAGACACCTGAGTGATTTTATTATGGTTCCGTTTTTCTTTTAAAGTACGGAACCCTAATACGTTTAATACTGTCATTGCCAACATTTCCTGTAATACACAAAGTATATTATATATTCAGTCAAAACTATATCAAATAACGTTATATGGTTTTTATTCAAACAGACATGCAAGCAAGCTAATTTTGTCGCGAGATTTAATCATCCATGTGAAACATGTATTATCAAATACAATTTACAAAAAGGCGCTTTCATAGAAATTAAGATAAGTAATCAAACAAGTTCAGATGTTCGGAAAATGTCAAACGAATGAATAAAAGTGATCTTATCATTCATCGCAAAATTCAATTTCTGGTTAAGTAAATTGACGAAAGAATTCCACTGAAATATTAATAAGTACGAGGGACTGTTTCAGCACGAAAATATTTGAGAAAACTTTTTCACTATAACTGTAGGTTCAGTTCAGTTGGATGATAATCACCATATCTTGGCCACCAATGCACGACTGATAATCAATGCATGACAATGATCCTCCTAAATGCATAGGTCAATATATTAGATGAGCAGATCACAAATGTCATTTGACCACTGTTCCTCACTTGAGTGTTTGAATAGAACAAGGCGAGAATGCCACCATGCAGATAGTTTATCTAACGAAATAATTATTACACTTAACTATTTCAGGAGTCTGAATTCGGCAGAATATTGTAGAAAATATCAATAAATTTAGAAGTAAATGGTGGTTTAAAATCTGAGTTAAAAAATACTTCTTTAGTCCACATCTAATCGTAGCCAATAGTGTATAGGATTATTAAACTCGTATTCAAGTTTTATAGAATTTAATATATTTTTTTAAATTTTACGTGAAAAGTTTCAAAATGTTGACGTAAATACAGCGAAATTACATTTATCATTGCCATTTGAATATTAATTTCTCCTCGATCTACTCGTATTTAATAAAAGGTGATGATACCTAAATATTCGTATCGCCGTTCAAATGGTCTTTTGTATGAAGTTTTATTATTAAACTAGTAGCCCACTTCGACTTCATTCATTTAAGTTACTTGATTTTTTCGTTTAATGAAAGTGGTTACCCATTATGTGAGTACATGTTTAATTGTCGCCTGTATATCCGGCTCAAAACTTTAATTGTCTTTAAGATACAATGTGTCAAAATTTACTTGAAATTAAATACACGATTCTGTTTTATATATTCAGTAGTTTAATATAGTGGGATGGTATCACATACGTTTCTTAAAATAATGTTGTGGTTCTGTTTACCGTTCTCAATTATTAACTTACGTTTTCAAAATATTAACATCAAAGTGACGTGCGTAGGTCTCCGCCCGCTAGCTTTTAAACCATAGGTTGAAAAATCTGAAATTTGGTATTCGAGTATAACGCTAAAATATATATTACGATTAACTTGGAACTTTTGAAGCGTAAATGCTTATGCAAAATATTAAAGCCATTTGTATACAAAATTACCCATTGCATTTTTATGAAATACTTACTTCCATTCTATTCATATTAAATAGTTTTGTAATAAAATTGAAGATTTTCTGAAAATATTTTCTTAATTTTCAGTATTTGTACAACGGAAACAGGAGTTTATTTTGTTGCTATATATGTATGTATGTAACTACACACTTTTTTCCACTGTTCATAAGTCAAGCTTCAGGTTGGCAATTGTATATTCCCTTCCCATTAACATTTCCTTTGAAGACACTCTCCCTCTCTACTTTACACCATGATATAAAAATATGTTAAAATGTTGAAGCATTATTAAAACGATATTGTAACTATAACCATGTAAAGGATAGATTGAAATACAGTATTTACAGTATTCAATTTACATAACAATTGAAATAACACATTAAATGCTTAAATTAGTTTCATATATGAAGTATATTCATGTACATTGAATTTAACAAACAACATGTAATAAACAGCGGTATTGCAAAACATTCACTACAATTCAACTTTTTGGTGCAAATACTTTATCCCATGCTCATACGTAATGGTAAATTATTGTAGCAAGAACATTAATAACTAATTTATAGTGAATATATAATCGTCATTTGTGAACTGCACCAATCCTGAAAACTAAAATGGAATTATAATTTACGTTTCAGTATAATTTTCATTCATCTTTCATGTGTCAGTTAAGTCGTTTGATAGGCGATGAGGATGTTCTCGAAGAGTGTAATGATCATCTGCAATCAAAATTATTATTGTACTTAAATTTTTGCGTTGACAAAAAAACAAAGTTCCTTACCAATAAACGTGTATAACATACGTAATAAATAGTGAAAAAAAATCAAAGTATAGTAATTGAGAAAAACTTCAAAGACAAACAAGTTAAGAGTAAAAAGGCAATCAAGTGCGGGTCACGTATAAAGTAGGGTTCCGTAGTTTTTTACATCTCTTCATATTGTTGAAGCGAGTTAATCGAAATAATTTCACTTCAAATTCTTAATCAAATTTAACTCCACACCTCCCATTTCTTTTTTTAAATATATAGTTTAAAAAAGCAAAGGAGGCAGTCGCATTCACAAGTCTTTGAAACTTGAAATTAATTTCTTAATATATTCTATAAATCTAGTCAAAATCATTTGAATTTCACCGTTTGTGGGCCCGGTAAAAATTACATAGAACTAAAAGAAAACTAACAAAATTCCATAAAGGGTTAGCTCCAAGTATTGCAAAATATAAATGACATTTTTTTACAGAGGAAATAAAGAAGTCAATTTCTTCGCAGTTTTATTTAAATCGGCAATCAGATTAATGAGGAATGTTGTATTTTTAAGCAAAATCAGTTTAGTTTACCCTCACAAAATATACTTGTTTTTATATATTATTGTTTGGAATTGTTTGAATTAGCAAGATAAAATAAAGTGCACGTATTTTCCCGTTATTACGTCACACTTGTATACACAAGTATACCATATTAATTAATAAAGTGCACACCTGACAATGTTGTTAAATAAAGAAACCTAAATTCCAAAAAGATGAAAAACGCATCCATTTTGACAACATAGAACATTAATGTGAGTTAATAGTTTATTTTTAATTAATTTAAGCAATGGCTACATAATAAAAGAAAGCGATCTTTGTTAATTTTTTTATTTAGTTTCTAAAAAGATATCCTTTACTTCGTACATATTTATTGTTATTTTTATTCTTTATTTATAATTCTTGGTATATTTGAAACTTAATATGTGAGCAGATGATAATATACATTTTTTTAATATTACAGATTTTATTTTGTTTTTTCATCTTTCTTTATTGTCAATCGTTAATTTATTTGATTTTTTATATTATAAAAAATATTCATCTTTATTACATTTATGGTTATAAGATTTTACGGTACGGGTTTTTCCTTTACGACTAAACCGATAAAAGAAAACCAAAATGTCAACGAAAGGTCATATTTTGTATTTTTCTTTAAAACACTACTGTACACAATACAGCCCTAATTGTAATATGTTGCACAGCCTTTTGCAGTAAACAAATTGAAATTAAGGAGTCATGAATATGTTCAATTTGTGACATTCAAAATAAAATATTGTCTTGATAAAAAAGATTAAGTCAACCACATGCTGGTTTTTATTTCATTATAAAACACTTTCCATTATAAAGCATTTTGCAGTAAATAAATTGAAACAATCATAATTACTTTATAATTTGAAATCAACTGTAATGTGTCATATAGTTTTGCAGTAAATAAACTGAAATAATTCGTCCACAAATGCTTTTCAGATTGCCACATTCAAATCAAAACTTAGCTCTGCACTGCTGAAACTGAACTTTTACCTTTATCATTTAAATATTTGGGAGAATTTCACTTTATAAAATTTATTAGTTATAAATCTTTAGTCAGAATTATTCTTGGATTGTTTCAAAAAATGTTTCCATAAATAATTCAATACGATTTTACGTAACATTAATATTTATAGTATTAATTGTTTTCAATACCTATAGTTTTCATAAAAAATTACAGTAAGAAAGTAATAAATACGACGCAACTAAATTAGCTCCACTTGGCATCGAATAGTTTGAAAAGAAGTTCAGATTAATTTTACTATTCATATTTATTGCAACTGAATATATATTACTTATGATAGTTTTGACACTAATGATTAGGAGTGTGGGTGAATAAAAAAGGCATATGGAAATTGTTTTTAAGTTCGTTATTTAAAAATTACTGTGGATCCTCTTTCGTATGCTAGACGCACTTGACATATATATCTTTAATATTTGATACACTTATTTATATTTTAGTACTATTATGTAAACATTAATTGTATTGTAACAATAATATGTAAAAATCATTAGAAACTTACAGCAGATAAAACGCGGTTATCGACATTGAAAAAGTGGCAAGCGTTGAAGCAGGGCGAACTCTGCAACATTTGCACCAGGAACATGTCGATCTGAAACGGTTAATGAACATTGTCAAGTGTATATGATCGCCTATGATCGTCACGATTATAAGTGCAAATTTGTTGTTTTGAAAATATACACCTTCATCTAATTAGGAGTACTTCTGTAAGTCTTTATTTTACCATCATTTGATACTGTGGGTTACCATTGTCCTTTGATGTATTAAACATTTATTATTTTACCATAAAACTTATTTTTTTTTAATATTAAAAGGAACAAAGTTGAATTTGTGTTTTTTTATTTATAATAAGTTTTTTTATTTATATAAGAATGGCTAATAAGAACATTCCATCACGACTTACATGTTCATCCAGGTTCTTATCTTGAAACCTGATCGACAGCTTAAGCAGAAATTTACTGGTGCGTTTACACTAAAAATACAAATCATAATACTTCAGTTTTTGAATTTGAAATTATTTCTTTTAGAACAAATTATTTCTTTGAGAACAAAATTAGTTAAAACACACATAGTCCAGTTAAATAGCCAAAAAGATTATTTGTGCATTTTAGATAGGCAGTATTTCTATTAATGAAATTACTTATATTTGTTTGGGTTAAACAGCATCCAAAAGGGGAAGAAGAATCAAAGGTTAGTAATGCATATTTTTCATAAAAAGTGTCTCTAATTAAATTTTTAAAAATTTATTTTATTTCATTATTGTAATTTGGATTTAAAAACATTAAATATCTTATAAATTATATCTATATGCACGACTAAACTTTGAATTATTCCTGGTAACTCCAAAATTGTTATCTTAAAAGGTTCCAAAAAACGTGAATTTATTTTTTCGTAAAATTTAAAATAAAGCTATATGACACTTTAAAGGTTTTTATCAAACGTTCTTATTTTATCCGGCTTGCAAAGTTTTAATTATTACTTCTATTTGAAAATGTCGTCAACAAACGTTCTTTATTATTTTATTACCTACAAAAAGTCAATTCACGTAATTTTTTTTTGACTTACTGAGAAGAAAACTATTTACTAGAAAACACGAGGATAGCACTGGAACCTCATAGAAGCGTTGATTTGTAATAAATTTAATTTAAATTTTGAACCCTAATAATCCATTGAAGAGTTATGCTTGAATTCATTATTTGTTTTTAAAACTTCGTTGCAGTTTAGAAATTGTATCATGTCAAGATGAATTTAACGAGTAAAAATTTTCGTTCCATGATTTTTTATGAATTTCGTGGTAATCTCAATGAACGACAAGGTGTGATTGACTTCAAATGTATTTTCTTTATTGAATTTTCATCCTATGTTACTGTTTATAACTAGTTTAACAAGTTTAAGTGTGGTCATAATAATTCCAGTGACGATTTATTCGAGGACGTCCATCATCAGCGACAACTGAAGAAAATATGAATAATATTCAGCTCACCATGAAGACCGATAAGAGAATAGCCTATGAGCAAATTTGAGCAGATTATTCGGCATAAAACCCCAGTCTCGTACCATGTGATTTTTATATTACCAATAATAAAATACAAACTGCAAGAAATGCCATTTTCCGATCCCGAAAAAGCAGTCACTGAGTTTGAAAAGACCGTGGTAGAAACATAAAAAGAAGAGCGACCCCTTCTTTCAGTGATTTCATAGAATGAAATAAAGCGTAGACCCGAAATACTATTTTGGAAAGTAATCATTAAATCACCAAGTGTTTGTTGGTTGGCTCCATTTTTGCCGTTCTTAAAATTTTTAATGTCACCTCCTATACAATTCTCGTAAACCGTACTCTGTTATTCGCTTCTTAAAATGGTGTTGGGGACATTAGCACATATAAACTCGGTTTTTTACTTTCAATTAACTCCAGTCAATATTGAAATAAAAAATTGCATGTGTAACAAAACTCTCATTTGGCTGGACTAATAAATTAGCAATAAAAACAAAACAAAAAATAAATAAATAAATAAAGAAGAAATTGATCCTAATCACAGGTTGGTAATTATTTATCCCACGATGGGAATAGTATAACAAATTATTAATGCAAAAAAGCAAAGAAGATGTTGCACCTAGTAAACAACTTGACGAATTCAGTAATGAGATTACAATTTTCTTATTCTTGCGCAATACCTGCGTTAACGATGACTTCTCTTGCCTGTATAAAATTTAGTAGCGAAAATGACACGCACTCTAATACCCGGTCGATATGAGAAAGAAGAGGGGGGACAGAGACTATTTTGGGGTGTTTTTGCAGTCAAATAATATTTCAAGCCAGCTCAAATAGACCAGTTGCAAATTTTCCCTAAATTCTCTTTAAGTTTTAGGAATCATTGCAATTTTGAAATTAAAAACAGTCATGCCCAATCACATTACTATTACGTTATAAAGTTGGACCCATAATTGTCTATGATTTGATTGATATATGAATAAATATAAAAACCGCATTTGGTTTATGGGTGAAAAATTTAAATATGCATACCTGCTCGGCTATTCCCTCACAGCTCCGAACCAGTGTTACAACGTCAACACACTGTTGTAAAAGTCCCGCGGAAATTTAGCAATCCAAAATATCTCTTCGATCGAAAGAGAGTTGACGCCGTTTAGCAATTTTGTCATATTTTTTAAAAGGGGTTTAAACGATGTAAATATAAGAATAAATCGGTAAAGGAACTGAATAAATAATGAAACCGAATTTATATTATTTGCTCGATTAATTATGCAAGTAATTGTATGATAGTAAGATTTCAAAATATTGATTTCTCCAATCAACACATTGCGGTCATCTGTCCTTTCCAATCTATTATTCATATTTTCAAGTCGCGTGAAGACGAGGTCTAATAAGGTAACGACTTTTATGATTGACAAACTAAGTATTAGATTAACAAGATGATAATAAATATAACCTACAAATGTGGATACACTAGATATTGTTTTTAATGAGTAAAGATGAATTACACAAAGCAATATGACCCATCCGTTAACAAAAGTAGCAAATAAGGCATACTTTTTTGATAGAATGAGTCGACGGACGAATTTATTGTTCCATTTGCATTTTTTGTCTAAATCGTATGAGGCATGAAGAATACTTGAGTACTGATCGTCGTAGATGACAGACATGAAGAAAAATGATATAATTAAAACAAACAAAGCGACATATGACATAAGATTAAAAGAGAAGTCGTAACGATAATTCATCGCAGGATAGAAAATGTAATGCAACACTAGCACCATTGATACGATAAAACATGTAAAGCATCCAAGCAATAATAACCACACACTTCTACCAGCAATTTCAAATCCCAATATTTTGTTTTTAGACATTAAAGGTGGATACAGGAAACCGAACAATTTTAACATGAATAAGAAATTTTCAATTTCTTTTGGATAATATTTATATCGATTTAATCGGTTCGAATGCATGTTTAAATAGAATTATGTACATTCGACGTTTATGTGTGGAGTATAGATTTAAATGGAGTTTGAATTGTTTGACTAATGTGCTTTTAATATGTAATTTGCGCGTAATTTATGTTACATTTGTGAAATGATTAATGAATAAATAATATCTCGAAATAACAATAAGCCATAAATGGTTCTTAATTTGAGCATAATGGAGTTTTGTATTGAATAGAAATCAATTCGTTTTCCGTACCTTTCAATACCTTTGAAACTCATTTTTATGAAATGAGATTACTATTTCTTATTTGTAAATATATCACTTTCATGTATAAGTTAATCGTTACTTACTGTGTAAAAACAACTCAAAGTAAACTAGTTATAATAATCAAAATAAAAAGAATGCATTGTTCCGCCCGTCTATCCAATAATCTGTCCATCACGTGTCATTCCGTTATTGAATAAAATGGCTGATTTGAGTATTCATATTTACGAACTGTGTCATCAGTTAATTAATCTAGTTTTGCAAGAAATTTAAATAATTTATATAACAACAAATATCGAAAGCTAAAATATGACTACTTCAACCTATACATATTCTAGAGTTAAGTATATGATTTCCTGAGATATTTGTGTGTGTGTATATATATATATATATATATATATATATATATATATATATATGTATATATATATATATATATATATATATATATATATATACACATATGTATGTGTGTGTGTGTGTGTGTATGTATGAAGTCGTCAAAATGGTCACAGGTTGAGAAAGAACACTCTCTCACATCGTTCGTCGAATGGATGTGGAAGAAATTGCGCTCATTATTCGTTACGTACACCGAAAACATATTCAAAATAAAAGGAAAAAAATATGGGTAGAGCTATAAGGAGGTGATATAGCTGATCGAATGGTAAATGGTGTCTTTCACATTACACACGTTCATGACTGTCAGTCGGACTTACTGACAGTTATGATGTATTACTGTTTCTCATTAACTGTCAGTCGAGTCTGATCAAGCGTCTACTTTACCAGTCGTGCCCCATTCCATGGTTCAATGGCTAAAATATCGACACGAAATTTCCTGCTGGCGAAGTCACGATGGCGTTCCAGTGAGATGGAGCTGTAAAACTTATGTTTTGACATTTTAAGAATTTTTATCGACGATAGAGGTTTTGGTTTTAATAAGAAAATTAGAAAATATTCACCAATGCAATACCCCCAATACTCTAAAGTAGTCATAGTTAATATCAGAGCCATTTTATAACTCCGTTGATCCACTGTTCCATTATATTATATGTTTTGTATAATGTTTCTTTAATTGTATTATTCCTAATGAGCATAAAAGTAACAATGAATTACAGGGTAACAATAACTGATAGGTGTAAATTTGATAGCAGACATGGGTTATCGTGTGAATTCTAAGAAATTTTAAAAACATTACGATTTTTTGAAGTAGCATGAAGTAGCATTTTTATCAAATTATTATAATTATTTATATTTTATTTTATTTATATTGATCATCTTTGAAAATAAAAATAAAATTTATAGGCACAATAAAAAATAAATGCGGAGTTAAATTAAAAATTAGTTATATATTTTCCAATCCATGCAATTTTGATACTAAAAATGTCCTTTTGACGATTATTTAAATAAGTCGTCTAATTTTTTTCTTCTTTAACCGATTAATTAACTTTAAAAAATTCTAGAAATTTTTGAAAACATTCTACGCTTGAATAAGCATAGAAACTGCACCACTTTATTCATAGCGTGGATTCTACAAACGTAGGTTCGTATAAGCGTAGGTTCTTTAGTAAAAAAGAATAATAGATTTAAAATATTCAATTATATCTCCGTGATTTATTCAATAACAAAAAAATCATAAATTATCATAAGTTATTTTGAAGAAGTTAAGAAATTATTTTGGAGTTAGACTTAATGATATTAGCCTAATGATGTTAGCCTAATGCGCCGTGTTAGAAAAACCTCTCTTTTTCTGCTTAATGTACATACGTCAAATGCTAAATATTTGACGGTGAAAGCTTAAACCGTACTTGTGTATAAATGAGCAAAGTATAAATCTAATAAACTAAATTTAATGCGTTTTGTTCAAATATTAAAAAATATCAAGCCCTCTTTAATACTCCAATAATTTTTCCTATAAGGAGTGATCAAATGTAAAATTTTTCTATTGAAAAATTTCGTATGAAATTTTCTTATTATTGATTTAGTTTAAAGCTTAATGCATTATGTGAGTCGGTATTTACACGTTTTAACTACTGTAGACGAATATCCGACGTTAGCAATTTCGTATGATAACTTCTCAAACATAAACACTACAAAAAATATTTTAATATAAGGTGCGGTTTCAGAATTTAAAATGAAAAATTTCGAACATATGTATATCTATAAAACCTGTCATTATAGTCCAATGAAAAGAAAAGCAAATAAGCCTCTTTTTTTATTATAGGATATAATTAGCTATTAATGCGTTGATCACGCTTCTGTTTATTAAAATTACGTCGACTTATGCTGTGCTCATCTGAATGTTATATTGCGCCGAAAAGAATGAATATTTTTTAATACCAAAAGAAAAAAGAAACTTTTTTTTATTCACTCAATTTATTACCAAAAATTTTATTTTATTTCATAAAATTGTTCACAATTGTAAAAAAACACAATTATAAAAAGTACTTTCATTTAACTTTGCTGCTTATTGATCATTGATATCTGGTACATAATAACGATGTTTGTGATCGAAATGCTAAAAATCTGAAAGATAATGAAAATTATTATTTATCATAACGTATACATGACAAACTCTAACAATTTACAAATAATTATGAAATATTAAGAATTTAGGAATATAACTTAAAACGAATAATTCAAATTTGTAAATCACATTTCATGACAAGGATCACCTCTGCGAAAGATTGGAGAATCCTTGGGAAGTGATTTTTAATGGAAATAATTAAAAGTGCTGTTTGGTAATGTCTTGCTTCAAACCGTGAGTGACATGTGAATGAAATACATTAACCCATAACTAATTACACAGAAATCGACTCTAATGCATTACTTATTATTCTCATTCGCAGCACAGTTATTCAAAATAATGATTATATTTAGACTTATTTTAGTAAGTTAACAACGAGTCAAGTTGATTTTCATAAAATTCATATTCTAAAAGTAAACTGTTTGTGGCAAATACACATCACATAAAATAAAGTCACGTTAAGATGTGGAAGAAAAACTGAGAATAACTTATAATAAATACATCAATTTTTTTATAAATTAAGGATTTCATTTTATTTACACCTCCTACCTAGTTCCCTCAATTTTTTGATTATCCCTACTGTTAATAAACAAATAATAATGTGAAAAATCTAGTTCTAATTAGTGCATTGATTTGCTTCAAATATTCTTAGATATTGCAAAAAATAAATTAAAGTGCGGCGCCATCTAGATGACTTGTTTTAAAACCTTAAGTAGTTATCAAACCAAATTTTCAGTATTTCGGAATTCTATTGATAAATAAAAAAATTATTTATTTCTATCGCATGGGCAGAATTTTTTAATAATTTTTAGCACGAGGCACAAAGTTTTTCGAATATTTTGACTTAACCTTTATCTTAATTTGAGCTAATTTTGTCCTCATCTAATACCAAATTCGCTTAATACCAAATTCAGTAATTAAAACTAATAATGTGACGATAGGAAACTTTATGGAACGACTTATTTTACATGGACCTACCAGTTATTTAATACCGCACTGATTTTTTTGTTATGTAGTGTGTATATAATTCATTTAGTTAAGTTATTTGTTTAATGCGTATTTAAATAAGTTTACTTCTTTAAGTTTTATAACTGTTCGTTATAATGTCTTTTGTATGCAAATATTAAATATATTTGTGTCCATAATATTTCCGCAGATTTATAAACATCCCAAAAGATTATTTTATTTTGCATCAAATTCCTTCAATTTTACACTTAGATTGGTAGCAAAAAGTTTAGTAGCTTAGAGATTAGTAGCTTGTAATAATTTTCGCCTTTGCCTTGTTTCTAAACTCTACGTGTATTTTAAGTTTATTTTTAAATAATCATGTTTTAATAATTGGACGAAAAATTGTTTGTGATTAGAATATTTCAAACGTAAGTATATCTATCGTGTATGTCACAGGTGCTGTAATTAACAAACTTAGGTCTAATTAATCGCTATATATACATATACTGTTTAAGTAGGCCCCAGAGTGTTGAGTCCTTAAGTATTGAGGGAGTTGGCATGTCGAATTAAGTAAATAAAATAATAACAGGACTTGATTTTTCTAGAGTCTTTCATTGGATACTAAAGTTAATTAAAACGAACACTATTGATTAACCGGATAACTGAATTCATTGGTATTTATTTGTAGCATAAAAAAATATGTGTAATAAGGAAATTTGAATGGGACAGGGGGTAGACAGCGTGTTACCGTGCTACCTAGAAATTGGGAAAAGTCGTTGTTTATTGTCAGAGTTTTACAGTTTCATATGTATTTTTTTCCTCTTGGCTTGACACAAAATAAGCATGTTTAATTTATTTACCCGAATGATGAACTATAGTTAAATCTTACTTCCAATTTCAACAAAATCGGAGAACGATCTACTGAAGAAGTGTATAAATACATCGGATATTTCGAAACATTCTTAAAGGGAATTGCAATGAGACTACTAAAAAAATAATTATACTTAATATTATATTCTAAATGTAAAAAATTACGTAATCACAATTTATTAAATTTTTAGGGTTGCATCCCAATGTTATTGTCCGCTATTTCTAATTAAACAACCTTAATATTATCCCATTTAAATGTTTTATATACAAACTTTAAGTCGAAAACTGATATACCCTAATCAATGGATAATTAAAAGTAAAAAATCTTTCACACAGACCGATAGAATCGTGGAGTTGTTTAGCTTGAAGAAGCCGCTGGCTGTAATCTCGGTCGGAGTGAGCGCCAGTTGTATGGAGTAGCGTTTTAACTAAAATACAATCATTGAAAAATTAGTCACAAGAGGACAGAAAAAAAGTTTTTCCAATTTTAAGTCAACATTTGCGATTTATTGATATAAAGATAATATGACTGCAATTATTTTTTAATTTATTGTGCAAGAATAAGGTCTATAGATTCTTTTCAGACGGTAGACTTAGTTTCATATCAATATAATTTTCTTTAATTTCGACTGTTAAAAATAAACTATAAAATTAAATTTGGCTGAAGATACACTGATCTTGGAAAGAAAATAGGGTTTGCATTAAAAAGTAATAATTATGATATTTCGGGTAGATCATTAAAAATACTTCTATGATATCAAAAGAAATTGGAAATTTCAGAAGTACGTTACGCAGATTGAAAACCAGACTCTTTATTAATTTTTTTATATCTTGTATAAGTGGATCACTTTTTTGTTATTATTCACTTTAAAACGGACTAAGCGTGTTAAACTAAGCCAGGTACCCGATTCATAACTTTTACAAACGTAAAGAACAAAATGTAAATTGTTTTAATAATTTTCGCAAATTGTTTAAAGAATGCAAAGTTCAGCAGTTCAAAATTGGTGATACATTCTGAAATTATACCAATTTGTGGATAATAATAAGATCTTTACTTTAAAAATTATGACGTACAATAAACATAACACACACTTACCGCAGCCAGAACATTTTCATCTGAAGTGTACATAACCAGCTTGGCAATAAGTTGAGGTGTGCGTTTTATCTGATGGACGTTACTTGGTTACAATCTCATTGGAATGTTATAATATTGTATAAATTTCCACCCTCAACTTTAAATTAAAAGCAATGTCAGAAATATGGATGTGATAATGAATTTTGTTGTGCTTGTACTGAATATATGTCAGAAATAAAAAAAAATTATCGAAAGGAAAAAAATATTTCACTTTTATTTATTATTTATTTAATTTTTATTAATTTTCATTGTATATTATATATACCAATTGTATTATGTCTAAGCCACTTTTTATTTATTTCAATTGCAATGAAAGACGTGATTTAATTTTTTATCATTTTAGAGTTATGTGTTTATATACAAAAATAAAAATAATAACTTTATGTGAAGATCAGAAGACGTTTTAAAATGGAGCAAGAAACTATATTTTATAAATTAACTCATTCGAGTTTTGCAATGATGTATCGAAATTTCCAGATCAATTACGTTATTACAAGCGAACAAAGAACAGAAAATTGTTTGAGAATTTAAATGGGCGTAATACTTTCAATAGACCAAAAATACTTATAGCATTATCAAAATACCATTAAATTAGTATCTTGGAGAAAAGAACTTACCTCTTGGATTAGTCCGTGAGACGCATTACAAATGTAAATTAAGTTATTAAGAGACAATAAAGCTATGGAAATGACATGTAAAAATATACATCCCGATGTCTGAAAAGATGTGTAAAGATTTTTTCCCTCTATGATGAGATATTATTAAATAAGAAATTACTATTATATAATAAGAATAAAAATATAAAATAAGAAAATTTACAACCACGTTCATTAATATTTCTATTGAATGTGCAGTATTCAAATTCTCTGTTATTTTGATTAAATTTACATGACACTTTCTATATGAGTTTAATTTTTTGATGATAATTTTTGGACGCAATGATGTAAGATCTTTTCCATGTAAACTGCTCAATTTTTCTTCCAATGAAACGATGTCCAAGTTCAGCAACTTCAGTCTAAGGGAAATTATTTCCATAAGGCATCCAATTTTGATGAATATTAAAAGACACACTACGGATGAGATATAAAAAACTATAAGTTTAATTATGTCGATCGGTATGTACATCTTCGAGAGCGTATTTGTAATAATAATTATTAACCAAATCGTGATGAACATTTTTGTTTTCTTGACTGGTCGGGCCGTAGATCTACACCATTCCCATTCGGAATCTACCTTTGAGATGTCGAATAACAATGAATTAAATATTTTATTGTTTATTATTGACATAATCCAGTTGATGCTAGATGATAAACAGTATAAAACAATGATAAAGTTACGAACTAAAGCCAGAACAACACTGAAGTGTTTGGTATAGAATACACTCTGTATGATTGCTTTACAAAACGTAAATAAAGACAACGACATAATAAGGAAATTAAGCAACAAGTACAGCAGCCAAAACCCATCACGTCCGAAATTACACTGACAAATATTTTTAATTATGTCTAGAGGAACATTGTAGTAAAAGCAAAAAATTTGTAAAATAAAAATGAAAGGCTTCATTTCGTGAGGTACCGCACTGATATTAGATAACAATTTCATTATAAAATTACGTAACAATATTAATTAGCGGAACAATAATTATGTCCATGTGAACTTGTGTGAAGTCCAATAAGTTGGTACAAGGAAACAAATGTTTTATTGACTGAATCGCTTCAAATGTTAAATAGGTTAAAAATATAATTCTAATTAGAACACATAATAACAAATTTGTAGTGTTTTGCGTTCGCTATTGTGACAAATAGTAAGTCATTTGAAGTACATTACTCAATGCAGGAATTCGTTCAATTGTTCAAATACAAAGTAATCGAATTAATAAATCAAAACTTCCGCCTCATTTTCCATTCAATCGAGGTCAGTGACTCTAATGGAACCCCCATTAGGAAAATTTAATTGATTGATTTTATTTTGTGTAGTCACTAATACAGACTATGGTCATAAATTTCATGAGTTTTTGTGTAATCCTAATCATTCAATTTCTTTCAATTTATATGTTAATGTCCCGTTTACTTTATTTCTTTCCTACTTTTAATATTTATTTGAAATAAACATGTCTGACCATTTTGATTCGTGGAAATTTATATTCAAAGACGTGTAATTGTTCAGAACCTTAACCTTAATGGTAATTCCAGTGATATGAAAATGTTTTGACAGCAAAACAATAGTCAGTAGCAAGATATTTTGCAATTGTATTATGGTGATGGAGACAGACGTAAAATTTAAATAAAGATATAGCATCGTCTTTCGTTGCCAAGATTAACTGATAAACATTTTGGAACATTATTGTTCATCCGATTTTGTTCCATTTGAAATATTTAATTTCTATGAAATGTCCGTCCAGCCTGTCAATGTATAATTTCATATCAGGTTTGTTTTGTAAATATAGTGTTCAGATGTTAGAATGAAACTCAAATACTATTACCGCTATTTGTATTGTATATGTATATATCTTTAGGATATGTTCCGATGTGCTATATTGCAATGTACTTGATAAAAGTATGAATTATAGTTATAACCGATAATTTATTAAGTTTAGTATAGGGTATAAGAAGACAATATGAAAGTTGAATTAACTTTTTAAAAAAATAATTTATATTTTTTCAAAGTTAGAAAAGGTCTTTCAATTAAAGGCTAAGATTAATTAACAAACTGGTCTAATTTTTTATACAAAATTTCCTTATTATTTTTTTTCTACTTTTTATTAATCTTCATAAAATATGATGTTTATTCTTAAAATGTGTCTGAGACATTTGGAAATATTTCACTTCTAACCCAATATTTTAATTTAATTTAACTATTAACCCGTTTACATAATAAGCCCGTCTAATTTAAGGAAGAAATTTTTTTTCATCTGTAATTTAGCATCTCTCTTTCAAGCATATTTGCTTATAAATGTAAAATAAGGTAGTCTTTTATTTGTAACTTAAACAAAAATGCTAAATTATTCGACATGAAGGTAACATTTATGTTAAAAGTACTAACAAAACTAGTAAATAGTTATTTATCCATATTTTAAATGTTCACACATGTATTATTTAATTTCTAGTATTAATGAATGTCGCATTGAGTCAGTGTAAGAATTATTCGTTGAAAGGGTATTGCCAAGTCCAGTTACATTGTAGAGGCGTTCTTGTCGTTTTTCGGTTTATTCCATCGTCTTTATTACTGTTTTGTTGGAACAAAGTTCTTTTTCGCGGCTAATAGTAGAGCGAACTGTCAGAAATCGTTATGTAAGGAAAAAGCGTTATGCCCCCTCCAGGCGACTTCTCCCTCTCTTTCTCTCTTACTCTTTCTATTATATACGGTTGTGTGTATGTGTGTTTGTGTGTTCGCGCGAGTATCGACATTCGAGCAGCAAGCATTGTGGGCGATTATCTGTATAACACAATTCTAAACAGGTCTATTATTATTAAAATGTTTATATTATTTTTTTTACACTACTGGCGTTCTATTTTAAGCCCGTAATCTGCCAAACCGTTTGCAATTCGGTATGCATGCATTTGCATTAAAAATTTATAAATTACAAAAAAATTTCGGCAAATTCATTTATTTTCATTATTACTTTAATAAATATTTAAAATTAGTAAATTGTCAGCATATTCATTTATTTTCATTAATTAATTAAACTTTATTTAGATTTATTCAGTAAATTTAACAATTCATTATATTCATTTAAATTTTTGAAATATTTTGAATTTAAAATAAAATATTTAAAATAAAAATAAATGTTTTAATTTTGATTATTACAAAATAATTATAAAATTTATTTTAAATTTTATTAATTTATTAACAAAATTAGAATAACTAACCTCAAAAAAAATAAACAATAAAATTTAAATTTTTAAAATAACTAAATTTGAACTTTAAATAATAAAATTAGAAAACATTAAATTTTTAGAATAATAAAATTTAATGTTAAAACTAATCTCAAGTTTTAGTTTTTAATTGAATTAATTTTGACATGAAATTTAATGTACCAAAAAATTATTTTTTTATTTATTCAAACAATTCAAATAAAGTTTTTTTCAACAATATGTATAAAGGAATACGCGAGCAATTTCTTGTAATTGATTAATTTTAAGTATTTTGTTATTGTTTTTTTTTTAATTCGCACGGGATTTATATTGTGTCATTATTGCAATTTTATAATGGAAGGAGTCAAAATCTAATCACAATAATGATTAGATTTTGATCAGCAAACGTACAGTAATCGCGAGTGTTATAAGATGGTATGTTACTACATGGTGGTGCGCAAGGTTGTGCGGAAGTAAAAGTCTAGAAAGACAAGACTCGTTAACAACAATCGTGTATGCCTCGTCATTCTAAAATTTTAATATCAAATCAGACACTAAAAGATCATGAGTAGTTTACCTCTCCATCACACACAAGTGTTTGAGAAGGTGATAAGCTAATTAGTGTTGAAATTGAAGAATCCCCGTGCTAGCACGAAAGATTGACTCATACCGAACCCAACGTTTCGGTATGAGTCAATTTTACGCATAGAAATTGTTGAATTCGCCCGCATTACACCCGTAACTTTTTCAGTATATACAGACCCTTCATAATGATGACGGTCCGGCGCGAGAACGTTTTTTTAATTTGATACTCGAATCTATAGACGTAAATATATTATGGACGAATTAAGCTTTTTTTACGCGAGTTAAACTTCACAACGTGCCTAAAATATATTTTTAAGATTGCACTACACTTACCCGTAATTAGTGCCACTTACCATCAAGTGGTGTCCAGGAATAATTGGGTATGTAATAAATAGGTTTTCTGTTATCGAAGATCGCTTAACAGGGGACTATGTTTGGACATAGGGTGGAGTAAAAAATACATTTTTCCAATTTTGTTTTGGAATAGTTATATAAAGTTGCCAAATGCCAACCTCCATAAAAAATGTAAAAAATATTAAACATTGGTCGACATTAGCGCCGCCGAGACGTGGAAAATAAGAAAAAATCTATTTCGGGGCTAATTTCGAGGCCTACAAAACAAAGCGAATTTATCAAAGTATGTTCCTTGTATCAAAGAACATATCACTATATACTGAACTAACTACTGAAATCAAACACTTCATTATTTTAGTACACTTTTGTGCTGTACCAGAGAGGCAATGAAGAGGGGAGGGTGGCTCGCGCCAAACTGGGATTTGCAGTGTTTTTTTTTTCAATTAGTGTCGATAATTATTTCAAGGTGAAAGGTCGCGGTTAGTTATTTTGAAGAGTTCTTATTAATTTACGTTTTTTTACCATGACTTCTACGAGAAAAAAGTTAAAATGTGCCAGATTTGGTAAAAGTGAGAGTTGAAAAGAAATGTCTAACCCATACACGAAAATATGCAGCAATTCTACGATTTTTACAATATTTACGAAGATAAATAACACGATAAATACATATTTTTCCTTACGCTAAGAGTAACTCCTACATGTGAAATTTTCATATTGAATTTTATTCTAAAAAAATCTGAATTTTTCTCTTTTGAAGTTGAACGGTTTATGTATATATTTTTCAAAATCAATTAACTCAACTAGTACTTCTACGATAATGCTTCTATATTTAGTTTCAATCAATTCACTTTAGACATTGTAACTTTCAGAACGACCATTCTGTCCTTGTTCGTAAAGCAAAAGTTACCTTACTTAATTATCTATTTTGGCGGACTAGATCAATAAGTGCATATTATATACACATATTTTACGAAAAAAATGGAGAGTTCATATCAATATTGTTTGGTTTACCTTAGCTCTCCCATTTCACCCTTTAGCCTCCATAAAATATTCGGGTACCAAATTACTAGAAGAAGCATGTAATCAATAATTCTAAGATATTTATTTTACTTGACATTCATGATAATATCGATATACCAATATACACATCACCACGTACGACCTGGCTAAAAATGACATGTGAAAAAATGGTTTAGTTTATTGCTCGAATAATTTAAAAAGTAAAGATAATCAGATCTCAAAGACCGTAGTCATCGTTGTACGTTTCCTGCAACATTTATGTAGGTTTCAACAATGATTTATTTTCATAATGTTGGGTTCACTTACTTCAGGAATAAGGATAGGTGAACAATATATTTTTGTATAGTTTTCAGCAAATTTGAAATGAAATAACAAGACCTACTGCGTGTTGAGAAACCTTACAAAATGCTGATGAATTTTTTTGTTGTCTATTACTGCTGGAGGAGCTATTCGATGCATCAAAAATGTGACTTTTTGAAGTTTTTGAATGCTGAATTCGAGTTTTTAGCAAAAATTCTTACAGTCTGTGTCATTAAAAAAAGGTCAATTATATCATTGTTAATATTTGTATAGAAGTCAATCTGAGAAATTTTATGTCTCCATTGCATTTCGTACAATTTTTCATGAATGCTCATTGAACGTCATTTCTTTTTAGAGATATTCAGAAAATACCGTTAGTAGTTTAATTAAATGAGTCAAAATTATGTTCATTCTATATATTTTCACGAATATATCCGAATTATTCTCCAAATCAAGTTGCTTAAATGAAATTGCTTAAAATGTCATTTTTCCCTCCTACAATGTGTCAAATTATTAACTTTCTCTTTAAAAATACAAGTAATCCTGTTTATTTACATAGCATTTAATGATTCACTTACATGTTTGATAGACTTATTGTTCTAAGAGCAATATCTTCCAGTATGTCGCAAACAAGCAATGCAATTAACTTATGAAAACTTTACGAAAACCACCTTTCCGACTGGCGTTTACCAAGGATCGTATTTTACTAGAAGAAAGTTTTTTTAAACGTCAAATAATAAATGGAGAATAAATTGAAAACTGGTACCTTTATTCGAAATAAATTATACGTCCATTCACTTATGCTCTTACGACCTACATGTTAGTTTTTGTAATGATTAAATTTTGTTTTCGTGACAGTAAGTTCTAGTCAAATTTATTCAAAAAATATTTATGGTTAGAAAACGCACGCTTTCATGTTTTAAAAAATAAAATATTAATTCCCAGTTATTAAAACTGTCGATTTGTACATCTCTAATAGTCCTAATAGCATATGAAATCAGTATACTTTATATAACTGCCTACGTAAACATATGTATAAATATGTATATATATATATATATGTATATATATATATATATATATATATATATATATATGTGTGTATATAATGTTTTTATCGGATTCGGTTTCGAACTTGTTGAAATAAAGACGTAATTGCGTTTCTGTGGATAAAAGATTTATTTACTTGTAAAACGTTCCTTCTACAATTTGCTAGTAACATTATCTTATAAACTAAACATTTACTCACCTGTGGATAAAAGAAACAACATTTAAAGCCCTTATTTCGGGTTTATCATCTGAATTCGACAGGTAAGCTTTTTACAATAAAATACTGAATCAAAAACAAATCTAACCTCTCAAAATCTTTTGACGTTTGATACGAAAGCTAACAGCGACCTCTATGGAACTTATCATAGATAACGCGGCAAAGTTTAAATGAAAGGATACCTATAGGTTTTCTTTACATCTCTCCTCCGAGAGAAGAACAATTACAAGTGTGATTGCATGTAATTGTTCTTTTCTCAATCGATAATGGAGTAAGTTTTGTAACATGAAACAAATTTGATTCTTCCTTCTTGTTACCGGCATCTACTTCATAAATTGTATTAGAAATTTTTTTCAAGATCTCGTAGGGTCCTATTCTCAGTTCATCTGTTTTCTTCCTATTTAGTCGATTACCGTTTTCCACATAGACTCTATCTCCTTTTTTAAAGTAATATTCCCTCCTTGATAGGTCATATCTCTTCTTATTATACTCATGAGATTTAATTGCATTTATATATGCTAATTTTCTATCTCTTCTCAGATCTTCATTTGAACATCTTGTTTTTAGTTCTGATGTAAGAATATTTACATTTTCTCCTTCCAATAGGTATTTTGGTGCAAATTTGGTAACAGTGTGCTCTGTTTCATTATATTTCTTTACACAATTCTGTGCTATTGTTGTCCATGCAATCTTTTTTTCGCTTTCATTTATTTGGCATCATATTTTATTAACTAAAGTTTGGTTCAATCTTTCGTTAAGCCCGTTTGAAAAAGTAGTGTCCACCGCGGTAAAAATTATTCTTATACTGTTATCTTTCAGAAATTCCTTAAATTCTTTCGAGTTTATACCAGGATATTGGTCCGTTAATATCATATCAATTTTATGACTTTGTGTCACTTGTTGAATAAGTTTAATAAAATCGTTAGAGCTTTGGTTTTTTGACGTCAAGATATAAGCATACCTAGTGAAATGATCAACTAAAAGATGTAGGTACTTTTTTGTTGACCGAGATCCCCCAAAACCACCAATTGTATCAATTGATACAATTTCAAATGGGTGTCTTGCTGGTCCTAAATGTGACAATAATCCATATTTCGGCTTTCTCCTTGTTTTATTTTTAATGCATATTTCACATTCTTCGCAAGTCTGTTTAATTTTTGCTATGATATTCTTCGCTGAATAGTATGGTGTTAATTTATTTATCATTTGTGTTGTTCCTAGGTGGCAATAAGTATAATTTTGTTTCTTCCTTTATTTTTCTTGTAGTATATTTCATCTCTTAGTATAAGTCCATTTTTATCTTTTTGTATTTCTTGATTTGAATTTTGATCTATTTTTATTTCTTCTATAGTTATTAAATTTACCACTTTCAAAGCATCATCATCATTATTTTCACTTGGATCTAGGACTGGATTTCTGCTCAAACAATCTGCCTCTATATTTGTTTTTCCAGGATTATATTTAATTTTGAAATTGTATTGGAATAAATAATATGTTAGGTCTCCGAGCTCCTCGTCAGTTCTTGCTTTAATATTCAAGTTTTCTAGTGGTTTATAATCAGAATACACCGTAAACTCCTTTCCCATAAGCAAATGCTGCCAGTATTTCATAGCTTCTTTTATTGCTAAACATTCTAGGTATATTGCCCTATTTTTTTTGTGTATCTGTTAATTTTTTTAAAAAATAAGCAACTGGTTTATTGTCTCCATTATTATCAGGTTGTTTTAACACTGCGCCTGTTCCTTTTGCACTTGCGTCTGTATAAATGTTTATTGGTAATTCTGGATCATAAATTTTCAGAATTGGTACAGAGCACAGTAGTGTTTTCATTTTATCAAATGATTTTTGACATTCTTCAGTCCACACGAATTTCACATCTTTCTTTAACAAATTGTGTAACGGGTCCAAGATGATAGCACTGTGTGGCACAAACTTGTGATGAAAATTTACTTTTCCTAGGAATTGTCGTATATTTTTCCTTGTTTCTGGTATTGAAAAGTCTTTTACTGCTACCAAATAATCTTTTAGAGGCCTCACTGAATTATGTGGCCTAAATACTTGGCATAACTACTTGCAAATATGCACTTGGTAAGTTTTAGTCTAAACCCTTCCGTTTGTATTGCCTCCAGTAACCGTAATATATGTGATATATGTTCTTCAAAGGTTTTTGAATAAATGAGTATATCATCTATGAAACTTACTGCAAAATCAGAGAGCTTATTCTTTCTTATGATGTTAGTCATTATCCTTTGAAAAATGGCTGGAGCAGTTTTTAGTCCAAATGGTAAGCATTTCCATTGAAAATGACCTTCCTGAGTAACAAAGGCCGTTTTGTACCTATCTTGTACTTTCAGTGGAATTGACCAAAACGCTGAATTAATATCAAACGTTTAGAAATACTTACAGTTTACTGTTTTTGTCATTAGATTTTCAATCAATGGAAATGGCTGTGATTGTGGGACGATTATCTTGTTCAATTCCCTGAAATCTATACAAAGTCTTGTTTTTCGTTCATTTTCCTTTTTATAAGCGAGAGTTACTGGGGCAGCAAACGGGTTATATGATTCCTCAATCAAATTTTTCTCTAATAATTTTGATATTTGTTTTTCTATCTCTCTTCTGTCTTCAGCTATACATCTGTATGGACGTCTGCAGCAGTATTTATTCACCATCAGGTCAATATGAGCTTCATAATCTCGTACAGTGCCGACATCATATTTATCCTTAGCAAAGACAGTCTTAAATTTGTCTAAGAGCTCGTCAATCTCTAATTGTTGTTGTTTATCTAAATGATTAACGATCTTTTCAAATTTATCAGTTTTAATATGTTCATTGAAGTTTATTTCGTTTTTCACCTTCCCCATTCTAGGGCTTCCTAATCTTGGTTCAGTTTTGTCTCCTAGTACATCAGGAATATTGACATTTGTATCGTTTTTTATATTAAGCTCTTCTTTCTGACCTTTTTGTGTTATTTTTATGTCTTCATTTTGAATAAGCTTGAATTTTCTTATACAATCTAAACCAATTAGGAAATCATATTTAAAATTTTCTTTCTCTATTACAAAAATATCGATGTTTTGTTTTACATTATATATTTTAATTTTTAATGTAACCATACCTTTTGTTTTTTTCTCGCCATTAATAGTCTTTAAATTTACTATTTGTGTATTATCTGTACTTTTTTCTTCATTCCGTATATTTAATAATTTAGCATTAATTAATGACACATTTGAACCTGAATCATACATTCCAGTTGCTTTCACAGTGTCATTCAATAGTAAATTTATTTTTATTAATGGTTGCACCTCTAGTTTTTTGGATCTTTGTTATTCAGTTCTGTTTCTATTTCGGAGTTATTTACTGTTCTCACTATTGATTTCTGAGTTCTGTCTTTAAACCAGCAATTCTCCTCTGGGTGATAGCGTTTCCCTTTTTTCTCATTGGCACAAATTTGGCATGGATTTCTTTCTTCAATTTTTTTCTTTAAGGTCAGAATTTGTAAATCCTTTTTTTTCATACTTAGTTTTCCCAACGAGGTGTTCTAGTTTTCCTATTTCATTATACAAAACTTCTGTTTGTTGCAAAGTTTCTCTGTCGATTTTATCGGCAACAAAATTAGGCAAGCCGAATGCTATGAGATCAATAAGTGTCCCAGTATCAATGTTCTTCCTAACTTCCAGTAGTAATTTCTCTTTCTTTAGAGCGTACTCGAGTAACGGACCTGGTTGGTATTTGAAACCTACAGCATATCTCATGGATGACCAACCTTTATTTGGAAATGTCTCACAAAAGCATTTCTCCCATTTGTTCCACTCTGATTCTACTGTGTACTTTATTAGCATACAGTCGTACCAATGTACACTTGACGACTCCATCAAATTTTTCAAAATCTCTATTTTCTTTTTGTCTTCGTTGACTTTGCAACGTTCACATTCTTTATTAAAATTATTAATCCACTGGTGGGCATTACTGGTTTTACTTGTGAACTTTTCTATCATAAAATTCTTCGCTATCTTGCCTAGATTTTGAGTTTCTGATTTTTGTTTTTTTCCTTCGAGTAATTTTTCTAACAGTTTTTCCAAAAAGTTGTTTGAGCCACTAGATTTAGACTCTGGATCACATTCAGTTTCTATTATTTCTTCTAGATAAACATCATTAAACTGCAAGTTTTGAGCCTCATCTACATATGCTTCCGATATCTCATCTGTCAAAGTTATCCAAATTTTCCTTGTTTGGCGTCTTCTTTGCAATGTTTTTTTTATTTTGGCATAGTTTGTTGTACTCATAATTGCTTTGTGTTGATTCACTGGTTGATATTCCGGTGGTATTCCATAGATCTGACCACTGGTTGTGGCAATTGAGGTTATGCATAAAATGTTGGTTTTTCCCTCGGATGCTGTCTTCACAGCAAAATCAAATCTTAACTTATTCATTATTCTCTCAAAATATATGCAGAAAATGTTGTTTTATAATGTTTTTATTGAATTCTGTTTCGAACTTGTTGAAATAAAGACATAATTGCGTTTCTGTGGATAAAAGATTTATTTACTTGTAAAACGTTCCTTCTACAATTTGCTAGTAACATTATCTTATAAACTAAACATTTACTCACCTGTGAATAAAATAAACAACATTTAAAGCCCTTATTTCGGGTTTATCATCTGAATTCGGCAGGTAAGCTTTTTACAATAAAATACTGAATCAAAAACAAATCTAACCTCTCAAAATCTTTTGACGTTTGATACGAAAGCTAACAGCGACCTCTATGGAACTTATCATAGATAACGAGGCAAAAGTTTAAATGAAAGGATACCTATAGGTTTTCTTTACATATATGTGTATAGATGTATATATATATATATATATATATATATATATATATATACATTCAGAAATATGTCTGTGTGTATGTGAGTAACTTTTTCACTAAAATGATTTTTCCCGTAAACTTTTGAAAGAGTTTCTTATGCCTGTAGGGAATTCATTCGCACATACAGACGTTCTTATAATATTAAATACTTTAGAGCTTTACATATTCTGAATTACAATATTTTTTCTTTTGAATCTAAGTTACGTTCTAAGTTTTTCTTTGGAACAAGGAACAAATTTCCAAATTGGGAAGCGCACTATTTGTGCATGTGGTTTCACAATCGTTGGTCGTATTGAGCTGTAATTGGGGGTATTCAATAAAAAATTAAGGAGTCTATTAAATTTACCTTTATTTACGCAGGATTTACAAAATATGCTATATTTATCGGAATTGTTTAATGCGAAATCGGACTCTTTTCTTAACCCGATTATGTTCATCATAAACAGTTAAGTGCAACTACTCAACAATTATATATCGCCCAAGTTTTGGAAAGGTTTAGTTAACAAATGTGATGTTTATTGTATGTATATATGTACACACACAAACACACACACACTCACACACCCACACACACACACACATATATATATATATATATATATATATATACATATTTTTTTTTTTTTTTTTTGGATTGTTTTCAGTGTGAGTGAAACCTAACACTCTGAAAAGAAATTTGACAGAAGGAAAGACGTCGTTAGCTATAGATATATTGCATAGAAAAATATTTCTTTTAAATTGTACTTACTTAACAGACACTGAAATTTTTTTCACTTTAATCTTTGGTTGGCCTTAAATATGTAATATTATGCGTCTTATTGTAAATACAATCGTACTTTCCTAATTATCGACTTCATCAATCATTTGAATATTTCTATTATTCATATTAATATTTTGATAATCCTTTCGCGTAAAGTCTCTTCATAGGTCGATCGATAGATACACTAACATTTAAGTCTGAACTATAAAACGAGTAAACATATTTATCTCTAGTTAAGTTCTCACCTATACATAGCAAACTATAACATCGATAAAACAATAATCGTTCTATAGTTTATTTTACTAATGAAAAGTTGTTCGTACGCCAAGTATGAGACCACACATGTGTTTTCAGCAATGCTCTGCATCGTCACTTTAAAAAGTTGCATGATAGAACGGGGCGGCGAATTATAATATCGTTAACGATTTTTATTAGTTAGTAGTCCTCGTGGGCAACATTGGATGGGCTAAGGTTTATCTTCCGATTGTACCAACCAATTAGAAACGATTCCTTGTCTTAAAAGCCATGCCGACACATACGCAACAAAAAATAGCCACATGTTCCAAAACTGCTTTACGTTATTTATTTTTTTTATTAATAGTTCTCATTTTAAGTATTGTATATAGATGCCTTAGATTGGATTAAATAAGCATGTATTCATAAGATAATTCTTATAGGCATCAATGATTATATCAGATTCGGGAGGAATCACACAAAGAAAAGATAATTGTTTAATAAATTTTTTTATTACCTTTACAAAATGTAGTTTTAAACGTTACATAAAACAATTTTAAGATACTGTCTTCATACTGTGCAACATTTAGTTCGTAAAGTTAAGGAAGTATCTCGATGATTTCTCGAAAAAATATCCAGTTGTAAAATTTAAAGAATAATTTTATATTTGTTTTGTTTTGTCTTTGCTAATGGAATCATTTTTTGCTGATCAAAATTGCAATCGATAATTGTACGTCGGTTTTTGGATCATACGTTATATTAGTGTATTGAATTATTTTTATTTTACTTTTGTCACAATTCTTTTTATTTATTAACAGGACACGCGGCAGTGGCGGCCTGAAAATTTCGTAAAGAATAAATTTTTCTCTCTTTGACAGATGTTTAGTATTATATCCTAATGCTCTATTTCTACCTTACTGACTACAGTGAAATAATATTTTAACAAGTATTGATTTATTTAAAAATAAAAGCAATGAATATTTTGTAATTAGCGTAACGAATAAGAGCTGAATGTATTTGGAAAAAACAAATTTCTAGCTACAAATTTAGCAAAATTATGAACAGTGTAAGTCCTTTTTTCTCAACTATTTTTATGTCGCGAACCACGAAAAAAAACAAAAAGTTAAGTAAAAAACCTTGCGACGCCTTTATTATACTATAAAATTAAAATAATATTTCAATTAATTTAATGTTAATCATTTATTTATATCTTATTTTTTGGACTGATTGCGACTCCCTTTAATAATGAAAGAGACCCCAGGTTGAGAAAGGATGTTTTTAGCGCAGAGTATTATTACTTGTGCACTTGTGAGCAACAATGAGTAAAGCAACGCGCTTTGTCGTGTCGTTTTGTCAATGTATCGTATCGTTTTTAAATTTACATTCAAAGTGTTTCGATTTTCTGGAGTATTAGCGATTGTTTTTGGTAATTATTGTTTTGATAACTTATAATGTCTACTGTGCGCTTTTCCAATTCAGAATGTTATGACATGCTGATGTGCTTAAGTGCATATGATTGCAATGCTCGCCAGGCGAATGTAAGGTGTTCGGCTAATTATCCTAATCGCGCCAAAAAGCCAAATAAACAGACCGTCGCAAAGGTTGTGTAGTCGGGTTCGTAGTACTGGTCAGGTAATGCCTTCGTTTGATAGAGGACGCCCAATTAATAGAAGATGTCATGCGGCTGAAGGTGCTATCCTTGATTAATTTGCCGAAGATCCTACTCGCAGCATACGTTCGACAGCCATGTCTCTTAGCTTATCGAAAATGCTTGTCGGAGATATGTTGAGAGAAGATGGACAACATTCGTTTCACTATCGTGCTGTACAACAACTGACCGATTAAGATTTCGTCCGACGTCGTACTTTTTGCCAGTGCCTCATCCGCATGAATAACGATTCCCAAAATTTTTTTCGATGTATTTTATGGTCAAATGAAAGTACATTTATGCGGCAGAGAATATTTAACGTCCATAACGAACACTACTGAAGCCATAAGAATCCACAATTAAAACGATCGGGAAGTTTTCAGCACAGATGGCATTCAAATTTATGTGCGGGAATTTTGGGTAATCAGCTCGAGGTCCATTTTTTCTACCTGCCATAATAACATCGGATAATTATTTGTATTTTTTGCATAATGAAGTGGAAGAAATTTTATTTCAAATTTGCCTTTGAGTGTAGTCAAAGATATGTGGTGGCAGAACGATGGAGCGCACCCTCACTTCAGTATTCGTGTACGTGATTATTTAAACGAGCAATATTATCGCCCCTGGATAGGGACCAGTGAACCTGTACCCTGGTCTTCGAGATCTCCATATTTAACACCACTCGATATTTAGCTTTGGAGTAGCGTCAAATCCTATACATTCTCAAGTGAATACCTGGACGAACAAACTTTACGAGAAATAATTACCGACAGTTTTAATAAAATTAAGAGATATACTCAAACGGTTGATAATGTTACTAATTAAATTACAAGGAGAACGTGGTTATGTGTAGAACAAAACGGAAACCATTTTGAACATCTCCATTAAAACTTCTTAAACAAATAAGTGTAATAATTTTATATGAACATTAAATTAATAAAATATTTGTGAAATAATTGTTACTAAAAAGCATTTTCTGTGGCCTATTTTACAAACGTGAAAAAGTCATGAATTGAGTGGATGTAATAATGTACTCACCCACATTAATATTATTATTTATTAAGTTTTTAATCATTATATTTCCTGTTATTTAAGCAATCAATTAAACAAATATACTCGCTGCGTATAAATTACTTATAACATAATACATAACATCTCGCACGGCAGGTTCGCAGTCTTTAACCCGAGCGGTGCTGATTGACGTGCGCAAGTATCGTGTGTATAAAATAAATGTCAAATAACTATGACCATTATTTCGAGTTTTGTGAAAAAAAAAATATTTTGAATTTTACAATCATCGAATAAAGTCTTTCTTTGTCCGACATTTTTTCCCGGACATCTGTATATATATGGATATATATATATATATATATATATATATATATATATACTGTGGGGAAAGTCAACGACTGCTGTGGAGAAAGTTAACAGCTGCACTGGATTATTTCATTTATTTTAAATATATTTTTCAATCAACGTCGTCATCATTTTAACTTCTCCATTTGTCCATTATATATCGATATTTGAACGATTATAATGATGTTAGTCAGTAAAGTGTTGAATATCTGAAAATAAAATAAAATTTGGTAACCATATATTTTTTGAATTTTTTGGTGAAAATTTGGAATAATTATCACAAAATGAAGAAAAATATTTAAACGCCAAAATAAATAAATGAAGATGACTCAAAATGAAATCGTTTAATGGATTGTGATAGAAACCAATCTCATCGTCGAAGAAGCAAATTCACCGAAAAGCACAAAGGTAAAAGAGCTAAAGGAATATCAAAACTCATTTATGTTTAAATAAGTCGCTGTGCGCACTTCTTCTTTGCTGATACAAGACGATAAATTATATCCCCTGTAGCAATCGCGTAATTCTATTCACCTGTATTTAGAAAAAATTAGATTTAATTCTTCAATGCTACTGCCATTAAATTTGTACTCTTTTTCGATTCATACAAAGGAATGATATTAAATCTACTTGCCATTAGCTCACAGAAAGGTCTCCTAAGAAGACAAATTAATTGCGTTATCTGATTCTACTTCTTTCTTTCCATATAAGATCGGTACCTGTAGTCGCTTCTTTGTTCGTTTAATAAAAATATAAAACCTTCTGTAAGATTCAGTCATTTTTTAGAATATATTTCTCAGTCCTTCTTAATAATTGTATTGGTTTAATTAACAATTTCCGGACGTTTAGAACTTTTACAAATTTAGAAAAATATTTATTTAATTTTAATATCAATAATAGCAGTGTATATAATATTATAATTTACTAGATATTAGACAGAGAGACATATGACTTAAGGAGAAATTAAATTTCTATCAGGGACTATTTATGTATAACACAGAAAAACGCCCGAAATTAGGTGTTTATTACCAAAATCATTCCGACTTACTATTTACTTCTAATTATCAAATCATTTCATTATTGCATGTACTTAATGTTATTTAAAATTTTTTTAAAGTTTCTACGGGTCCATTAGCACTCCAGCCACGAACTAAACCACATTACTAAAAGTGAAATTACGTAAAACAAAAATAAAGAAATAAGTAAACATTTTATACTAACCGATAGAATGGTACCGTTATCGAGTTTAAAAAAACCGATGGCCGTTATTTCTACCGGAGTGAGGGCAAGTTGTATTGAAAACCGTTTTATCTGAAATCAGATTAAGGTACAGTTCGTAAATTAAAAGATTTTTTTTTTAAATTAACATTCATTAATATCGTAGTCGTTAAGTGAAGCAATATATATATTTATATATATATATATATATATATATATAAATATATATACGGAGAACATTAAATACAAACGCTATATGCATATTATTAGTAAGTGTTTACAAAACCGAGTTGGACAATTGAACAACAAAAATATTTTTTGTCTAATTTTGTATTTAGAGGTGGCTCCGATGTACGATAAGTTAAAAAAATAAAACCAGATTTTTTCTCGCGGCATCGTTTGCATGGATCTTCAGTTAAGACCACAGGATTTGTAAATATTATAATAATTCTAAATTATTGATAAATACGCGTTGCGCTCTCTTTTATTACATCACGATAACCTAAAAAAATTATGCGTTAAAAATTAAATAAAAAGAATTATGCGTTATAGATGAACCGAATCGAAAAAGAAGTTGCTCAAAGATTCAATGGCATAATCTGATAGGCTTAACGGTGAAACTCAGTGGTATGAGCTCGATTCTTTCTGTTTGAAAACAGCTAAGATACGTTTAGACATATCTTAAAGAAGATTCATTACCAACAAAGACCTTACCTGCTGGAGCAAGAAATAAAATTGAAAATGAAGAATAAAAGCGATGCCTTGAAAAATGACTAGCTTCAAGATTGGGCGCTAATAACATGAATATAAATAACAAAAAAATAGCAAAGTCTTCTGCAACAGCAGCAAAAGCAGAAAACAGTTTCTTTTTACAAAAGATTTTTTAACTTGCAATAAAACGTAAGAATTCGACGAAAGACGTAAAATGCAAGAAGTGTGTGATATATGTCCGTGTAGATATGTCCGGCAAACTGTTCACCACGATATAAACAAAAGGTGGCAAGAATACTACCAAAAATGAATACGTGAAAAGTTTCCGTCCGAACTTCTAAACCCAATTCCCCAACGAAAAGCTTTATTGAAAAAATAATAACGTCAGAGTTAAGGAAAGTCTTAATAATAAAAATTAAAACTTATTAAATAATAAAAAGACATTAGAGCTGCGATGTCTCGGACATGTGAAGAGTAAGCAGCTTAATAGCTTCCTATAAAAACAAAGGGGATATTGTGAATTGCGATAACTATCGTGGTATTAGTAACGTCTCATATACTAAACATTTGAAAATTATCTATGCAACCGTCCAACCGACTAAATAAAATTCTCAAAGTCACCTTTAACTGATGCGGCTTCACCAGCGGAATGGGAATGAAAAATGCAATGCACAGCGTGAAGATTCCGATAGAAAAATATAGATCGCTGAAAAAAGACCTACATTTTGTCTTTATTGACCTACAGAAAATTTTTGTTCGCATACGTAGGGATCTAACTTGTCTCACGTTCTTTCTAAGTTCCTACTTTGAATTCGTAATTAGACTTAGAATATTGCATACCCTTGATTAAGGATAAGGATTAGTAGCCTCTTAGGCCAGATTGATAAATTCGAATTTCAGCGAGGATCTACAGTAAGCCCGTTATTTTTTGATCTAGTTTTGAACCATTTCATGGAACTTCTGTAGAAACTTGCCCCTTGGAAATTCCTGTACGCTAATAAAATACTTCATTGCCGAGACTCAAACAGAAGTGCAAGAACAACTAAATGCATGGCAAGAGACTTTAAAGAGGCGGGGTCTTATTGTGAACGGAGATAAGACTAAATGAATGTGATGTCTGAAATTAGCGTTAATGACGACCCATCAGTGGTGATTGAAAGGAACTTCTCTAAATAGGAAGGGCATTTAAGTATTTCGGTTCAGTGGTGACTCCGAATGACAATTTAAAAAGACATCTAACACAGAATAACAACTGCTGACTTCAAAGGGAGATCACTCTCCGTATTATTGTGTGACGTTAGTAGACCCATCGAACGTACATCTAGTTTACAAGCCAGCAGTATTAGCAGTGCTGATGGACGGGTCTTAATTCTGACTGGGAAGAAAGGTTGACAAAAAAACAATGTACGTCACTAAAAAAGAAAATGCAGCGTTAAGTCAGTGGAGTTACTGGATTGGAAATATTTAAAATTAAATATACTCTTATTAGAGGAAGATTCAAAGTTGTAAAGACTGAGGACAAACTGAAGGAAAGTTGGTTACGTTGGTACGGACAGATTATTAGGCGCAATGAAGACCATATGACTAGAGCAGTAATAATAATCGAAGAAGGAAAGAGAGGCTGAGATTGACGCGATATAAAAGCACTATTGAAAATAATTTAAGGCTATGACATGGATGCAATAATTACACAAGATATATTATTGTTACGAAAACGAACGAGGAGGGCTGACCCCGAATGAGATATAGGACCATAGCCAAGAGAAAGGACAAATATTACTAAGAGAAAGGAGAAATACTACGATGGCCATGTAGTCAAAAAAAATAAGTCATTTCACTTACGCAAATTGACTTACTGTAGCAGTAATTTCTTCAACTCACTGCACAAAATATTAGGAATTAAAAATATTAAAAAAATTAAGAATTAAAGTGACGTCTTCTATTCAAATGTCATTTTACTGGAATAAATTTTAGTGAATATTTTGTTACTCCAAATAAAGGTGAGAATTTAAATTATTATGATATAATACACTAAAATTTGTATTATATCGAAATAATTTGAATTATAAAGGTAACGACTTTCAGAATATAGTCAATTCTCAATTATATTATACAAAAAAAACTTCATACGAACTTACTGTGAATAAGTTTGTTGGCAAAGCACGACATCTAACCAAACATACCGCATACATATGGTTCTCTATATGTGCTTTATTTCGTAACTAGGGCATTCTAAATGTGTGTTTTATATACTATCAAAACATCAAAACTCACTGCGTTCATAAGATCGTCTGATACGTAGAGAGCCAGTTTATTGACGATCCGAGATGTGCGCCTTACCTGAATAATGTTTAGATGCAATGGTTATATTACTATAATTATAATTAAGGAAAATTTTTTTCAAATGGGAAAGTGACAATAAAATAAATATTGAAA
The DNA here is from genome assembly GCA_039881145.1 of Druceiella hillmani. Lineage (NCBI taxonomy): Eukaryota > Metazoa > Arthropoda > Insecta > Lepidoptera > Hepialidae > Druceiella > Druceiella hillmani. Next base: position 26,101,567 of record JAYKKI010000010.1, read on the forward strand.
ATGTGTACAAAGAATATTCAATACTTATTTTATTTTCAAGTGATTATTCTTGTTTAGAAAAAAATATCATTGATTTTCTGACATAATTTTTATGCAAATTAAAGAAAATATTCTTGATAGCAATTAAATTAACCGAAAGTACATAGGTAGTAGAAATGAATATAGTCAATAAATAGTCTTCCACCGTCTTCTTGTAATCATAATTCTCTTTCATTGGAGTTATAATTGTAAAAGAAGTGTTATGAAATTCAAAAAAAATATTGACTATTTTCTTGACGCACATTAAGCAGGACACTTCCAATAATTTCATAGCTATATTTAATTTATTCAACATAGAGATTTTTAATTTCCCAAACTTAATATAGAATTTAATGAGCTGCATTTTTCATTATAATATTGGTATGCAATATAAAAATGATTGTTGAATTTCCTAAGCTAATATTCTTACCTCCTCAATTAGTCTATGAGACGTGCTGCTAATGTAAATCAAATTTACACCCGCCAAAAAGTTAATGGCAAAAAGACTCAAAAATATATAGCCCGTAGCTTGAAGAGATTTGTACGTGTTTTCTTGCATGAGAATAAGGTAGAATACCAATATTACATAAAAAGTGTAAACATAAAAAAACGAAATTTACAATTGTATTCATGAAAATTTCTACAGAAAACACGGAATTTATTTTTTCTATTAATGTGATCAGTTTCAAATGATAGTTTCTAAACGAGTTCAACGTTTGTATGACGTCTTTTGGGCAAAATGGTTCCGTAGTTTTGTATGTAAAAAACGTTTAATTTTCTTTCCAATAAAACAATGTTTGAATTCAACAATTTAGTTCTAAACCAAATAACTTCCATAACGCAGCAAATCTTGACAAATGTCAGGAAATACGCGATGAACGCTATGTAGAAAACTACCAATTCAATTGCAGTAATGGATAAATTAGCCTTTAGAAAAGCATCTATCGTAATAAAAATTAACCAAATAGCGACGAAGACTTTTGTTTTCCCTACCGATCGCACGCCGGTAATCCACCATTCACATTTCGCGTCTAATTGTGAGATATCAAGCAATATTGAATCAAATTTTCTGCTTTTTACTATTGACGTAATCCAGTTGACGGAAGGTGAAAAGCAGTTCATGATGACGATAATAAAAATACGAAGTAAGGCATCAAAAGTATCAAAATATTTAAAGTAAAGCAAAGTGTATATAATTGCTGTACCGAAAGCACATAAACACACTATTATAATGAGAACGTTGAACAATAGGCACATTAGGTCAAAGTCGAAATCTTTTAAATTAACTTGATTTAGATTTTTAAGTTTATCCAGGGAAACGTTGTAGTAAAATCCAAGAAGTTGTAAAATAAAATAATATGGTTTTAGTTCACCAAGTACAGCCTTTGCATTCGTTTCCGGTTTCATTTTAAAATAAAGATTTATCGAGTTTATATTACGGAAATGAGTATTATTAATATGGAAAATTTATCAATACCACTAAATATAATAATCACTACGTATATACGATAATTAATACGTGTAGACGAGTTACGAACTTATTGTATTCCATCGAATATATTTTGAAATGAAATGGGATAAAAGTATGTTAGTTAAATGTGTTTTATGCTGGTCATAATAATAAATTGTCATTAAAATAGAGACCATTAAAATACTTTATTCAGTCTAAAATTTCCATGACATTCAATGTAACCAAATCAATATATTTAATCCTTCACGCGACCCTATATTTGTTTGGATATAGCAGCAATTATCGAAGACTGACTGTCAATTAATCGCATTGTGCCGCAGTTTGTTTATCGCTGGTAATATATCGTATTGCGACAGAAATAGGTCACATAAGTAAATACGAACATATTAGGATTTCTCTTTTTTCATTGGCTTGTACACTATTATCACTTTTACCATAAACGAACTACCACAATTAACATCTTAGTCTAGACGATATCCGTTTATTCCTTGTTATTCTCCCTAACCTTTTCCTATCAGTGTGATCCGTATGTTTATTTACCTTTGGCACCCAAGTCTAAAATGTGCTTCAGTTTTCATTTAAGCTAAATAAACTAATTAAATATTCTTTTTTTCTTCTATTTCTCTCGTGTCTTAAAAAAACACTGACTCGGTTCAACACACTGTACACTTACTTATACTTTCATTTGACAGCTATCGCATTTTGTCCCTTTATTCCGTTCCATGTCTTTCTAAAAATAAGGAACCTTGCAATTTACGTACAATTATTAACAATTTATAGTACAAGTATAACAATTTATTAACCTTTGGTTGTACCAAAACCATTTTATATTTAAAATTTGTGTTTTGTGCATGGCTCAAGCAGGAGACTTAAAAATGCCTGTTTCAGGAAAATGATAAGAAAAGCTTTTCCTAATTGAGCTAGTGCTGTACTTATTCTTCCTACTTCCATAATCGTCTCCGTAATAATGAAAATCTCTCGTAACAATATTTCACCTTGATGTGTAAGAAAAGTTACTATTCATTTTGTACCTTGAAATATCAACTGGACGATTTACACAGACATCCATTATCTAAGAACTTATTTCCATTTAATACATATAAAATATCATATCATATTCACATAAAATATCATATTACAAGTTCACATTTCAGTCTCAATTGAAAGAAAATTCCTATTATGTATTTTCAGGTCTGATAAAAGAATTATTTTGAAATGAAAGTAACTTTATGAAAGACCACGATTTTAAAGAGCATCTAATTGAGAAACAAATCTATTTAGTAGAGATACAAATATGAGTATATTTCTAGAGGGAAAACAGTCATTGAACGTGGGGACTTGCAAATAGATAAAAGAAATATAAAATAAATTTACAACAAAAATAATGAATAAAATGGAAACGAAGAGAGAAACTAAAGTACACAATAATTTTATTGAACGTACTGTGGTGCTGTAGAATTTAAGCATGTAGAGAGTTCATGTCCTTTATAGTATTTATTGCATTATAAATATTTTAGTAGCACAAAATTTTAATTCTGATATTGTAAAAAAGTAAATCCTGTACTTGGAAAATATTTTAAACAGAGTAATTGATTCAGCGTATAGAAAAATAAAAGAAGCTGGGAATACTTTTTTAGAATTTTTTTCCGTCTATCTGTACGTTACTTTGTCTGTCAATCACAAGAAATGTACTGGAAGGATTTGGATGAAAATTGGTATGATAATAGCTTAAAACTAACAGCAACACATCTGAGAATAAAAATTGTTTATTCAATTTTACTTGAATCATACCATAGGACACAGCTAGTATTATATATTTTAAAAATTTACACGCCTATGTTCACTATTGCAACACATCGCTTTATAGAGATAACACAAAAAATAACAAATAGATTTTCAGTTGAGAGATTCATTTAGTTGTCTACGTTTTCCAGATTTGCAACGTCTGCAATTTCCCCGAGAATTGCAAGGGGATATTATAAGCAGACACTCTGTTAAGTTTTTAAGCCCTGACCTGAAATTGTTCTTAAAATAATTAAACAATTTTAATTATGAGGGAAAATTTTAAATCTATATTTCTTATATACTATTTAAGTTATAGATCTGGACTTTCATGTTAATTCGTTTTTTTAATTGTTTATTAGATAAACAACACTGACAATTATAACATGTATTACGTATTTCACTTGTATTACATATTCATGTGACAATTACTAATATATGTATATATATATATATCACTAGAAACGCATCCAGGGGCTCTGTTAATGTAATTTTGCGATTATGAAAAGCGTATTAACATTTGTCTCCGATCCGCCATTGTCTCACTGAATATTTAGATGTTTACTTGATATACTAAAACTGAAAAAAAACCTGTCAAGCACAAGTGGGATTCGCACTACGAGTTCCGTGCACATTTAGATATTTCTAGAAGTTTATTGTTAGATAATATTCCTTTTAAATATGTTAAAAATATTTATTTTTTTTAGAACGAAAACATATTGTCTACTATGCTTTTAAAGACGCATGCTATAAAAATATTATTTAACGTAAATTAAAGATTTTTCGCCTTTATCCTTTACTTGTACTATGAGATCTTGCTTTTTGCCAAATTTCACTCTTCTAGGTCAATGGGAATATAGGTTTTGATTTATTTGCAAGTGTCAAAATATGCGGCATTAATAGTGGTTTCTTTAGGGCTCTTCTTGATTGTTTTGACTTAGAAGCTTGACTTTTGTACAACTCTAAGCGACTGTATTGATATTAATTTCAACATGATATTTCACCGCGATTATAAGAAAAATTATCCTAACATACCCACAGACGGACAAAGAAGTGATCCAATAAGGGTTACTTGTTTCCTTTTGATGCACGGAACACTTAAAATAAATAAGAGGCAATACGAAATAAAACAAACAAGGATTGTTTACATTCGTTACAATAATATTATCATATTTTCGATTACACATAATTATTGACTAAGTTGACGCGATTAAACATCGTATGTAACTGCAAAGATTTATTAATATCCACCGGCAATATTTTTTTCTGAATAAGACATCCTACAATCAAACTAACATTGACTATACGGAAAAGAAAATCAAGTAACCAAATAATAAGAAATTGAATCACATGCCGATATACGCATACACAGCAACCAAATAATAAGAAATTGAATCACATGCCGGTATACGCATACATAGCAACCCAATAATAAGAAATTGAATCACATGCCGGTATAAGCACACACAGCAACCAAATAATAAGAAATTGAATCACATGCCGGTATACGCATACACAGCAACCCAATAATAAGAAATTGAATCACATGCCGGTATAAGCATACACAGCAACCAAATAATAAGAAATTGAATCACATGCCGGTATACGCATACACTACAACCAAATAATAAGAAATTGAAACACATGCCGGTATACGCATACACAGCAACCAAATAATAAGACACTTTCAATACCTGACTCCTAGCGGTTGGCCTAAGCAACACGCGGCTATAAAGTCATAAAGCACGCGGTCGCTGATGTCTGATGAGATTAATGCTTTTTGTGCTGCAAGTCGAAGATATGCTTCCAATAATCTATATACATATATATATAATAAAAATTGGAATTTGGAGAGGATGTTGATATTATAATGGCGGTATTGTTTAAGAAGGAATTTTTCGATAAAATATTTGTGGTAATTATAACTTAAAACTTGGTGCTCATACCATTCAAAACAAATAATGCAACATATGTTTTAGAATTTTCTGAAATTCAAGGATGAAGAAGGTTGGCCAAATTTGCATGAGAAAAAAATTATTATGGTAACTTCTACTTATAAATTGGCATTAAAGCTTTTCAATGGAACTAATGAAACAATTATTTAAGAAATATTTAAGATCTAAGGGGGAGAAATTTGTATGGGAATGAAATAGTTATGGTAATTATTAAATAAAATTTGTTATTAATGCTTTTCGAGACAAATCATTAAACAATTATTTAAGGATTTTCCGATATTCTGACCCAAAGGGGATGAAAAGGGTTGGCTAAATTACAATAGAAAAAAATATTTTCATCGTAATTTTCACTTAATAATTTGTTTTAACGCTTCACCAGACAAATAAAGAAACAATTATTTAAGCATTTTCCGATATCCAACCCGTTAGAAAGGGGTGACTAAATTTGCAAAGGAAAAAATTATTAGCTTAATTTTTACTAAAAAATTATAATAATGCTTTTCAATAAAAATAATTAAACTAATCTTTAGGCATTTTCCGATATTCAACCCCTACGGAAGTGAAAAGGGATGGCTAATTTTGAATGGGAAAATGTTAAGATAATTTTTACTTAAAAATTGGTATTACTGCTTTTCAATACAAATAATGTAACAAATTTTTAAGCATTTTATGACATTCAAGCCTCAAGGGGGTGAAAAAATGGTCGCTAAATTTGCATAGGAAAAATGCTAATGGTAATTTTTAATTAAACATTTGCATTAATGCTTTTCAAGGCAAATAATATAAAATAGTATTTGGCACTTTTTGACATTTGAATATGGTATGATATGGACATGGTATTTTTTTTTGTGTTTAATGCTTTTCAATTTAATTGGTATTAATGTTTTTCAATGCAAATAATGAAATAACTAAGTGGGTGAAAAGGAGTGGCTAAATTTGTATGGCCAAATAATGAAACGGGCATTAAGTATTTTCCGAGATTCAACGTTAAGGAGTGAAAAGGGATGGCTAAATTTGTATGGGAAAATGTTACTCTTAATCCAATTAAACCAAATATTTTGTTGTTTTAGTAGTTAGGTAAATAAGAGGGAGAAAACGTTTGGTTTATTTTCATAATCGACTCCGTATCTACCGTCAGTGAACTATCCAGTCTGTATAGTGCATTCTGTCTGAAGTTACAAAATAATGTTTTAATCAAAATAATTATTTTCGGCTGAAGTTAAATAAATCTAGTAAAAACTATAAACTGGGCAAATGCTTGAAAAAGCGCACAGATTTACAAAAATTTGCAAACTCTGAGAATTAATAATTTAGGATCCGTAATTTTATTTATCCATTTTGCATCACATGATGCGTCAAAATTTGAAAAGATACAAAACTATTTAGGTTTCGATCGTGTATGTTATCTCTTAATTAGAAGAGCTGCGTCAATATAACTTCGCTATTACCTACACTTGATTCTGCTTTATAGCATAAAAAATATACATAAAGTGTGGTTGTGGTTAGAATACGTATATATACCAAGATAATGTTGTTGGTAGATTGACGTTGAGTGAAGAGAATGACTTAAAACTGGCAATGAATTGAGTTTGGTACTTGAAAATAAAATTGAAATGGATTTTTGTGCCTATAAATTCAAGACTGGTTCAATTTGTAGTTAAATAGAAAGTAAGTCGCTCTGTAGCTTATTTTGTAATGCAAAGGAGTATGTTGCTTGAAGGCTTCATCAATAATGTCCATAGAAGGGCGTCGAAGAAAACACTGTTCCTGAATTATTTCTTTTCGCCTAATAAAAATTATTGATTTTTAATTTGTTGTAGGTAGGTGTGCATGATAAATTTAGGATATTTTGGGGCATTGTCGAATCTACTAAAAAATTCTGAATTTTTCTAGAAAAAGGACTGAAATAATCTTAGTTAAGATTCCATAATGTAACATATTTTCGCAACCCACTCCTGTCCACGCACAATCATCGCTAAACAATCAAAACAAAATTGAATTTTTTTGCTTTTTTTTCAAAAATCGTCTGAAAAATTTTAAACTTATTTTATTATCTATTTTTAAGTATCATTCTATGTTTCATTTGAAATAGTCAGCATATAAAATATACTTCAAATTTGATTTATCCTGTTTTAATTTTATTGTATGATGTGTAAAATTGTTAACTGTACGATAGGTACTAAATTTATAAGTACATTACACAATATAATTGCTTACTATGTTCGCAATAAAATAGCGTTTGAAAGTGGGCATAGAGAACAGATACGAATAGCTCTCGCACCACAAGGGGACCCTACATCTCAGGTGCGTATAAACGCTTTAGTGTACATGGCATTTCTGTTAAACTAGTTACAAATATTAATTTTCACCATGTAAATTGACAAACACGTTACCTAGTATATCTTTTACAGTCATAATCAATATTGATTTAAAAATTCCAAATTAATCATGAAGTTGATTTCAGTTATTTGTATGGATGGTCTACGCACTTTTTACCTCCCCAAAAACACGTCGCCAATCTTCCGCGGCGGAACGCCAATTTATTTCTTTGTGTACAAACAACAATTACGGTCACACTACGCAGAAGATCGATTGTTCCTTCAACGGCCCGCTTGCTCATTGCGTCTGTTTCGTTCTCCGCGCACCGAACTTCCGTCGGCGTAGCATCAGTAACTTTACATTCCATGTATTTTAATGCGTCGCGCCAGATTCAGTGGACAACTCACGGTGACAGCACGCGCACAGGATGTTTGACACCGAGAGATTTATTTTAGAGATTTAAAACCGAGTTTTCTTTTGGGATCCTAGAGAAAAGCCTGATAGGACGGCAAAGAAGAGAGCATAGGAAGATATAGGAAAAATATTTTCTCCTGGTTGGGAAGATGAGACAAGACAAGATACAACAGGACAACAAGAATTTGGTAAGTTTATTATTTTATTGTTTTACAATGTATGTATTACGTATGTATGTACATATACTGAAAAAAACACACGGTACGTATTACATATTATATGTTGGTGATTACAGTTGTGAAGAATAAAGGATAGTTATATAAAATGGGATCGCCACGGTAATTTACCTTTTCTCATAAAATATGTTTTAGTTGATTCCCGTGTATTTCTGCATTTGAAGGTCTAGTGGTATTACAAATTGGTAATGTTTGGAGTTCAGAGATTAACAATTCGTCATTATAGTTCAAACCGCCCCTTCTACGTGCATAGTTATGAAGAACAGATGTTGCCTTTACTATCTTTGTGGAGAAATCTGAATTTGTAAGAATGGAAGTATGGGGAGCATTCTCCACTTATTGCTTAATAGGCCAAAAGTACATTCTACATACCTTCTTGCTTGGGAAAGACGGTAATTAAATGAACGTTTTTCTAAATCTAAAGTTTTGCCTGGGTAGGGCCGCATAACATGTTTATGTAAAGAGAAGGCTTCGTCGGCTCTCAGCACAAATGGCAACACTGAAGATGTAGTAGATCATTCTTTGGTAAAGTTTATATCTGAAATTAGATCTTCTAAAAATATTGCTGTCAGCTTCTTTACCGTAAGATCCAACATCAATTGTAATAAAGCAATAATTAGAATCTACTAGTGCCATCTTTATATCTGACAAAAAAATTATAGCATAACCTAATTATAGCATAAGGGTTAACAATTCTTATGAGTTTTACGTCTAAGGCTCTTATAGAATTGGGAAAACTAGCTTATTTGTAGAATTCATCTGCCACTTTTAGCCATTATTATTTGGCGCTGGCATTTCAGTTGGCTGGAGCACCTCCCAAAGTACTTTTTAAGTTTCTTCTACTATTGCAGTGAGAGTTGATCTTCCCATTAAAAATCAGGTGATAAGGTATTAAAATTCGTACCGGTTGACAAATATCTGAAATAAAAAACGAATGTAGTAATAAATTACGTTTATTTTATTGTAGAAGAACTGTAAAAGATACTTCAGACATTTGAGGGATTATTACGTTAAAAAAAAGAGTTAGAAAATACAAGGAGTGGAAGTGCTGCGCCTAAAAAACGTAAGGATTCATACGTCGAACTGCTTCGTTTTTTAGATGTTACGAAATAATCACGGTTGACATCGGGCAATATAAGCGCTCTGATCGATGAAATGACTCAAGATCCATAAATACTTGTATTACAATTAACAACACATTTCTAATGAAAATTTTCCTACTATCCAAATAAATGCAGTTCCGGGGATCTCTCAAACTACTAAAAGGTTAAAGGTCTCCCTTGCAACAAAATTCACTCACTACTATGAATAAAAAACAAAAACCACCAATCGAAGAAGAACTTCCTCAAATTAATAGTTTGAATGAAAGGCAAAACTTTAAATTCAGAATTGAAGTCATGAACTTAATTTATAAAATCAATTATGGCAGCACTTATAATACGAGACAAAAAGACATACTTACCAATACCCACAAGTTATACAACACAAATGTTACCGCCTGCGTTGGCATACTAACCGTACAAGTTCATACTCATCCTTGATGAACAAAGTCACCAGAAGGAATTCCTTCTGGTCGGCCGAATCAGTACATTTAATTGAACATGAAATTAATAAAAGGTTACAGTAATATAACGTTTCCTTAGTAGCAGATTTGTAACTCAAATATTAGTATGATTATCAATAAAAAATTATAAATATAATGATGTTATTTATTTTACCTCAAAGTAACCACCAGTCTCTTCTTTGGAGTTATAGCCATTATAAATGGTGTATCTTGTTTGGTTATATGTCTTTAAGTTGAACAGTTCATCAAATTATTGAATAGACATTCGGTAACACTAAAATTATTCATCTGGATACTGTCTTAGTTTCTTGTAAAAGTTGTAAAATTGCCCTCCACTTTGTCTAAGGGTATTTAAGGTATGCATTCAATATTAACGTTTCCTTTTATCATGTTTTAAAGCTTCACAAATAGCTATTATTTCTGTAGGATCAATTTTACGTCCACTCCGTGTAAAGGTAGGCAATCAACTGATAATCCGCAGAGTGTGGCTGTCATATTCCGTTTCGAATTTTTCGTAATGGGGGTTCCGCGACGGAATTTCCATGCAATATAGCGCTGGCGTAACGCTCTACTACTAAAACGGCTGTAATCTACGGACGTACGACGAATATGATGAAATTTTAAGTGTTCTTAATTTGGCTGGGGAACACTGAAAATAGCCTTAAAATAATTTTTTATCCTTTGTCCAATGTATTCCAAATATAAATATTTTAACGGTTTTAATAAACATTAATAGAATTAGGAATAATTCCTATATTAATGCCTTTAGATAAATTATAAATAAAATACTAAGACAAATTTTCATTTTAACCCTTTGTAATATTATATTGTAATATGTATGTAATATTATATTATAATATGTATGTAATATTATATTGTAATATGTATGTAATATTATATTGTAATATGCAAACATGACAATATGCATATTGTATTCAAACATGACAATAATAAAAAAAAAGTTTATGAATATGCGCTGGGGTATGTGTGTAATTTTGGACTTTATTAGAAGCCATTTCGTGTTGGAATTTGTTACAGGGGTTATAGATATATAAAATTGTTACTAGCTCTTCGATCGTGTCAATGTGGAAAGTATTTCAAAAATGGACTACATTAAGTCCAATAATAATTTGCTCAATCTTTTAAGCGGGAATAATACAATGCAACCGACACGAGTAGTGGGAAATACATTATTTATTGCAGTAATGACAGTTTTGGTACTACATGGGATGCCTGTTCTAAAACTGACATTATCTAAATATTATATATATATATATATATATATATATATATATATATATATATATATTTATATATATATATACATATATATATTGTAATTTATGTATTAATACTTTTGGTTATAAATATATGGATGCAATACGTTAATCAATACAAAATTGTAACTCATAGTCGTCGTCTTCTATCATACTTTTTTAGATTAACTTTTGCTACATATTTATTTATTAATTCAATATGGGTTTTGAGATATGATGAAAAATATTACAAAATGTTAGAGAACTTGCAATTATTGAATTTCTAATAAAACATTAATAGTAATATTCGGAAGAATCGCGTGAATAGATTAAATTATTGACTGAGGCGATTTTTTATGTAGCACTATTATAGAAATTAATTTGACGTATTATGTGTATGATTTAGTCAACTTTCATGACTAATTTTTTGAAAAAGTCTAATTTTTTGTGACCCATTTTTTCTCCAAAGGAGCTTTAAGACTGTCTGCTCTTAAATCATTGCATTTATTTACAGCAATTGTTGAGATGTACTGTGATTTGACGAAACATTCAGTAAAATAGTTTAATAATAATAAATACTTTTCAAACGAGTTCTGTCAAGTGATTAACGTAAAAAGCGTATCAAATTATGATGTTAAATTTGCAAAGATGAAAGAAATTCTCAAACGTCAACTTCTTCACAAATATTTAAATCGATTAATTCAATCTTCTCGACGAATGTTCTATTTACTTTTGTCACTGATTTTGTGGATTTTTTTCGATTCTTCTATTTCATAATAATTTGGCAATAATTGCCAAAGACCATCCAGATTTTAATTATGTAGACAAAGCCCTTAAACACTGCGGTATTCCTACATCAATTGGATTTGTCGGAAGATTGTTCGGTTTTCTGCTGTAAACTGATGTCGCCTCGTCGATTAAACATGAGTTAAATAAAAAGTTTGAATTATGAAATATTATGTCTTCTTCATAGTGAAAGAAGTTTAATAAAAAAGACGGAGTTAAGCGTCGGATAAAATTGTGAGAGGAAAAAAATTATTTAATTTTAATTATTTTCTCTATTTGCAACTTTTTCCTTTTGATGTTCTTTTGTCACATATGATTTCTTGTAAAATCATATTTCGATTATTCCTTATTAAAAAATGCTGCATTATTCATTTTGAAAGATTACAGGCCACGAGGCTTTCGGTTTGAAACGTTTAACTTTTGTTATGTTTTAGTTTTTAAACTTTTATTTTTAATAAGAATTTTTTTCATTACACCCTACTGCTTATGTATAACATCGGATATGTGCTAAATTGTACCACTGACCAATAGCAATGTTTAAGTAAGCTGTTATTTTTTGAGCCAGCCCTTTAGATTTTTAGATGAATCTTAATTCTTTATAACCATTTTTAGATGAATCTTAATTCTTTATAACCATTTTTAGATTTATCTGAATTTTTTATAATCTAGATCAGATTAAATTATAAAATCTGTATTTTGAACGATACGGATTCGCTTATCTATATTTGCATATCTTTTCAATGAATGAAATCAATCATATGAATGCGGATGGCTTTATCTTCTACACAACTTGTGGTTTTTTCCTAATAATTTTCACATTATTCATGTAATCATTCATACTCATACGTTTCTCACGTAATCATTCTTCAGTGAAGTTTTCGTCGATGGCTTTTAAAATAATCGACAACTTTTGATTAAATATACAGTTTTATTCAAATAGCAAATAAACCAGACATTTTTTTTTAATAAAACGGCTGTATTTTCATAAAAGTCCTGAAATAATTGTGCAAAATAAATTTCTAACAATTCCATACAATTTATTATAATATATTGGTTTTAATAATTGCAGTCATACATTTGTCAATTTCACTAAAAATAAATAGATAAAAATGAAAACGAAAAAAGTGGCACAATATGGGTTCAAATCCTACGTTATAAGTTTGGTAATTTGAAATCTTGAACATAATTCAAATTATGTATATAATTCAAATAATTTCATTCATTCGAATGTAAGCAAACGTCTCAATTACCTTAATCGCAATTTCAGTCATTCAATACTAGCCACGATTTTATAACCAAATAAAATTGGTTAACAGGAAGTGGAAGCCAAATTTGATTCCAAGATTTGATATTTGACTGATGCAAAACAAAATATGAAAATGTCACTCTGAGTACTCAGAGAGCTCGCGTTTCACGAATACCATTTAGACAGAAATAAAAATGGGACAACAGGCAATATGTGCTCAACGATGGGTAAAGATGTTCTCTGATACAGCCAAACATTGGTTTCCAAAATTCAAAGAGGAAAATTTTAATGTCATGTTCTTTTGTTTAAAAAAACCACGGCAAGTACATTATTAAACTCTGAGCAGCCATCAGAGCAGGGAGGCATCGAATTTAAACAATACTGATGAAAATTACGACTGAACTGGATTTTGGAAACTTCATTACATGCATTGTTCTAATATCTTATAAAAATCATTTTAACTAATGACGTTATTCTTAATTTTTAACTCTCACAGCAGCTACCAATTCCAAGTTTCTATATCTTATAGATAGCGAAAGAGGAACATGATGATAAAATACCGGCATAGATGAAATGGACAATGATTTTCATATTTTGATAATGACTAGATTGGATAGCACTTACATAGTTTGAATGTAGCTGATATATTTAAATACAAAATAACAATTAATCTCATTCAAAACTATTACTATGGAATGAAAAAGGCATAAAATAATTTCTGAATCTATTGAGAAGTATGGAACGTGAATATATTTCTATTCAATATGTAAATTATATGCCATTATATTTATATTGGGGACCATTTGTACATTAATAATGTCCTATTACTAACCTAAGCTATTATTTATTCATTAATTATTTTACGAATTTAACATAAATTACGCACATATTACTTATTACATATATACGTTTGTCACGAAAATGGAACTCTAGTTAAATTTACATTCTGTGCGTACACATAGAATATTCCACTAAAACATGCATTTGAACCAATTTAATCGATATAAATATTATCCAAAAGAAATGGAGACTTTCTTATTTGTGCTGAAGGTGTTCGGTTTTATATATCCTCCTTTAATGTTCAAAACCAAAATGTTGAGATTTCAAATAGCCGGAAGAAGCGTGTGGTTGATGTTGCTCGGATGTTTGACATGTTTTACCGGATCAACATTACTCGTGTTGCATTACACCTTCTTTCCTCCAATGGATAATCCTTATGACTTCTTTTTTCACCTTGCAGCGTATATCGCTTCATTTGTTTTAATTATATCATTTTTATTCACATCTACCATTTATGATGATAGGTACTCGAATATACTCCATTCCATCCACGATCTGGATAAAAATTGCAAATGGAAAAATAAGTTTGTCGGTCGACTCGTACTATCAAAAAAATATACATTATTTGCTACTCTATTAAACATGGCTTTTGTATTACTTTGCATAATTCGTTTTTGTTTTTTAAAAACAAAACATATTTTATCCACGGTTGTGGGTTATACATATTTTCAATTCGCCAGTCTAATATTTAGTTTGTCAATCATAAAAATGATAAGTTTACTCGACCTTATCTTCACACAACTCCAAAATATGAATTCCAGATTGGAAAGAATAGATAACTGCAATGAATTGACCCGAGAAATCAATATTTTTAAATATTAGCATCACACAACTATTGGTATAATTAATCGGGCAAATACTATAAATTCGATTTTATTATTTACTCAGTTTATTTGTAGATTTATTCTTATATTTGCATCCATTAAACCCATTTTAAAAATTATAATTGAATTATTAAACGACGCCGCATATTTTTCGATGGATTATAAATTATGGATTATTACATTTTGCCTGGGAATTTTACACCAGTGCGTTGACGTTGTTGTTCTTGTTCGGAGCTGTGATCGAGTAATCGAGCAGGTATGAAACCTTAAATTTTCGATCCGCGAAGTAAAATGCAAATTTGGTTTTTGTTTATTTATTACAACAATCTAGTAGATTCCAGAAACTAATCGTTGACAATACCGTGATGAAGTCCTGTACCTTAATTTAATATGATTATGCCTCTGACTTTTCACTTCAGGTCACGATTACTTATAACACTTAAAAGGCTTGAGGAAAAATTTGACTCCGCAGCTTGAAATATTATTTATTACTACTGTATACACTCTAACACTCCTTTTCTTCTTCCTAATTACACCCGGTTTAATCACAATAAAAATGATATTTTTAAATTAATTTAATTTTTTGCTGCTAATCCTCATGTAGGCATAAAATTGACCGCTGGTTTATGCAGCGTGTAAAAGTATCAATATTATAATACTCATAACGAATTTGATTATTGGGTTTATTGGTTTTGTCTGCTCTTTAGCTTGATGTGGAATATTTGAATAAATACTTTAAATAAGGACACACATTTCGTTCTTATTTATATATTTGTTTTCGGTTTTGTTCCTTTTTCGTTAAGTTTCTTAGTTTTGTGAAATCCAAATATTGCTGTGAATATAGTGTCGGCAGCCACATACATTATTTCGTTATACTTTAAGAAACGTTTACGGGAAGTAACGTTAAAACTTTTTACAACATAAAAATAGAAATAAAAAGAATTATAACTTTTGGTATTTTTTTTTATTTTTTGAAATGGTTTTCATAACACCATTCATTATTTCATTCCACCGAAAACGAGGTTACCATCTTCTTTCTAACACTTCGTAATCTCTTCGCTTTTGTAGATTACTCGGCCGCGTCAGTCTATCATTTTCAGGTTTGTGACAGTATTTCCAGCTTTAGACCCCCGTGCTTGCATTGAACAAAGCATTTCGGTGACGTTCATCTAACTTTCAGGATTCCAAAAACCGTGAAGCTCTTCCTGAACTTCGAAAAAACTATGAGGTGTTCCATTTTTCACTTGATCCTTGACCAGTAATTTGCCCAAATCTGATGGCAGGTTAATTTTTTGTCAGTCTCTATAATAAGCTGCACGGAATTTACAATCAGCTGTCACTGTTGAGGGATGTGACTTACGCAGATAGGCACTGAAATTGATACGACTAGGCTATACCTCATTAAAACTGATATGAGCAGTTGGATCTTCACAATAAAATGCCAATTGAATTCGGTCGGTCGATTTTCTGATATTAAATTCGTCTCGTCATGATACCGACAATTTTTAAAACCCAAATAAAAAAATACTTCACTAAATCACCAAGGAGTTCGGTTTTTAACTTTGAATACTTTGAATAAATTTCAATTACCATTATTACAAATAAACTTTTCTAAGCACTTTTACTGCTACCCCCGGATTTAGTTTTCTTCTTAATCGATATACGTTTTATGAAATATTTTTGTAGTGTAGCATGTAGTTCACAATATTTTGGCAATATTTTAACCTAGAAGTGATTACTAAAATTTTGCAAGACAAAACTTTTACCTTTGATTTTCTCTTGTTTGAAATTTTGTGCAACTAGTAGAATTAGAGATAATTTAAGTTAAGTAGGTTTTAAAGTGTTCTTCAAAAATACTTATAACTATTTTTATTAAATGGATATTAGTGAGAAATTATAGTTTCTCAAGTTATCAATATCAAATTTTCATTATATCAATATTAGTAACATGATGAACTGGAGTTTAAACACTTTCTTTACCAAACTTCTTTTCTGCGGCTCGTAAAATTTTAATGATTAATAATTATACGTGTAAAAGTCCTTAACAAAGTAACAAATAATGTGAATTTTTGCAAACAAAAATTAAAAAATGTTATTGAGATTTGAGATTACTGGAATAGAAAATAAAACTAAATTCATTATTTTTTCACGGTGGCCAACAGAAGAGGCTTTATACTCGTAACAAATCCTCTACATGTTGAGAAAATAAAACCGCTGTCTATACAAAATGCGAAGCCCTTTTTCCGATTATTTGGTTGCGCCTTATTTAGTTTGCTTATTGTATTGTTGGTATTGTCATATATGTTTTATTTTGTTTTGATCATAATGTTTTCAAAGAAATATTTGCTAATCCGAAAAATAAAGTTACAAATGGTCTATTTACTGCTTAACAAATAATTTTTTGTCGTTCTGTATTGTATTTCAGTGTAACACCACTAGTAAACTTCTGCTTAAGCTGTCGATAAAATTTCAAGATAAGAACCTGGATAAACGGGTAAGGCATAATGTAAAGACCTCAACAAGTTTCATTAGATTAAAAAAATAAACCTCTCCAGCATGCCTGAAACTCATATTACGTGGGTTATATATACATCTATGCACAAATAAATAGTCAAGGATGCATATTTCCACAAAGCTATTTACAAAAATTAATATTTCACGACGTGAACCCGTTGCCCACTGTAGCCTTTACAGGCATAAAGTCATGGTGAATTATAAAGTAATCTTCTAGTCAGATTTTGTCAATCCTATTCCTTTTATCACTTTCGTCTGAATTATGAAAATATGTCAGGGAGGGGCGCACTTTGTTTTGCGTATTTTTTTAATATCTTTTTAAATGTGCGATTAAAAACCATAAAAAATAATTTATATTCTTGCAAGGAGCATTTTCGAACGATACTCCCATATAACGTGTAAAAAATCCACCTTTATTTACCAATCCTTCATATTTTAAAACCAAGCTACTAAAAATATACGAGTCAATAAGACATATTACTATGCTAAACTTCTGTTCCTATGTCGCGTATCAGACGATACCCCATAATTGGCCTCTCTAAAGTTTCCAAATTTATATTTCTGAATTTTAGGTATTAAGATATATGTGTTTTATTATTGTTTACATTTCAACTTCGTAGGTTTTGAAAGAAATAGCTGACACTAATAGACAAGTGATTAATCTTAGAAGTGTTTCGTATTTGCGTTTAAGGTTTGTAACCCTAAATGTATGTAGACCTACAAAAATTACTGGTTATTCCTAAAATCTTCAGAAATTAATTTTGTGGTAAGATAATAAATTTTCGATGTTTTAAAGAGACATGGTATTCGGTTGTTTCAAATAATGCCTTCCATGCCTAGTTCTCGTCAGATGAAGGCCTGTTTTCGAAAAATAATGTGTACACATTAATTATTCTCAATGTGCAAAATGTTACGTTGGGTAATAAATTTTTAACCCCGAGTTGCTGTCAAAAAATTTTATTTAAAAATGTGCACATATTACACTAAATTTAAGTATGTGCCATTATTATCTACCACCTGATGCCATCTAGTCGGCAGTAACGATATGCTTCTCTCGAAAAAAATCCGGTGACTTTAATCCAAAAAACTATGCGAGGTCGTTTTGTAGATCTTTTAACGTCGAATTTTTTCATGTAAATGGTTACATAGAGCCTTTAATAAACGGTAATCAGAGGGTGCAACGTCCGGCAAATATAGTGGATGAGGGAAAAGAATCCAGCCGAGCTCCTCTATCAAGAATACGTTTTGCAACATGTGGTCTAGCATTATCATGTAGAAAATAAACTCGACCCTGATAACTACTCAATTTGTAAACTAATCGATCCAATTGTTCACATTAAATATCTGCATTAACTGTAAATCCCTCTGGAAAGAACTCTCAGTGAATAATGCTTTTGACATTCCTCCAGCAGCTGAGCATCAACTTTTTTGGCACTTATTTCAGGTTTTGATACTGAATCTTACGTTTCTACAACACCGACCCATTATCGTTTGTGTCCATGGTTAACATATGTAAAACACTTCTCATCGCTAGTTACTAACTGATTCACCCAGTCGAGGGTACGTTTCAATATCAATAACTGTTGACAAGTATCAACATAGGGTATCCAAACAGTATTTTGAAACTTTTTCCAATTCGTGCACATGTGTTTCTATGATGCTTTGGCTGCAGTGTAACTTCTCTGATACTTAACGAATTATTAATCAAGGATCCTCCTCAAGGAGCCATAATCGTTGAATGTCCAATTCAACAGGACGTCTGAGACGGGGTTTGTTCTCAAGCTCGTAGTCCTCATTCTTGAACTTTCTGAAACTAATCTTTGCCGTCGCGTAAGAAACAGTGGACTCGTCTATCGCATGACACATATTATTTATGGTAATTTTTGCATCGTATCCCAGACAAAATTCGAAAACTAATAATAGCATTCGTATTTGATATCGATTTAAATCCATTACCTTTTATGTAATTCATTTTAAGCTTCGGCACTGACTCTTGTCAACTGATGCACTCTGACCTATTTATATCCTATAGTAAAACCTTCTAGAAGTTTTGAGAACCTTTCCAGAAAGTCCCGAAATTGAAGCTAAAAACTTAATAACTAACCTAATTTATACCATCTTATACTTAACCGACAGGTCGACATGTTCCTGGTGCAAATCTTGCAGAGTTCACCTCGTTTCCACGCTTGCCATTTTTTCAATGTGGATAACTGCATTTTATCTGTTGTAAGTGTCTATTGTTTCTTTGTGTCATTTATTAAATATTACTGACGTACCTGAGCAAATATTAAAATGTTTGAAAATATGCGATAAGTGGCGTCGAGCCACACCTTTTTAAAAATGCGAATCTGAAAATTATTACCTTTTTACCTACCTGAACATAAAACACCGCAAAAAGCTTGTCTGAGTAATGTAATTTTTTTTTTGATATTGAAGAAATTATTTCCTGATTATTTCCTAATTCTCAAACGAAATATGAATTCTTATTTTCTGTTGTTCCCACATTTTGTAGTTTCGGTTTTAAATAAAGTTAGTTTAGTTGGAACCTATCCATAATTTCAATACTCTATTCGGTTTAATAAAATTGAAGATAGTTATTAATATTTTGCATAATTACATTACACTATAAGAAATAACATTGAAAAATTACCATTCAGGTTAAAAGAGTTTTAATTAGTAACTACAAATTAGGTAACAAATTAATCTTAGTAAAACTGGATGGTAGAATGGAGCAGAGGTCTAACAGAATGTGGACTTTTAGCGCTCTCCCGTCGGTAATGTATAGCCTTTACCGAGTTCACTAATGGTGCAATTTGAATGATACAATTCAGACTCATGGCAGAAAATGGACATGAATTATTTTTTCAAATATGGATAATTTTTTCTTCATTAAAGGCTTTTTTATTAAATTTATCGTTAAAGATTTTTTGATACATCAGAAGTTTAACAATTTTCTAATCATTATCCTGACACAGTATCCAAATAAAATGAAATCAATATAAAAAACCCAATACTAACCTAATTTATTTGCTTCGATAACGTCAATTAAACCTAATGTAGTTTATATTACTGTTAACTGAATTGTTTAATTCATTTTTCGGCTTGCATAATCAAATACAAGACCCTTCTATTTTCATTATATCCATTTCTATGTTTGCCTGTTTATCATACTCACGTAGTTTCTACAGTTTTAGATCTAAGCACTTAACAATTTAATAACAAGATAGATAAAAATTTCAATTATTGTATAAGAAAAATATTTTTCCCATTTTTAAGTATACCCCCTTATGTAGGGTGTAGTTAGAAAGTTATTTTAAACAAAATTAAATTTTCATTTAACAATTCTCAATTTTAGTCCCCGCTTGCCAAATCTTCATATAACGTTGAGGGTCCCTCCTGTAATTTGTCAGGCACGAGTTTAAAGCTCTGTTGAGAAATTTTATTTGAACATTAAATTATTTTGGTTAACTTGCATCAACAGTTTCTTCAAAATCTTGAAATGTAACTAGCCCCAAATTCTATTATAGTCTTTTTGTCAATATTTAAGTTTGACTTCCATAATTTTCATTTTTAATTGGACTTATGATCGATCATATGTTTAAATTATGCGGATACGAGAATCAACGATATTCTGTCTTGGAAATTTTATTAAAGGAATACGGATAAAGTAAAACGAATGTTTTTTATTTAACATATTTTATTTAAAAGAAATGTTCGCAATATAATTTTAGTAATATTGCTGTGTATATTGCAAAAATTCTCTTTGGATTATCAAAACTTTATAAGTTTGATATTAAATATTATAAAACAAACCACTAGGTTCCGATATATATTTCTGCGTCTCTGTATGTCTAGTATGTTGATTTTTCTACATACCTAGTAAATAACACAGAATAGTTAGAAAGGTTTCCAAGTAAATCTAGTGGTGAATTTTAAAATTTAATTTAGATCTGATTTTCGGTAGCCATCAATTAAATGCCTGCAATTCAAAACAGTGGAAATGAAGGTTTAATCAAAATACCTACACAATTATCTAATTCACACTTTTTTCTTTTATTAACAAGTATGATAAGGCTAGTGTTAAATAGCTGAGTAATATTATATGGTATATATTAAATAATAATAGGTTAATTCTTTCTTAAACCAATCGATTTATACCTGAGTTTGTTTTGTTTTAAATTAACTTCTGCAAATACTTCACGACAAACCTGTTTAATTGTTCTATTGCCATCGGACAGAGAATGTATATTGACGCTTGCCTTCCTTTGAATCTTCATATTAAATCTGACTTCGTCTCTTGATTTTTAAAATATTAATGAGATCCATTAAATATGAACCTGTTTTTCATTGGAATATAATTGAGAAGAAACTTTTTTTGGACGTTGGCATAACATTGTCTAAAAAAAAATAAAATAGCAAAAAACAGAAAATTAAATGGGCATAAATTTAAATTAATAATGTTACAAAATTATGTGAAATTAAACGAGTACACCTTTTATCGACGAGTGGTTTGAATGAGCGGTCTGATCAAATTACACGTCCATTAAAACGCACACATTCGGACACATATGCGAGACATGCACACATCAGCTCACCGCGCTATCACACTCACGTCTACACCCTAAGCACACGTGACACATTAAATCTCACGTTGATATCCAAAGTGTGTACACGATAGGATCTATTAAAAAAGCAATAAATGAACAAGTACGTCACTTTATATTCGCTATGATAAACATACAAAATCGTCAAATATAAGAAGACACAAATTAACATCGATTCACAAAATGATGTGTGACATCACTAACTGAAATATGCGTAAAAGTTAATTGGACTTGAAAATCCTTTTACGTTTCTCTACCTCAGAATTTGATAGTAATTTCGTAGGAATGATATTTACAGATATTGATACATTTTCATGACTATATATATTTTGCGTTTTTTACATGTTGGTGAGAACATATTATCAAACTGTAAGCTTAGTTTGTAAACCACATTTTTGACGTATAGTGCTTTAAGCGTTATTATTCTGGTTTTTGCAGGATGGATTTCACAAAATTTTAGACGTCATTTATTATAAAAGTTAGAAGCGAGAGTGAGGAAAGACTATCTATATTTATATGTGTAGCTTCATATCAATTGATATGGAGCTACATATATAATTATTAACATTAATTTTTTTATTATACCTCAGTTTTAACAATTTAAGTGAAATGATTTTGTTGATTTCAGATGATTGTCACACTCTTCGAGAACATCCTTATCGCCTACCAAACGACTTAATTAAGTGTAGTCACACAGAAAAATAATGCACTAAAATATGAGGCACTAGTTCCATTTCAACTTGCACTCAGTAACTGAATTGAAGTACTGTGTCCCACAATTAATATCATATAATAAGTTATTTTCGTTTGTTTTAAAAAATACTTTAAAAAACACTATTTATTTAATTTATGAGAATTAGGAGTTTCACATATGAAGATTATGTACGCACAATGTTTATTGGTGAATATCTTGCTATTTTAATTAACCATCATATATAAAATGTTTGCACTTACTACTTGAATTACGATGGAAATTTCGTAATATTGTCGCTTGTTACGTTTAATAACTTCTCAAGTTTCATAATTGTCACAATAGCTTAAATTTATATTTATATTGTAGTCTATAGACATAAGAATATTTTTATTTAACACTCATTTATTCTTTACATAATCATGTAAACAACATTGATCATAATAATTAACAAATCTTTCACTAAATTAAATTTACTACATAGTGTTAAAAACAGCCGTGTAGGTGTATTTTCATTTAGTTACAGAAAATTAATACAATTACATCACAACAGAATGTTAGTTGAAAAACTATTTCAGGACATCACTTGTTATGTTTATAGTCAGTCTTATGTAATTAATCAGGTCTTTTTGTATTTTCAAAGCAAATCTAAATGGATACGTACGTAGATATACATTTAAAGTCTTACAAACTTTTATGAGGCAACTTTGTAAGTGGATAATATTCATCAGAAAAAACGAAACCGTATCAAACGCAAAAGTCGGCTTTGCCATTGAATTACCATTAACCAATTGAATATACCATCTGACGGTGTAAATCTGTGTCCCGTAAAAATTAAAGCAAGACTTATTAGATTGGAACCGAACAAACTGCGAGCTGTTTATATTCGTCCTACAGACAATATTGTTTTCAGTTATATTAGATAAAAGATAAACAAGTGAATTTTTTTCCATGCTCTAAGTAGTGGTGCGTGCAGTAGAGACAAAACATTGTTGCGTTAAAGACATTATTGTGGTTATGTTTTAGAAAGCTCAAATTTTAGATCTTTTTCCTATATAACCTTAATAAGTCTGCTGTCCTAGATACAAAATTATCGAAGTATGTTTATTATGTAATATCGGATTGGTAGAATTAACATTAAATTTTGAATGTTTGATACTGTCGTCAGTGTAATTCGTGCACTTCCCCATTTTAATCGGTTTTTTTCAGGCTTTACACCCAACCGTCCGTTTAACTGAATTTAAATAAAATAAAATAGACTTGGCATATAAATGACAATAAAACTTTAATTGACAGCGGATATGTGAGCAATTTTATTAGTTTAATAGTGACTCTGTAGTATTTTAAATAGTTATAACATAAAAATAATATTTCCATATATATATATATATATATAAATATATATATATATATATATATATATATATATATATATATGTATATATATATATATATATATATATATATATACATATAGTGAAGTAAGTCATTAGCCTCTTAGAAGCATGTATTTTGATATAATGTATTAAAATAAATTTTACTTTTGTGAGTTACGGATAAGTAACAAATTCGTGTTATTTTCGAATATGAGTTTCTACATGGAATTAATGCAATGCGTATAGCTCAAAATATCATTAGTGTTTAAGAAAGAATATGGCTGTGAACATATATTACGCTGATGGTTTCAACAATTTTTGTATGAAAATTTAGATTTTCAAAATAGACCACTATTAAGTGTTTTGTGCTTGTTTTTGCAAGTAACTAGTCATTGGAGTTTAAACTGTGTACACTCAGCTATTTCCTTTGTCTTTCTTGGCGCATGATATTTTCTAGACGAATATATACTTTGTTGTCCCTATATATGTAGAGGGGTAATTTCCCGTATATATATAAAGGGGTATGTAGAGGGGTAATAATGTTCTCTTTTTTATGATTCAGTTTATTTTCTTTCAGCTTACACATTTCCATACTTTAATCCTTGATTATTAAGTAGTAATGACGAATGTATGCAAATTTTCTTTACTTGCATAATTGCCTACTTTTGCATAATTGGTGTCGTAGTTCACTGTTTTAAAACCTCGTCATGAGCAATCTACCTTTATTTTTATAGTGCTCCCGCTAAGTTATTTTGTCTTTTTTTTTTAAGACAAACAATCACTTGAGGAGTGTGCTAAAAGTAACCACAATTGGTCTTATTTTGATTTTTTCTAATCCATGTTAATATTTCTGCGTCACTTTAGGTACTTTCAATTTTTCTTCATTTTGTGATTATATTTGTATTTCACAGGTCTTTATAGCTTTTATCACCTTCTTCCGCACCAAAGATTTTACACCTCTGCGTCATATATGTTTTTTAATCTCCAGGGTTCACTTATCTATCTCGAAACTACTTTCCTTGATTTTTTAAATTTCTCCGTTTATATTACTATATTTGTTACCAAGATTTTCTTTTATGTTTTTTGTTATTATCATTTCTAATATTTTTAGTGACTTTTAGGAACCTTTTTTAAACCTGTTCTGAATTCTCTCAAAAGCTCTTCTAAATTGTACATTTTGAAGCACTATTTCGATACATTCGTCAATCGAGTCAGTATTCAATTGATAACTCGACGCTAATTAAGTAAAGTTGCACTTATACCTTCAAGCTCAAAGTCTTGTTAGTTTACACCGTTTTACAGAAATGACGCTGTACGTAAAGCCTAATTAACCAGCGCACTTGTATTGTCGTGGAGTTATTTTGGCTATATTCCACTTACCATTCCAGAGATGACACCATCATCATTTTACACAAATTTTGAGCTATAGTCAAAATCTGTACACTATTTGTCAAGTGGTGTTGATAGTAGTTTAATAGTTTAGTCACTCTTCCCTAGATAGCACTGCACACGGTTTATAAATGAAATTGCAAAATAAGCAAACTTGATTTGAAAAGGAATCTAGATTATAATTTCTTCATTATTTATTTACACTTTTTCTACATTACGCAATGTCATAATTATAGGTTTATATTTTTGTTTTGATTTTCAGCACTGCCTCTGTTTTAAACATGTTTTTTTTTTAAATTGATTATATTTTTCACTTCTTAAAATCTGATAATTAATTTCAAACTTTCCACTGTCTACTCGAATGTTTTCTACGTAAAACCATATCTTTGGAAATGTACTCGTTCATACTATTAATTTAAACACTATTTGAAATCAAATATATTATCAATAATTTGTACGTGTTATAAAACTAGAAATCAATGATTTAGACAAAACATTTTCCTTGGATATTTAGGGTGAATTAATGATTTATTGTGTCGAAATTAAAAGGTGCATAGTAATAACGGTAAAACATTTTCCATTTATGGTTAAATATGAAAGAATAATAAGTTTCTAATGAAAAGTGCACACAACAATGAGTTGAAAATACCTTACATCGATGAAGAGGATGAATACGGATGAATAAATAAAACACAATGTGTTTTTAGGGCCAGGAATAGTCTTGAAGAGTGTATTTTGAACCACAATATGAATCTTGAAGAAGTAAACAAAAATTACAAGTCTTGATATTTCATAGCTTCTTGAGATTGAGTGTCATAAAATTATAAAAGTGTATCAAATTTCTTTGTATAAAACGATAAAGTTTACAAACTAATGACTGACAGATATATCGACTGATAACCAGAGCTCACTTTGAATCTTTTCAAATATGGTTTGTATATACTGAGTTCAGTGAAATCAGTTCAACTCTTAGTTATGAAAATGAAGCAGTATTACAGGAATGTCACATTTGGAATACGTACAAGTATATGAGTTAAATTTATTTCGTTAAGGATAACGAATTCATTATAACGAGTGAATAAAACATTGAGTTGAGAATAACATCATTAATCTCTTAATTATTTGTTATAAGAATTATTAAATTGTTTCAGAAGTGGAATAAATAGAAATTATTAAAATATTATTTCTATGGCTCCCGCTCAATGTATTAAATATTGCGATGATATAATGGTAACTTCGTGACTAAATTATTTTCTTGACAGCGAGGTGATGGATTTGCTATTTTGAATTTTTAATTTCAAATTGCTTTCATTTTGGCAAATTAATTAAAACTGATGTAATATTCTTTCACATTTTTAGATTTGAAACGTTAAGAAAAATACGATATATTATATATCTTGTACTCTGTAAATTAGGGTCGCCCAAAGTGAAAACAATAATCGCAACCGTAACTAACCGGTTTTATGTGACTTTAATTGGATCATTCATCAATTATTTCGGAGTATTTTATGTCCCATCTTGTGATCGTATACCGATAAGTTGTAAACAAAGAGCATTGACATGAAAACGATCAACAGATTTCATTTAGTGAGGATACTTGGTGTAGCAATCGCTCACACCTTCCTACATGGGCCATTGAAGATTTGTTTGTTTTCCAAAAATGTTTATTTATGTTCATTATAAAAAAAATATATCGTAAGCCTAATAACCGTATATAAAACTTTTGTCTAACTTTTCAATCCTTTATTTTATACCAATTTTCCAATAAATATAGTTAAATAAAAATTCGTGCTATTTAAAAATATGTGTTATTTAAAGTAATTATAATAATTTTGACAATACATCTATAAACAGAGAAGACTTAACTGAAGACTAAGGAAATACCATTCATTAGATTTTTACTTTAAAATTAGAAATTGAGAAAACTTGTACCCGAGGTTAGTAAGAATGAATAGACATTATAGATGGAAAGGAATAAACATAAATCTGCCCGTTGAATTAGCCATGTGGACTGTTTACCTCAACTTGTTGGACCAGTCAAAGTATCATTCATTACATTTCCATGAAACCTGGCGACAGATTACGATAGAATTCACATGAATCAAAATAAAAAAAATCATGAAAAATCACTCGAGATTATTGAACAGAGCAAATTATTTAAAAGTAATAAATGATAAAGTATTGAAAAGAAATGGATATACCCTAATTTCTCAAATAATATTTTTTTATACTTTTTTTATTAACTCTATGCTAAGCAACTTGCTAGAATGAGACAAAAGTAAATTGTACACCTCGCTAATTATCAGTCTCTATTTTATGGATATTTTATTCGTTTGTGGCTGATCTGAACGAAAGTGATTACATATTTAAAAATACATATTTTTGGTTGTTTACTTAAAAACATAAGTATACAATAAGGTAGGTCGAATTCCAATGCCAGGAGACTCTGGGGATATATTTTTGTCCTTACCCGCTTTCAAATTTTGTTCACGCGAAATTTTATTTAATTAATTTCTTTCTCCTATTTAGTCAATAAAGGAATATCATTCAAAATGATCAAATTATATAAAATAAGTCAGTATTTACATCCACGCCTTGAATTATTTGTTCTAGTTTAAGATGCGTTATATTTTGGTTAAATAATAATATAAATACAATGTTGCGGTTGTTAGCGAAACCTATGTCTTTACAAATGAAAATGTAACTGATAAATTTTTGTCATTGCTTTATAACATCAATGTAATTTTACCATATTGCTTTAATGGTGGCATATAATATTTAACCGTTACTCATGTTCCACAATTAATTTATCATAATTTTCATAAGAGAAATCTGTACCAATAAAGGTATGTACTTTACCCTTAATTAAATATCAAACAATGTAAAGTATATTATTAAAGGTTTAGAATGAGAAACTTTCACTTTGTTACCAAAACCCTTGTTTTTCATTAACTAGTATAAATAAAACATGGCGACTTTCAGTTGTTTATTTTTAATACATTACACACACACAAAACAAATGACGTTTGACAGAAGAATAACTAACTCACTTTGTGAAAAAAAGCTTGTGTCGAAATTGCAGCACCAACTTTTTACGGGGCCGCTGCTAATATAAGTATGTCAGAATTACTTAGATGTAAATTTTAATTTCACTATATTTTATGACCGTTGTTATTTGCTAACCAGTATAATGGAATAGCTATTTGTAGATATATTAAGTTCTGGTTATCCCTACAAGTAATTTAAACTTTATATATGGAAACTAAAGCAGACGCTCTGTAATTTATTTCTTCAGCATGAAATGAAAAGCAGGTTAGCAGCGCAGTTATTGGGAATTTCTTCTGTAAATACCTTACTGTACAATGAATATATTTCAAAATTGGACCAATTTATAAAATGCTTTCCATTTGTTAATCCTCTAAAAATAATTAATATTATTAGCTGTCGTTCCACAAAATATTTGAAAAACTTTTTTGGCGATGCTTAATTATTAAAAACATTTAAAATCTTCTACAGTAAAGTTTACAATTAAGTCTCATAGAAAAACATAACTATTCTTATTGGTACGAAAAATGAGCTGAATTTCTATAATTAACATGTGAATAAACGAAAATGTTTAACAATATTTTAACAATTTATAAAGTTAGTCAAGACCACCTCAAATTTTTTTTCCACATTCCAGGCTAGAGTTAAATAAAATAACAATCCGACTACTTTACGATTTAAGGCCGCATAAAAATATTGTAAATATGACCACAACTAACGGATCACGTTATAAAGAACTGGATCTAGCTTGAAAAGAAAACTTGTTCAAAGAAAAGCTAGACAATTTAATAGAAATTGTTTTAATAAAAATTTCATTAATACAACCAATCCCCGTTCAGCTTTTGCAGATAGCAAGGATATTGTATAGTGTGATTATTATATAGATAAATTTGCTATATTTGCTCATTAATAACAATTTAGGTAAGTACACGGAATATGTCGCAATATACATAGCCGGTTTCTTATGTTTGAAAATTGTCAAAAAGAGTTAAATATAACATTTGTCTAAAGTTAAATATCGCATACCCGTCACGGTTTCACAAACTCGTTTATTCAGCGCAAATCGATTACCTTGTACAAATATTTTAAAAAATTGAAGAATGATATAGCAAACCTAAATGATGATTTAATAGATGGAAAAATTTACATACATTAATTTACCATAGTTTCACTTTGTTTATATTTTTCTAGTTAAATCCGTCTCTCTAAGACAAACAATTTTTTTTAACATTAAATTAATTTCAAGAATCAAACATACAAACGAAAAAATTATTTAAATGTTGGAAATTCAAAAATCCCAGATAGACATTCAATTTTATATATCTGTTTTATATGTTGATAAGCTATATAATTTATTTAAATAACAAATATTTTTATTGCACAAGAATTATAATTACAGAGTATATAAGTGCTCAAAGTGTGAACTTTTTTTAATTCATTGCACATTGAAAGTTACTGTCGTCTAACATGTGGAAAATGTAGTTTTATGTCACAAGTTTAATGTCATTTATATATATTTACCGCTGATAGAACAAATCGGAAATTGATGTTTTGCTATAAACTTGATTGAGTTTATTTAAGATACGACCTTTCTCTTAGTGACAACATTTACATATCTAATCAGGGGATGAAGGATAAGTGGTGGAACACGTTAAGATAATTTTTTTGGAATTTTTCTGTCTAACTGTTTAGGTGTATTTGTGTGCACGCGTTGCATAAAAACTATTGCTTCCCTTAGAATAACAATTTTAAAAAATCGAAACATTTCTAATGTCACGACTTTTTCAACTAGTTAATTATGACATTTACTATGATGTTTGAATATAAAAGGTTATTTTTTATTATGCTAAAAATCCAAGGAAACAGTGTCATCAAACATCGAAGTTTCTTTACTAAATGAATGATTTTTAAAAATTCAATAAATTCAGATGCCACATTCCTTTCTATTTAATTGTAGAAAAACATTATTCATTATGTTTAGTTTGAAACTAGTTCATTTTTTATTACAATAAATGTATTTTCAAAATCAGTTTCACAAATTTCTTTAAACTTTGTGTTACGGGACAACACTACGTGACCGAAGATTATGAAATGGCAAAGGATTTTTGTAGTTTACTGGCTATAAATGGCTCCTAACTTTGTTTAAATCCGCTGCAATATAGTATTATTAATTTGAAAGTAAAAAACGCAAGCGAAAATATTCATTTAGATGCAAAAAAGTGAGCGAACCATAAAGTACTCATGTAATATTTAAATAGCTTCAAATATCTAGATGGTAGCCTTATTTTATTATATAACCCCATAGAACGTATGGAAATTTATCGATAATCGACCTGAAATTCATCGCAGTAACGGCACTAGTAAATGGCGACGGCCATTTCATGACTCTTAATGGGCACAGGTTACATCGCTTCTTTCAAGTCTTTGAAGCAGAATAACTCCTTTACATGAAAATGTTTAACCGTGCTAAACTTTCACGAATCAAAAGTTATTGATGCATTAAAATAGATCGATGTCCCAAATACTATAGTGTTGATATGACGGCTTGAGTGTTTTGATTGCGATTGAAATTATTAAACGTGGTTGTAGTCGGAGTCAGCTAGTTAAAGCTATAATTCTTTAGGCGTATTATAAAAAAATGGTGCGAGTAAAATTTTGCCGTACAGGATGAAGTTAATACGATGCAACAAAAAACTGACACTATCGAAAAGAGAACCTTCGAATCTGATTCGGTAGTGATACCATCATTAAGTATCATTCCAAATCATGTAGCAACTAAACCAATCATTTTCACTAAGAATTGATCGCCGCTCAATATAGTAAGCATTGATTGCAATGTGTATGTATTAGTTTCATTAAATTGACCGGCAATTAGAACCCCTACATTTGGAAGGGCGATGTATCGTGCTTTTTTGGCAGGATATGCATGCTTTGGTTCAATTTGTGACATTGGTGTTTATTGGACAGTCAAGAAAAAAATTATGCCACTGTTGCATGATGTAAGTGATTCACATAACGGGGGAAAATTTGCATACGGTATTACTACTCTTCGTGAATATATGTAAGAGAAGGTGTGCTGAGTTTACACTTTACAGTACAGCTTGCAGTTGGTTTTAGGTAAGGTGACTTGCTTGAGAAAAAGTTGCTTTTTCAGACTAGAGATTGAAAGTTTTCTGAAATTTTTGAGCTCCATGTATATCGCCAAAAAATATCACTTCTAGCTTTTATTTCCAACCTTCTTCCGGATTGTTTGAGGACCCGTTCAAGAATCTGTAAGATCATCCCTCATACAAAAGATCTTCGTATATCCGCTAAAAGTGTCCCGTATCTACCATTAAATGCGTCCACTTAATAGGTTAGAAAGTGACCATATAAAGAAAATCATCTAGTACCTAAATATTTTCTACCACGCATTTAGCGTTTGTTTTAAATGAGTCAAAATTTGGTAAATTCTCAACCGAGACTCGGTGACAAACAAAATCACGTTCTAAAGTACGGCGTGCCTCTATTCCAATCTATCCTGATCCATAGTCTCCATTAAAACGCACATCGTCATGCTTACTGTATTTACACAAGACGTGCTGAATGTCCTGCGTTGTGCAACTGCAGGTACAGACCGGGCTATCTCGAAGTCCAAACGCATATAAATTTTTGCTGAAAGTACCTAAGGAATTGCAAGGTGTAATAGTCGGATTTAAACTATGTTTTCTTGATCCATTCATAAATGCTTGAGTAACAAAGCTGCATGGTTTCGTTAATAGAATTTGACAAAACCAATCTAAATTGTTAGTGAGCATAAACGATTTTTAAAATACTTCTTTTTCTAGTACTAAATGGCTCCCCCACTGCATTATAATTCCTTCCTCACATCAACTCGGCATTAGCCGCGTGCTTCTCGATCGCGAGTTTGGCAATTAACAGATCGGCCAAAATCGACAAAGTATTCTTTGAGAAAGTTTTCTAAGCATCGATCAAAGCCACAAGCCACACGCGCCGCCACCCCCACAACTACTTTCCTAACTTGTTGGAACTCAGCGTACTATGGAACCCACGTGATGGAGCATAGGCTAAAATATTCAAGAATATTTCAATACATATTAACTTCAAGATCGTGGTACGCAGCCCTCAACCAGCTCTGGTTTCCCGAGTCATGGCATGGAGGCTACCCTGGCCATCTTAACAATATTCTGCGCACGGGATATGAAACTGCACAGTCAAGGACTCCACCTAATTACCTGATCCCGCATGCCTATACTGTACACGCCCATCAATATATAATAAAATATCGACACCTTCGCCAGTCTGCTCTTAACGAGGCCAGCCATGGATTTTGGGGGGCAAACTTAAGTGTATTCTTAGTGCCCCAATCTTCAGATGTATCGAAGGACTACGCTCCCATTTTGTCATGCCATGAGAAATATAACAATCAAAATTCTCTTAGTTTTAGGGTTCCGCACCTCAAAAATAAATGGAACCTTTATCAGAATACTCAAGTGTCAATCTGTCCGTTTGTTGCAACCTGTTTTTCTCAGAACCTACTTGACATAGAAATTTGTGACATTTCATTGTGGCGTTCACATGCATGTTAACCTGCATATTTTTCAATAGCTAATTCCCAAAATTATTTATACGAAAGTTTCAGGGGTGGCAAATTAATTACTTGAAAAAAATTACCAAATTACCACATAGAGCGTGGGGATTTTTCATGATTTGAAAATGGTGTGTATTTTTAGAGATATGCTGAAAAACATGCCAAAAATATGTTTTCAAACTACTGAACCTAAAACTATAAAAATAATATGTTTTTAGAAGCCAACAAGAAAGTAGTTGGAAGCGGATAAAGATGAGATGAGATGGGTAAAGAGATATTTTCGATAACGCATATGTCCCCACTACGTCATTATATTAGGTACCATCTAACATTTATTATGCTAAGAAACCCCAATTAGTGATTTATTATAAAGTACTTTCACTGCAATTAAAGTGTAGAACACTCGATGCTCGATCATATTTGAGGATTTATTCCATTTGTAATTCTGCCTTAGAGGCGAAGGACAGATATGTGCAGAGGGTATTACAATCTAGTAAGAGTCAAAAAACGAGTAATTGAGCTTACAATGATCGACGATAAAAAAATTATATACATTTGACTAATTAATGACGTAATTTATGTAAAACTGGCAGCCAACCTATGGCTGCGTTTGTAGTAACGCTATTAAAATGACATTAAATTTTCTTAAGTGTTTATTTTGCATATAATAAGTAATCGTCAATTGAGATGTCCAGAACCAGAAGCTCTTTGACACATTCTCTAACGTTCAGTCTGTAGCCAGTGTAAACCGTAGTCTAACGATGTGTATTTCGGACCCCGTCAATCACCGCGGGACGTAAATTATTATGGGGGTATTTGGCAGCTCTCATTGTGCAGTGATTCGACTTTGTGTTTTTTTAGTGTAAGTTTATGCAATTTTTACGGAATTCTTTAAGATATTAAGTCGAGAAAAGTATATGCAGCAGTGATAGATAGTTTCCACAAACCTGTTAGGAATCATTAAAATAGATTAAGCCTTTTCCGAAATTAAGTAAAAAAAAATCGACAAAGTATCACACAAAAAAAATTAAAACGTTTCTTTAAATATTAAGTTAAGGAGTAAGTGAACTTTGACGTGCAGACGGACATTACATTTTTATTTCTATACATTTGTTGTTTGATAACATACATATATCCTGTTTTCATTTTTAGTAATGTGGTTTTAATAACAAGGACGGTCTCGTTTTAGTGTGATAAAGAAAAATAGAGAAAATGGGTGAAATGGAGAAAAAATTTTAAAAAATGGGCTTGCGTTGGATAGCCTTAGGCTGACACTTCGTCTCGTCGTGGTATTACATATTTACGTTCACTCTATTTTTTCTGACGGCACAATTTATTATATAACTAAAAGAAATAAATTTAGTTCGGAATAAATCTATTATCCTATATTCACTGCCATAATACACACCACATGCGTATGCGACATTTCATGTAAATTAAAAGAGCAGTTGAAAAGTGAATGCAGAACAACCAAACAAACGAACTCACTTTTACATTTATAATATTAGTGTGATCATTTCATCGTGTAGGTAATATTATTATCAATAGAGGGGGAGTATTTACCCCGTAGATTGTTTTTAACTATAAAATAATGATAACAGTAAAATTTTGTCCACATACGGTGTGTGATGCAAGGGAATCTGCTTGTATGACGTTATGTGTGGCATTTTAGAAAAGAAAAGAATGCAAGTTTTACATGAATCTTATGTTATAATTCGGAACATGCATCATACAAGTTTTGTCATTGAGAAGTAAGTAAGAATTAAAATCAAATAAAAAATTCGAGACAAAAACGCGTCACGCTGCTAGGAATATGTGGCCTCCTTATTGTTTACTTCAGATTAAAATGCATGAATGTAATTTTCGTCTTAACCCAATTGCTTGCTTGGTCTAGTGATATGCATCCGATTCCACTGTTGCTGCTGGTAATATTTTATTTTGAAATGTTTTTGCGCTGCATATTCTTCTTTATCAATTAAGTTTTAATTACATGTCACATGTCTCATGTATAATTATTAAATTATAGATGCCAATAAACTAAACGCTTTTTCTACTTGTCATTTTATCTCAATCATACGTAATGATGAGTTCATATAATTATTTATATTCGGAAATGACAAATAAAATAAATATTTTAATATTACTGACTACACGTTTCTTGTAGCAATTTGGTGACCAAACAATTTATGGGGTCTAAAGAATGAAATGGAAGGCGCTAATGCAAACTAAAGCTAATATACATAGTTACTGTACCATAATATACATGGATAATATACACGTATTGATTTTATCTGTTGAAATTCACAATTTAGTGAAACAAATTTTTTTCAGGAGCATGGAGGTAATGATGACTATGTGGTAAAAATATTGCAAAGATTTATCTCTCAGATAAAGACAATTGTTAACGGGGTAAAAACTTAGTTTTGTCATTACAATCTAAAAAGTAAGAAAGGGTCAGTATATTAGAAGTATGTCATTTTAAAAGAT
Source organism: Druceiella hillmani (assembly GCA_039881145.1). NCBI lineage: Eukaryota > Metazoa > Arthropoda > Insecta > Lepidoptera > Hepialidae > Druceiella > Druceiella hillmani. The sequence goes on from JAYKKI010000010.1 coordinate 26,136,975, forward strand.
CATGATGACTTCATTTGCTAATTTATTTGAATAATTCTGAATAAAAGCTGGTCAATATCGTCGAAGAGTAAAATATATTTTTGGCACTGCTCGTAAAAAAATTAATCAAAACAATTAATTATACAATTGAAAATAGCCCAGTTTCATATATATTGAAGATGATCAGGTGATTTGTAAGGTTCTGTAAATAATTTAAGACCCTTTTTATTTTCCCATATCGGTCTATTTGTCAATCTGTCCATCTATATGTCACAACGGATTTATTAGAGTTTACGCAGGTATACATATTTATAACTCCCACAGAGACATGAAAATGTTTTAAAAATATTTCATAGGATATTTCCCATACCCCTACCATGATGGAATTTTGTTGCCTACTTCATTGTGTAGTTTGTTGTTGAATAAGTTTTTCAATGATATTGTACGTACATAATGGACTCATTTTTGATGCAGAAATCTTTTTACGACAAATTTAACTTAAAAGTAGTAATTTTTCGTAAAGTTGCGTGTTCCTACCTTCTACCAGCTAAAAACTATGTTTTTAATATCTCAAAGTATTCAAAATTAGAGTTATAAATAACTAAATTAAAAAAAATAAATTATCGCAATTAAGTTGGCTCTACCAAATTACTAGCAACAGTCGATCAAATTGTGACGTGTGGTTGCGTCTAAGAAAATTTACAGAAACTCCATACAATTAATTTAAATAAACTGGAAAAATAGCGTTGTATATTATAGAATATATGTTTCCTAATCGTGCGAGTTCTACTAGTATTTAATAGTTTTTGTGGTATTATTAAATTTAACGAAATAAATTAAGGGAAACTGATTTGAAACCGATGACGAAACTTAGCATTTTTCACGACAAAGAACAATAAGTGCATTATTTTAATGGAGATTTAGTTATAAAAAAATAATGATAGTGCTTAAACACTTTTTTCTGTCCTATCTAGTTATTTAAAGAATTTATAGAAAGTCGCTCATAGAAAACTATCAAACAAGGAAATTTTTATATTTCCAATAAAATTTTGATGAGTTTAATTATATTCCATGGAGTTTTAGAAAATCTATAAAATTTATACTTAAAACAAACCATAAGTTAGTTTATTTGAATTACTACGTATGGTATTTTTTTTTGAAGAACTATTATAAATAAATTTTGGTGAAATTATTACTTCCTGCAATTCTAAAAGTAAGACAAAATTTAAAGAAAAATAAGTTTGGAGGAAATGACCGAAACTACTTTGAATGATCTCACTGGTATAAAGGTTTTGCGTCTTTTAAAGCGTTTTTTTTCGTGTAAGAAATACATTATGTCTTCTGTAGGTTATGAACTATTGTAATAAATCTAAAATTTCAATTTTTAATATGAGATCTTTTGTGTTTTTTTCATTTTCTTGCCTTTATAATTGAAATTTAAATATTATTTTTTTCTGGAATCCTCGTGTAGTCCAAAACATATGTAAATAGGCAAATAAATATTTCTGACCGACAGAATTTTATCCTTTTACGTTAAAAAAAACCTTAGAGTATTTTCAGTAAGAGAGCGGGCAATGTACAATGACAAAGTTTTCATCTGAAATGAGCGTAGCGGTTAGTCAAAAAGCTAGTAACAGTCAATTTAAATAAAATTATTGAGAAGTCGTTTCTTTCGTAAAGAAATTAAAGGTAAAATTAGTAATGGGGAGACTCATTATATTCATCATTCATTCGTATATTATTGGCAACAAGAAAATTACCAAATTATTCAAAATATTAAAAAAAAAAACAAATTATAAAATGTCATCTCGGAAACAATTAGCAAAAATGTTCATATAACTACAAGCCCCAAATCCAAGCAAATTTATGATACCTTGAAATAGGTCGAGCGCATTATGCAAATTAAACATCAATACTCAAATACAGCGTTGCAATGGGTGTGTCGTGTATTGGAACGAATCAGGAGATTTTTTCATCTTCAGGCTTTAAGTTGCTCCGTAAACAGATATATTAGGTATGAACACATAGATTTCCTTAGTTCAAATATTCCAAATTCTTTTATTGTATCCAATCAGGACTATGAAATTGATCACGTTCAGGAGATTTTCGTTTATTACGTAGAGAGCTAAATTATTGACGAGTCATGGCAGGCGTCTTACCTGACAAACGTTATATGGAATAGTAATAGCAGTTGTAACAATCGGTAAAGATATGCTTTAAATGATAGAAGACATTGACATAATACGTAAAAGTACTTATTTATATTATGAGATATCACTGAGAAGATATATACTATATAAAAACTTTTACACTGAAATGCTATTTTTAATTTCATTCGTGAATTTCGTGTATGATAAAGGAAAAATATTTAATCCACCAAAATAAATTGATCACATATTCACATGCTTAGTATTAAACCATAACCAGGTATTTGACAAAACTAAATTTCCGCTTCTATAATTAAAATTATCATTCGATTAAAAAATAACATTAACCAAAATATTTTGCATTCATTAAATACTATGATTGTACTAATTATTTTATATAAATTATATCCATGGTAAGTGTTATTTCTAACTTATTAAATTACATGATTTTTAGACTACACAATAAAAACGACAAACTACGTTGTTTTCGAGCAGACATCTTTATTTCCGATCAGATAAATTTGGTTCCTTATTAAATAAGGTTGTTACACAAAAATCTTATTTCTTTAATTAAACCAAGTGACATGTAAAAATGCAAATGAAAACCAAGTTTAAAGCTGCTAATAGGTTTATAGGAAGAAAGCTTAAAAGTATATAAAGCTAAATGTGACGGACCTATAAATATGTTCTTCCAGGAGGAAAACATAATTCACAAATAATGTAAAACGTATATAAATATGATGAAGTTTACAATTGAATAGATTAATATTCGCTTACTTGTACGAAATTCATTTTCTGTGTGATTAATTTAAAATGACAGTTCATGTATGAGTATGGCTTCAATACTTGTGTAACATTTTTTGTGTAAATCGATTTCTTAATTTTATTGCGCAAAACTTTTAATGTTTATATGCAACAAAATTATGGTTGAATTAAATTATTTTATTATTATAATAACGCAGTCTCTTTGGATGTCTGTCAAATGTAAGACTGTCAAATGGTTTATACGATGTAGAAAATAATATTATTTAGTCTTTTTTTAATTTAATTTTAGATATTTTTGAACAACCCATGTTGGCTTCTGTTGGACTCCATGTTTTTGACAAGATATATCGACCAAATCATCATGATCTTCAACAACACGTTTTGCATATAACTTTAAAATATGTTGTGAAATTGAGTTGAGCCCTCTTATTTTATACTATTGATTTATTTCAATTGATACAAAGCGGAATGCCATATATAACAACAATAAAGACACTAATAAACGCATGAAGGGTGTCAAAATATTTAACGTACAATAACACATGTGCAACCGCTCAACCAAAAATAAATAGGAACGCAGTTTTGAGAGGTTGTAAACTGGTGTAGTGAGATTTTTACTGACTCAGTTCAGATTTCGTATCAGTCGGCGGTGTCGTTTTAAAATTATATCTAATCGGTTTTAAGAAACAGCATTGAGTAATTGCATATATGGATTTTTTATAGATTCTACATTTAGAATGACAACATTTTTTTGATTAATTTTAGCAAGCAACTATACGTATGAATGTGTGCGTGTGTGTGAAAGAAAACGAGAGTTGTATTCGATTAAAAGTAAAAAATGGAAGTATGAAATGAGACAATGTCGTGAAATGTGTTTTTCTTTAATTCTGAAAATAAATTGTCATTAAATTCAAAATTATTTGTTAAGACATTTATTTAGTCTTTCAATTTCTATGATACTAATAGTAATCCAATCAATAATGTTTAAACCTTCATGCTATGGTTCAATTGTGCTGATGTAGCAGCAAAATTGCATCACGGCATAAAGGTAATTCACATACGTAATTCATAACAAGTGTTACGAAAAATATATGAGGCATAATTGATTAAAAGTAAATAAATCGTACTTTAATGGTTAGGCTTACAGAATACTAAACATAATCACGATAACAATGCGCATGACTCTCTGGCGAGGTCAAATCTTTCTGGTATAAGCGCACGTAATTTACTTATGTTTTGGATGCGCGAAGAACTCTCATCAGTTTTGTTTCCTAAACAAGTCATAATTGTCAAAACACTATGAATTTTCTTATTGTACATATTTATAAGCTTTAAGTATACAAGAGACACATATAGCAAACTTATTGCCACGAGAGCAATCACTGATATTCAACCAGAACATCAGTCCGACCAGCTTGAAGATGGGCCGGGGATGAACCCACTGCGAAGACCTGAGAAGCCTGTGATTAATCCAACACATCACGGCGACGACAATACATGTATACAATATGAACTTTAAATAATTATTTTGAAAAGAAAATTTAAATTTTGCTTGTTCAGCATTCCCTACCTTAAAAGGGAAAAAATTAAATACTCATAAAATCATGCATTTCTTCGTCCATTTGTTCATTTGATACAGAGGTTTTTCTCAGAAAATATATGATGTAGAAACTTGAAGGAAGGGTATCTGTTTAAAAATGTGTTATTTCTAGAAATATTTTTGAAAATATCCCCAAAAATATGTTACCATCATTTTGTTGTCCCTCTCGCTCTATACCCTCTTAAAGTCAATGTTATGAATAGATCAAAGATCAGGAACTCATTTAAAGTATATCGAAAAATTATAACAATACAGCTGAATCTCATGCTCTTTACATATGTAAGTTTTACGCCAAAAAAAAAGTTTTTACTAAGCAATACAAGTTAAAAGTACACTTAAGACATAAACCAAATGAAATCGCTCTATTTTTTATGACCTTAAAAATGTAACAATGAATAGAAAAATTCAATGATTATTCTGGTTTATAGGCTATTATTCCACCACACTTTATTATTCCATTTTATTCCATTTCCACCACACTTTATTATTCCATTTCCACCACACTTTATTATTTCAACACTTCAGCATTTCCTATTTTTACTTCTTTATTATTTACAGCATAAGCGTTATTCAAAACGTACCACGAGGAGAAGGTTAAGCGGGCTGAAATTTCCGTAATAATTATGTATTAACTTCAAAATCAATATACACCAGTCGATGTATCCCAGAAACAATGTGAAGAGATGAGACCACGCAATTCATCACTCCTGCAGTATTTAATGACGTCAAGTATTAGATATTACTCCCATTCTAAAGAATCACAACGCTCCGACCCTTCCCCGTGGTGATGCACTACCATATCGCTGGCTGCGAAATCGCTGCTTGCAAGATATTACTATTTTGATTATTTCTGTAAGTTTCCCTTTTCTTTCAAATACAAAAAGTAAGAAAAACAAACTTTAAATTGCATATTTAATTTTTTTTTTCATTGAAGATAGGAACGTGGGAAGAAAGGCACAAATTTCTACATTTTAGGTGATGGTCTAATTTTGTTCGCCAGTGTAATTATACAAACGATTAGTGCATTCAAGAACTGCTATCATTGTTGTGGCAGAACATGTGGTTTACTGATTTTAGAGCAGACAATGCTTCTCAAGAGGCTGGTTGCCATACAAACTAAATTAATACATACACTCACGCATTGTTATTATAGTTCACTAATAACTGTTGCTCATGCTTTAAAATTATCGCACCTATGTGATACAATGAAGGACACGTATACTATTGATTATATTCCCAAATAAAATATTTGTGAATCATATATATATATATGTATATATATATATATATATATATATATGTATATATATATATATAAATATATATAAATAATATATATATAAAGATTTTTCATAATCTTCACAATGAATCCTCATAAATGAACAGTCACTATAACAGTAAGGATATTTTTGAAAATATCCAAAGCTTCTAAAATTTATCACGAACAGGGAAGTATAAAAGAAAAAGAATTACAATTTTCAAACAATTAATCAAACCGTCTGAACGTATAACGAGAAATGTTAACATAATTTATAAGTAATCCATATCATTTGATATGCGAGTTACATTAATAAAATATCTACGAGTATAATAGCTGCAGTGTGTGAAGGTTGTTGATACAATGATGTATCTACTTTTAAATAAATGCCTAAAATTATATGTATATGTATTGTAAAATTATATGTATATGTTTTTTTTTAAGAAGTTTAAGTTTTTAAAGGTATGCATCGATTTCGACGAAACCATGTATCTTGTCGAAGGACGTGTTAGGTTATAAGTCGGAATTTATCCAAAACGTTTCAAAAAATAAAATTTACCACTAATTATTTCAGATGATTACGAGACTTTATAAAAACTTATCATGATATAAAGCGCCACACTTAAATACACTTTTGGTACCAAATTTTGGGAATGTGAAACAAGAGCCAAATTATGAGAGAACCAGCTCACATAATTTGACTCTTGCTTAACATTATTATGTTTGTCATTCATATATAGAAACAACGTTCCTTCTCGCTTCTAAATCGATCTGGTTGTTTATATTTCACATATACCAAATATGATGTATAAATTTTAGGCTGACACAAATATCTCTTTTACTATCTTCCATAATACAATTTTAAGGTGCTTTGCAATATTAACGCTAAAAGGGCCGGGGTCTCATTTTTGTCCCATCCGCAAGTTTGGTCGTCTCTAACTTCTAAATTTTTTAATCAAGGTTAAAGAAATTGTTTAACTTTTACTTAATGTGGGGCATTTAACTAATGACAAATATTTACAACGTGTAATAAGAATAAATTTTGACAAAAATGTTTGATTTACCTTGAACCGCCACCGAGTCATTTTTGTCACGCCGTTGTTTTAAAAAATACTCCGATTCAAGGTCTACGCTCCGGGGAGTTGCGGAGGCAAAAGTACGATACATGAAACAAAAAACGAACAAACATCGTTCTTTGAAGTCAAATATCCGTCGCTGTTTTTGAGGAGTGTACTTCTAGTAAGGTGTGACAGACATGTCTCTTCGACATTATAAAACAATGAAACCGCACGGAGTTGGATGAATATTGTGTGAGTAATATTTTGGAGGAAGGATCGAATGCAAATGAGTTAGATAACTCGAATCAGCTGACATAACCTGACGTAAGTAGAAACCCTGTGTAGTAAGAAAACCTGTGTAGTGCAGCAGCCTGGGTAGTAAATATAACCAGTAATTCATGTTTTATGTATGGATGCCAAAATATTTTTAGTGATCGTATAAGAGCAATCTCACATGTGAAGCGTAATGTCGATGAAACATGCAGATCTGCTTGGCACTTAATGCTTTTTAGGCACAGCGTATCTTGAAAAGTACTGTGGAAGAGGCGCGACGCGAATTAAAAGACGAGGATTGGTATATGACCATAGAAGAATTGGAGGCGTTTATCGCTGCACGTTACATACGTGGCACAATTGGAACATAGAACCTAGATCTAGATTTATTGTAGTCGATGAAATGGGTCGGTCATATTATAGAGGCAAGAAGGTTTCTTAATCATTTTCAGGCAATAATGAAGTAATAACGATTCGATCACAAATCTAATAGAAGCCAAAAACTGAGTGAGAATAAGTTTGCTATGATTTTAGAAAAATAGTATGAATTTGTTTATAATTCACAAGTTTGTTATGTATCCGGGCCATACATAATGACTAACGAACTACTTTTTCCTTCTAAGTGCCTTTCCTTTCACCCAGTTTATGATTTCACCCACTTACTTCTCTTGATTTTATGCATTTCTCTATCATTTAACTCCGGCTGTTCTTTCCTTGTCATCATATCAACGTATATTTGCCTATATTGTGGGCTTTTTGCTCCACGTTCTCCATTTCAAGAGCGCTTTGTACTTTCTAGCAACGTGATCAGCCTAATACTATTTAAACTTAGCAATAAGTTTGATGACATTCGCAGCCCGGTTCTTCTTTCATCGTAGATGTAATAAGAAACGGTTGCGATCAGACTGCAAATTAAAATATCTGCAGTAATATCTAAAAATTTCAATTAATTTAAGTAACTGTGTATACTGAAATAATCATGTCTTTGTTTGCTGAAGGATAGGTCAAAAATAAATACTGTTCTTACGTGCTGTGTATATTTATTAAACTAATAATTTCGTAAAATTAAAAAAAAACACTCCTTGAATTCAAGCGAACCACTGTTTTAATAAATAAAAATCCACGGTATCCACAATATTTTTACATTTAATGATTAATACGCGAAACATGAATTTTATTTCATGATATATATATATATATATATGTGTGTATATATATATATATATATATATATATCTATATATATATATGTATATATATATGTATATATATATATATATATATATGTATATATATATATATATATATATATATATATGTATGTATGCATATATGTATGTATGTATGTATATAATGAGAACTTATGCACTTTATATTCAGTTTGTGATATTGACCCTGTTTAAAGAATTATTCATATTTCATGTAAAACACCACAATTTGTGTACAAATTTTATTGAAATTAACGTTAGAATCCTTCTTGAAATGTGAAATGAAAACATGCTGTAATAAATACACGTTCGGTATATTTCTTTAAACTACATTTCAAAACACGAACAACAAAATAATATTTTACTAATTGAAAAGCATCTTCTCTAATCTAAAATATTTAAACTTTTATACAGTGATTTTTATTTGCACTAGAATAATAAGATAGATGCTGCTGATGAACTGAAAATAAAAACGTTGGAAAAATTAAAATTAAAAACAAGTATTAATATTCATAGTTGAACAGACATAATTATTTCCTTAACTCTTATCTATATATATCTTGGGGTACCTTAATTTTATGTAACTCATTTTGGTATAAGTTCTCATCCTAGTGATACAGATAACCAATTGATGTTTTGTAACCACTTAACCAATTATAAATAATATTATATCATTGCACATTTTCATTTTCAATTTTAACAACAATTTTTACAGCTACCGTGAGATAAATTATGTGTTTTTGTCGGAAGTTATTAGATAATATGAAGACAGTAACATGTGTATTTATACCATGCCAAATATAAATTATTATTCAATGTTACATGTATTCATGAATTCTACATAATTACAAAAGATTATACTTCCGGAAGCAGCTACTACGAGATTCATCATTTTAAACGAAGGCGATAAAAAACTAAGGAATTCCAAGCTTATTAAGTAGATGCGTGCACTGAAGAAAACTATTGAACGGCTAAGGATCAAATTAAGAAGATTGTGAAAACCTAAACAGTAACTTGGAAAGTCTAAAGTAAAACAAATATTGAATGCTGTTTTACTAAAACTCTTACACTTAATATGGACATTAATTACGATATTATTTTAGGAAAAAAAAACCTTAGTGGTATGTGATTACAAAATGGAAATGATTTTGAATATGACTACAAAAGATTTTACTTGCGGAAGCAACTTCTACCATAATTGTAAAATCTAAGATTTTCTTTGTTATCTGAAAGGTTATTTTAAAATTTTAATGTTATTTTAAAATGGGATTTTTATAAAAATAAACATGTACAATATATTTAATACCAGATATTTAAATTTAATTAATATTAATTAAATATTCTATTGTAACGCTATCTGTGGACGATGATTCTCCCTAGGCAGTACCATTTATCTAGACACTGGTATTACCCGAAACGCCACTTGATAAATCGAGGTACATTGACTCCATACGAAATTATAACTCCCTTTTTGTATGGAATATATGGAGTTTTCTCCAGCTATACCTAATCATCTGCTAGCGATATTGTGGTAGCAAATATTCGCCGTGAATGCATGAGAATAATCACTCTAGGACTATCGCGACGTTGGAATATTAAACTCTTAGGAAATCAAGTAAAATTATGAAACTTGAATTTTAATACTTGGACGCACGCCTTTTTAAGCACTACCTGATTTAGTGATAAATAAATCTCTCGTATCATCGATACGTATGAAAATACGAATTAAAATACGTATTAAATACGTGGAAATAAATTTTCAGTCATTGTTTTGAAATTAATATTTAACACAATCTTCGTATGCATTTTATAAGTCTTGATATTCTTAATCGTTAAAAAATATTACAAATGAGGCAAGATTTACTCAAATTGCAAAATTGAAAGAAGCAACATTTCAGATCTACGATGATGAGTGTTTCTCTATTATAAACCTGTAGACAGTTTTGCAGACAGAGAGTCCTGGTAGATCAACATATTAAAAGTATGAAATAAATTATTTTACTCACAATACCCATGAATGGATAGCCGAGTGGAATGAATCCACAAAGACGTATTTCCACATTTGTACGATGGAGTTGTAGCGTTAGTTTGTGGACCTGTAAATGTTACATAAGATTATTAGAGTATCACGGTCAAAAGAGTTCAATGCAAAGAGTCGTATGATATAAATTACCCTTCATTTATCTTTCGCTTATCTTTTTTTTATCGCACAGGGAAGCATCTAATTCAAAGATTTCACTTAAATTTGTTTGATCTTAAAATTGACATAACTTATTATGTGGAACAATCGTGCAAGACACGATTTTTGATTTCATGGAAATTACATTTATTTAAATGCCAAATGGTAATATTATGGAACATTAAATTTATTTGCTTGTACAATATAAAAATAATAAGCACCAAAAGATTTGTGGGTAAACATTGTAGTATTTTGTGGAATATAGACTATGAAATAGGTTTTATTAAGATTAATTTAGGGGACTTCGGTTCCGAGATGAAAATCTAAGGGCGCTGCACTAATTAGTTATTCATCATATATATTAAAATCAATAGTTTCTTCACATTCTTGTTTACACGTTAGTTAAAACTGCTAACTTGATTGATAAACTTTCGCAACGCTTTCATTTCCGTGATTTCCGTAGACCATTTTGTATATATATAAGTATATATATATATATATATATATATATATATATATATATATATATATATATATATATATAAATATATATATATATATATATATATATATATATTGAGTTATAATTAATAAAGTCAACGTATTGGAACAGTGGAACAAAAAATCCCTGATCTGGGCGGTTTCCTGATGGATGCCGGGCAAGCACCATGAAGTAATTTCGATTAACCTGAGGCCTGCTCAAATATTTGTTAAATTGTTTCAATATATTCCAGAATAAAGCCATGCGTGTTTTACATACTGTTGCGTGTTTGCTTTAGCCTTTTTTTCAAAGATTTATGAAGGTTTACATAATTATTTTATTTTGCAAAAAATTCTTCCTAGTGCGAATATAGTTGTACAGGTGATCGATAAGATTAGATTTATTAGATTTTTTTATTCTTTTAAACTGGAACAGCCTAGAAAAACGATTTTCTTTAATGTTCAGGATAAAAGCAAGAAACACTATAAGAAAAGGATTTTTAAATTGAGAAAAAACATCTCAAAAATTTTACAAAGGCATTATAAACAACTACATATTATCACCACCACATTTATAGTAAATATATCAGGAAGACAGTTATAAAAATAGAGACATTTCAAAACAGAAATAAATGTAACAATTTTTATCGAAGATGAATTCAAATTTATTTATTCTTGTGTTTATAAAAGAATTGGCTAGTAACAGGCTAGGAATAAAGCAGTTTTTTTACCTCTTTTTTTAAGTCACGATCTTTTTCCGAATTTATTGATATTCTCTGCAATATCCTACCGAATTCAGACACCTGAAATAATTAAGAGCAGTCGTTATTTTGAAAGACAGAACAATCAATCTTATTTGGTGTTATTGTGATGTTTGGTGAAAAATAAATAATTTCTTAAATTAGGTCTGTCTTTTTATGGCGATCTTGTAATGCGCTAATAGTCAAGATATATTCACTATTATCCAAATATATTTTAGATTACAGTGATTTATCTTTCTGAAATATGTTCGTGCTTTAACATAATTTATTTAAAAAAAAACTGTAAATAAGAGCTCTGAACTAACAAGATATACTATTTACTTGTATAAAACGAGATTTTGTATTTACACCTTACATATTTGATATTACTAAGTATATAAAGTACAAAGTCCACACGAAAATGTGAAAAGAGTTGAATGGACGAACTTTTTGAATGAGGTTGTCAACATCACAAAATCCACCCTCTTCATTGAAACACCTCACAGAAATATTTTTTCCACATATCAAAAAAAGAAAGGCAGAATAGTGTTAAAAGCTTAAGCACCTACGAGATCAGGGCACCAACGTGAAAATTCCGACAAGTTATAAAGCTGTATCAGCATTAAGTGTAACTATACTTTGATATCCTAGTGTCTGAGTGTCATACTAGGTATAGCGACGTAATCATAGTCTAATTTCTTGTAGATATTAGTAAATGAATCGGCTCGATAAGCCATCCAATCTGTAACGTTTGTAAATTACGTAGACAAAAAACAAGCCGAATGAAGTTAGCTAGACACAAAAATACAAGTTGAAACGACTTTTTTTTGAGTAAAGTGTTAGGCCACCGTCGACTGCAATTAAAAATGAACTTATATTTAGGTTTTCTCAGAAATAAATGGTAAAAGTGCTTCGTGCATACAAATAATTAATGTCCTTATTTAGAAAAGTATGTTAAAATAAATAAAATTTCCTTAAAAATTCAATATACCAAATGTCATAAGTTGAAAAACTATCGCGGTTTATCTCAGACTAATATTAGCGCAATAGGTTAATTCTTTTAGTGCCTCACAAAACGATAAATGTAACGGGTAAGGTTTTCACACTAAGGTTACTTCGTCGATAGCCGTATTTTTTAAACGACCTTTCAAAGTTTTTCTGACGGATGGCAATATTATCCAAAAATTCATCTTAGTTATAGAAAATAAATTCAAAATACCACCTAGTTTTTATTTAGTAATAACGCATTCTTTCGCACAATACAATAAAGTTAACTCCCATAAATACACGTTAATTGTTTATTTTATATCATTTTATGCTCCTCGTCCTATCAACTAATGACCTGCCATGAGGGACAAAGTAACTGTCTGGTAGAATTTTTTCATTAAAATAAATAACTTAATCCTTATACTGTCTCCAATGACATAAGCTCTTGATAAAACGACAATAGCTACAGTAATGGTTACAGACAGTGGTATAATTTGCCAACCATCCCATTCCATCTTATAAATAAGCAACTGAGTCAAACAAAATACTAAAAATATACGTATAAAAACTAAAACCTAACTACAATAGAATATTTTAAACTGAAAAGCCATAGATTAATCGTTCAACTTGATAATTCAACAATTTTTATTAAGGAATAATCAAGATGTAATTTCAAAAGGTATGTTTGGAATGCGGGAACTACAAAAAATATATATTTTAAGACGAAGCAAAACCGCAGATCTCCAAAATTAATTTGTTACTTTCCTTTTACAAATTTATTTAACTCGTACTCAGGCCTTTTTCATTTAAATTCTTTCATTTTGAAAAAGACAAAGAGTAATTTAAACTAATTATTTACCTCGTGTTTAATTGACGATGCGACATCAGTCAACAACAGAAGACCAAACAATCGGTCAACCAATCCAATCGATATGGGAATACCGTATTGTCTAAGTGGTTTGTCTATATAACGAAAGTCTGGATAGTCTTTGGCAATCGTCTGCCAAATTATGACAAAATATAAGAATCGAAATATTTCTACAAAATCTGCAACAATAGTGAATAGCAAATTTGTCGAGAAAATGTTATTAAAGCTATGAATGACTCGATTTAAATCATTATGTAGGATTTGAAATTTGTGAATTTCTTTCAACTTTTCATATTTAACATCGTAGTTTGACATGTTTTTTACTTTAATCACGTGACAGAACTCGTTTGAAAAATAGTTATCATTGTTTAACTGTTTCACTCTGTGTTTCAATCCTCTGCACATATCGAGTATCGTTATACTTAAATGCAGCGACTTAAGAGCTGACAAACTCAAAGCTCCTTGGGTAAAAAATCGCATCACGAAGAATGAAATTTTTTCAAAAAATGATTCATTGGAATACACAAAATTAAAGATGTAATATATAAGGTTGACTGTTATAGTTGCAGGTGTTACATAGAAAATCGCGTCAGACAAGAATCGGTTCACACGATTCTTTCGAATATCAGCATTAATGTTGTATTTGAATTTCAATCGATGTAAATTCTGTAACATTTCGTGATATTTTTCATCATATTTCAAAGTCCACATTGAATTAATAAACAAGGATGAAACTGAGGTCAATCCTAAAAAGTTTGAGAGGAGACGACGAATATGAGCTACACTTTTGTATTGATTAGCGTATTGCATCCATATATTTATGGCTAAAATTATTGACACATAAATTCCGTAATAAATATTATATTTAGAGAATTTCGACTTCAACATGGGAATTCCATGTAGCCCAAAAACTATAATTGCTGCAGTAAAGAAAATATTTCTCACTAGCCACGTCGGTTGCGCCATATTACTTCCGATTTACTGAGTTTTTATTAGACTTGATGTGTATCATCTGCAAGTGGTACACGTAATAACATAATGATTAATTACCACGTCGACCTGCATAAAACTACTTTTCCGCCTTAACGCGATGGAAGAGTTGATAAAAATCATACGGGAGTTCGTATTTGTAATATCTGTAATCATTAAAATACGGAATTCCTCCTATTAATATTAACCCTTGTACACATATATTTTCAAATATCTGTAAAGATATTTTTTATTATTGTGGAATCATTATAACAGTTAAAATCAAAACTTGTATTCAAATCATATCGGAAACTATATCGTAAGATTAAAATAATATTTACCATTATTCAAGATTATTTATCAATTGCCATCAATAAAAAATATAAGAAAATAATAGTGAAAGTATTTCTGATGTTACTAAAATTTTTCGAAACAGATATAATAATTAATGACATACCATTTTTCTGCAGGTTTTTTGATGTATGATGTACTTGATGTACTTAAATATTTCCTTTTTCATTGGTCGTTTCTTTATATTTTGAAGTTGAAACTGTATTAATTAGTATCTTCCAACAACTCGTTAGGATCTTGCCAAATCGCCACAGGTCTTCAAACCTATAACATGTTTTCTGAATCTGTTTTGTGTTACGTAGCAAAATTTACAAAACCGAACATCGATAGAATCCCTTTCGTTTCCATCCGTGCGACTATCTCACGTTTTTTTTCAGAAACTATTCGACACATAAATTTGAAAATTAATGCAGGCACGAAATATGGGTGTCAAATTACAGAGCTTAGATATAAACTGTTTTGATTCTGGAGGTTAATTTCAGGGATGAAAATCGGAAATAAAAAAAATTATTTGAAGTTTATCGTATAGTTTGAGAAATGAAAACTAATTGAAATACGAATTCAACAAAAAATATGATGTAATTTTATGAACTCATTTAAACCTTCTTTGGGAAAAAGACTTATAAGTTACTATCCTCCATCTCTATAACCAAAGGAATCGTTCAAAAAATTTAAAAAAAAATTGAAACTTTTTCAATTACGTACTGGTTGAATCAAAAGTATTAGGATTGAATAATACTAATGCGATTATTTATCATAAATAATTAAATTGTTTTATTGCCTTATAATTTCTGAAATATATTTTTAGGGTGCTTAATCTGCCTCTATAAATAAATTTCGCTTCCCACTTAGTTCCGTGCATACGGTATCTGATAGTGGCATTGGTACGGTTGAGTGTAGCGCAGTATATGGGTACCTTTCGAGCACATAGTCAGTGTATAAATATTTAAACAAGATGAAAGTAATTGCCCAAATAAGGCTTGTATTTGGCTAATTTTTATAATTAATTTTTAAGGTGGTTGCCTATTATCGTGGGTTTTGATAACCCTTGTCAATCAGAGGTAAAATCTTAAATAATAGAACTCTCGTTAACGTTAACGGATAGAAAACATTTTAAATAAACCGATATACTTATGGGACGTTTTATAGAAACTTACGTAAGTATCAGCTTTAGATTCTGCAAGCAACCGATTGCAGTTTTTAGATGTGAGCATTGCGCACATAGAATGTTTTTTGTGCGATCTCTAAAAATTATAATCTCAATTGCAGAAAGTTAATTTCTTTGAAAAGACACACTTTCAGTAATTCAGTAAAAAGAATATCAATAAAAAAGCTCAATCCATAAAAAAGCTCTGTGAATCATTGGAATTAACTAACACTAGAGATGAGTTTCTTCAGTGCTAAGTTATTTATTGCAATTTTCAATCTTTTGTAGTAGCAAAGTCACTAGATATAATTATTTGAAAGAAGTATGAAAGAAAAGAAATAAAAATAAAATGTACAGCTTATTAGCGTACAGGTGGAAACGAGTTGAATATTGAGGTTTATGCAAAAACTCATGAAATTGCTAACGATGTGCCACATTCGCGAGTAAAAAATGAAAGCAAACATTTAATTTTTAACAATTTAACGATTGTTCCACCGACAAAGATTTATCAGATTTACAGAGAAAAACAAAAAGTATTTGTTCAAGGATAAAATAGAAGTCAAATTTATTACGTTTCGTGTATGCCTTACGAAACAAATATATTTTGAAATGCAATATCAATGCTATTTAATTATGAAACTCTATTTAAAAACAATAAATTCCCAAGAGTTACACATAGCGTTGAGAATAATTGAGAATGAATACATAGCAAGGAACAGGCGGAAACAATCGAAAACGAATGGAGCATTCGACCACCGATATCATGTAAATGATGCCTGTCATCAATGTAAATTTAGATTATAACAGTTATCAATTGCATAACGGTCACAATGCTTCCTTCATTTTTTGCATTACTCGAAAATCAAAATTTACAATAAAAGTACATTGAAGTTAATTTTTATAATTCATCTTATGTGGAATGCTGCCGGAAAGTAAATAATTTTTATTGTTAAAAATTCTACTCCGAAATATTTTACATAGTATTTATAATAACACTATACAGAATACTTGATAAAAAGTTCAAAATCTTTAATGTAAACTTATTTGTTGTATTACAGGATATTGACCTTTTTTATTTGAATTAAATTTGTTAGCAATAAGTTTCATAATAATACCATTTTTTAAGTTATTATAATTTATATTGTATTTTCCTTGTATTTATATTTTATCGTATATTCATAATAAACAATTTGACTTATATAAATATAATACCGATTAGTTGGACGAACTAAACTTAAACGCAAGATCATATGTTGTTCTTCCTAATTTAATTAAATATTGTATACCACAAACTGAAAAGTGATTGTTAGCAGGGACGGAAAATGACTGCTGCAAGAGGAGTATAAAGCTTGGCAACTATAAAGGTTTATTCGGATGTCAAAAGGGAATAATGAAAGATTGGCTAGGAAAATTGGCCAAGTGCGTGACGGGGTTCTCATAAAGTAGGGTTTTGTACCGGTCTATATCTAATGAGATGTTTGATGCAAGTTAATAGAAATAAGTTTTAATTGGTAGCAGCTGGAACCTAGAACTATTTAAGGACTTTTAAATATCTGTGGATCAAAAATTAATTGGAAGGACATACATTACACCTTGTTTTTAAGTTTAATTTAAACATTGCGAATGGTAAAGAGATCCATTTTTATTTAAAAATCTTGACAATGAGCTACCACTCTCGATAAAATACACGGAATAAATTAATATTACTTTTTACATGTATGGAGAAGCCACTTTTGTTTTATAACCCATTTGCGCCTACCGTTCCCAAACGAGTACGCTTTCAAACCTACTCTATACATTTTTATTTATTATAATTAACCGGCTTTTAATACTAAATCGTAATGTCTAATAGTGCATTTGTATTATCATTTCAGCCAAATTATAAATAATTGCTCACTGTTATAATGTTTGTGGTTGAAGTTTAGTAAATTGGTGAATCGTTGTGGCTACGAAAAAGCAAGTTTTTGTTTTTAAATATATTTAATTCAAAGGTATAGAACCTTTGAATTAAATATATTGATATGTAGTGATGAAAAACCTTAGATTCTATATCGCTACTATTAGTAGCGATGAAGAACTCATGCCCTTTATTGCTACTATCAAACCGTTTGTGCGTTTTGGGTATAAAAATGACATGCTTGCCGGTGCTGACGGCTACTGCTACATTTTTGACATTTACTATGGCAAAGGCAAACAACTAACAAGTATCAGCTGTCAGCCATTATGTATAAGAGTCGTAAAAAACCTGCTGGGAAAACTCGACTCAAATCCTAAAGACCAAATTGCGTTCTCTGATAATTTTTACCAGTTTTGCCCTGTTGCGGGATTTATAAGAATCTGGCCATCGTGCCACTGAAACTGTTCGCGGGGAAAAAACCAGCAAGTACCCGCTAATATCAGTCAAGGAGATAAAAAAGAAGAATCGTTGCCTACTGGTTTGATGAGACTAATCAAATATTGTTTTACTTGCTAGCTAGATAATAGCGTTTGTGCAATGGAGACCAATTATGATAATGTCCTCATTCCAGGTGAAGCGAAATGATGAAGCTCAATGGAAAAGAAGAAAACGGATATTGATATACTACAAGTATTTGTGACTTACAATAAACGGATGGGTGGGGTCAACCAAACTTATTAGTCTATTTTGTTGTATCGTACTTCTATCCGTGGTAAAAAGGAGTGGTCGGTGCTGTTTTCGTATATACTTGATTTAGCAATTAACATTGCCTGGCGTTTGCACATGCTTCATAATGACATGAAGATGGACCAACTTTAGTTTTGACGTAACATTGCACGCGATTACTTACGATAAAATGTTGATCGACGTTTACGACTATTAGCCTCTCTGAGGTCGAGTTTACAATATGTTGGCATAGGTTACTTTTCACAAAAGCTAGCGAAACAACTGCCGTGAACAGTTTGTCATAGTAAGGCACATTGGCAGTTTAAAAGGACAAAAAACCCCGTGTATTGAGAAGCCATGTTTTGAAATTTTCATACCGAATAAGCCAATTGTCCCTATTCGGGGACGGCAATTTTCTTTTTTGTGCAATAAAAAAATATTACTTTTTTTCACTTTTTATTTAAACTCCTTACTTTTAACGATATAATTCTTCTTGTTTCATTGTTCTACGACGAATTTAGCTTTGGGCGTAAATGGGTTAATAATTTTGCTGCCTGTTTTATATTTCCATATAAGGATACCGATGAAAATACGTCTGGCTTTAAAAAACTGAACAACATATCTGGAAAATGTTGTCAAATTTAATTTCTTTTTGGAATGAACGTGGCGTTTTAAAATGCCTTTACAGAGTCTGCAAGTTTCATTGATTAGTATGTCACATTTTTAATGGAGGAACATCTGTGTACGGAGAATACAACGACACATAAATTGTACTGCTTTATCCTCTTGGTTCAACGAGTCTCATAAAAATAATATTTAGTTATTCTAATACGATGGACTCTTAGCATATAACTTTTGAACTTTTGTTTATCTCTTTTCATACAAACCTGTAGAAATCGTAAGGCTGAAACTGGAGGACGGATGAATACGACAAAATTATTTTACTACGGAACCGTAAAAAGTTAATGGTGGTAGTCTAAAGGCTTATATTATTATGCGATTTGAAACTGCATTCAAAGCAAATATATACTGTTATGGACTACAAAGACAGCAGAAAAACTCCCGATCTGACATCAAGATTGACGTTAACACCAGAGGAAACAACAAATTGTTCCAAATATGTTGCAGCTACAAATGGATATTACTTTTAATACGTAGTAAATGATAAAATCGAAACTTGACTAATTTTCATAAGTCAGTTTCTAAGGAGCAGAGAAAACGTTCAGTTTAACAGAGTTAAATAAACTGCCAGCAAAATATTTAAATAATTTGTCGATTAAAACAATACTATGTCTTTTAAATATTAAAAATAATTTGGTCTATATTATTATCAAGCAATTTGAAAAAAATTTAAATTTAAACAACGGTTTTAATTTCAAATTAACATCTTATGTTCTATTACAAATTAACATTTTAGTGTAATTGAACGTAATAAATAAGTACATTTAGTTAAATATGTCACACTGAGACTAAAAAGTTAGTGAATAACACGGATCCGTCTCAGTTCGTAATTTGGAGTAAACAATTAAATTGTTATATTTCACATTAATAGAAATAATGAAAATTATAAATTATCATTTTATTATACCCATCAAAATTTTAGTCATCAAATCGGTACATCTGACGCTTCATGTTATTTGCCACATAAGTAAACCTGTTGGTATTATCAATGGAATGGTATTCTAATGGATTGATAATTATTATTTTAACTTTACTGACTTTCTTAAATGACCCATTACTTTCTACATCTTAGACTTTAGGTATGCGACTAATATTTTTGTCATTGCAATATATTCATTTAGTAATTTGCGCCTTCATGTTACATATCGTGTGCATCGTTTTACTGTTGATTATATAAAAATAACAACTCAATCAAAATTTCTTTTACATGTTTTAAGAGTCTATAAAAGGACATATTTTACTTTGTTATATGTAAAGAGCTTCGGAGATCAAGAAAAATGTTCCTTCTATCCAAATCAAATGAAAACATAGAGCTCATTCATGAATTTACCGTCACCTGATTAGTCATATTACTTTCAGAATGAATATTAGGACGGTGGTGAAGATGTGGGAGTAAGAAAACATTATTCCTGAGTGAACCATTGAAAAGACCAGATAAAAGAAAGTAGTGCGTTAAGAAATATATTGTTTTGAAGACAATATTGTATGTAAGTTGGTACAAACTTTATAAAGTGGTATTATAATTTAGTGCAAATGGGTTCTAAGAAAGAAATGTGAGAGAGATAGAAAAGTTCGTTTTCGTTTTCCCAAGCCTTACGATTGTTGCCAAAGGTTTTATGCAAAATAATTTGTAGATTACTAAGAGATTAATTTTACAGTTGCAGAGTTTGACACGTAAAAAATATACAATATTACTAGACCAGAAATATAACTTTAACAAAATTGTATTTTGCATTTTACGACCGTAAATTTTCTCAACTGCGTGATTAAAAATATCGATGATTTCCTTATTAACGTGAACTACAAAAGGTCTAAAGGGGTGTCATATTTTTATTTTAAATATAACAATGATTTTTAATTAGACCACTTTAAGTAGACCACTTTTACGATTTTCAAATCCTAAGGTTAAAACTATTAATCTAAGCAAATTTATATAATGTATTTTTTTCATAACTTAAACTTAACTAGAGATTAAGCAATTTATTTAAATGAGTATTGATGTGGATAAAAGGAATACTGTGAAAACCTTGAATTATGAGAATTACACATAAGATTTAATGTTTAGAGACATCATAATAGAATATAAAACAGCGGGCACACCACTGGACATTAGTTAAAAAGTTAAGTTAAAAATAATTGGTAAAGAAAATGATTCTATAAGTCAAATTCAATATCAGCACCTTGTTGGTAGCTTAGTGTTAGCTGTTTTATCTGGACCGGTATTACATTTTCTTTACGATTTTTAAACAAGTATGATGATATTTATAACTGTTAATTATGATTATAAACTAACATAAATTTCAGATATCTAAAGAAACCTAAAAATTTGGCTTACATAATATTAATATTAAAGAAAAACCTAAATAATATCAGACATTACAGTTTTCTAAAACTCTTACACCTCCTAATAGTATTTGTTGATTGTAAATTTTTTTCATGGTTCCAGTTTTACATGTAACCTTGTATGATTCTGAAATTCTTCTTGGCTCCTGCCAAACTGAGTATGAGGTATAAAGTACTCTGCTTGCAATTCTACTTCGTTATCAACTTCCACAAATATTGATATCCATTGGAGTGGTAAAATCTTTTTCTCATTGCTCGCCAGTTATTATACACCTCTTTATTTTTTCGGCTTTGGTTGGATATTGAATAATTGCTTTAATCAATTTATGGGCATCTTATTTACCCTCAGCTTACTTAAAAAGCAAATGATAAATCCCAGGAACCATGATACTTCTCTGTTCTTTATTTTTATTTTCTTTTATCTCTATCTTCTAGTGTGTAACGACCCATGGAATTGAAATTCTGATTTTATGTGGGATAATATATTATCAAATTATTTCAAGTTATTATCAAATCATAACCTAGTTCTTGAGAGATTAGCATAAACGTTTTAGATGGTTACTAAAAGTTTACGAAATTATATTTACGGAAGTTAATGTGATTTTATTGCCTGGGATTTTATTTATTTTGACTGATGGTTAAAAATTATTGCTTCACAAAAATCTATAAAAGAGTGTATGCTCTCTAATAACGTAAAAAATAGTGTCTCACCTGAAAATATGATAAGTTGACTCAAGAAATATAAGATTTTGCGGCGCATAATACTGATAAAAATATTTTCTAAAATTTGCATATCGTTACCAGTTGCAGAGTCAAAGTAGGAAATACCACAAACACTTCACATAATGAGCAAATTTTGAATGAAGTTGCGTGCATTTGTGGGTATGAGAAAACTAGTTTCGCAGTTTGTCGGTTCATAAACTATTTTAAACAATATTTCCTTGCCGTAGAAACACATTATGACAAAATATATTTGTGTTTGATGTTAAGCGGTGGATGCCACGTAATATGATATTTCTTGTTAAGTGTAAAAATAACGATATTTTTCAAAATTTAATAAATATATTTAAACAATAATAAATATCGATGAATTCTATGAAAGAAAGTATCTGATTCTTAACTGAGAGAATTTAAAAAATTGTAGAGATACTCCAAATTTGGAGTTTCGCTGGCATACGTTGCGCATGTTTTTATGCCACAATGTGAAACCGTAATTTATACTACAGAGTGGAAAAGGTAAACCGTGATTAAGTAGTCATGCCATTCTTTGTTCGTCATCGTGTATCCTACCGTTTTAGGATGCACAAAATGTACAGAAAGCAAAATAAATCGTTATGTTAGTCCGTTGCTTTGATTCGATGTGAGTTCATAGCAAATAGATACGAGTTGACTTTATATATTACTGGGAAGGTGAAATAAATAGATTTAATTGAATAAATTATTTATTTATAGACTTTGACCTACACAATTGATAAAGAAAGCGAATTTACTACTACGAAAGCAATCTCTCGCGGCCAACCAGAATTACAATTCAACCTCATTTGACTAGCGGCTGGGAATCAACACAACACACCACGGCGACGACACGGCTATGAATTAATTATGTTTTTTTTTAAATGTATTCCCATTTTGACAACAGTAACTAGTTTCAAAACTATAAATTTTCTTTGGTGATATTGGTGGCCTTTTTAAATCTAAGCTGTAAATAAATGCAATGTACTATATGTAAGGTGTGTTAAAAGTAAAATATATTATTTGGATAGCCTAGGCAAGTAAATATAAACGCGTGTATAAAAAAATATTGTTATTCTCACAAACACACAGAGATTAAATTTAAAGATGAATACGAAGTAAACAATACGTATACAAACAAATATTATATGTAGTTATGTCTTAAGTGTTTTTTAATGAATTTTAAATAATTATATTTCAAACACTTGTTAATAATTTGGTAGTTGATTACGCATGCTAAAGTTTTAAGGAAAAAACTAATTGTCTCTTTCTATATATATTATAATTTAAATAACCATATCATTAGTAGACAGTCTATTCCAAATTCAAAATAAAATGTAAAATTTATAAAGTTACAACACGATTTACCAATATTAATTACAGTGAACGTAGACAAAATGGAGCTTACAGAGGTGCAATAATTTTAGGATGACAGAGGATGAAATTTATTAACAAAATAAAAGTATGTTTCGTTGTAAAAGAAAATCGCATAGCGAATTAATAAACCTTCAAAAAGAAAGACAACAAGTTCAAGTTCATGCAAAAGTCTAATATTGATGCATACCACAATAAATATAAATAATAAAAAGGCAATGCTGGGCAAGGTGCAAACAAGCTTTAGGTGGTAAAGAATTTTTAATAAGAACCTAATATACAAGATACATATACGATGCACCTTGTTTTCATTAGATACAAAGAAAGTCAAATACATTAAACATAAACTAGGATAAGTGCTAACACCGAACGACAAAATGAACAGTAAACTGAATAATCCTAAAAGAAGAGTTCCAGTCAGAGAACTATCAAACTTACCTTCATCTATGGAAGTTTGTAATTAACATAAATTGAACTTATAAAAGTAAAAGTCAGTGGCAAAATACGCACCATAGAACTCTTGGGCTTAACCGGATGTCAGATATCTGAAAGTAGCCGCGCTGCACTGGCTCATTGAATTATTTAACAACGGTTTCTTTGTGGCACTTAAGTTACTTATATTAAGTTAAAGTACTTTTATTTCAAAATAATAGGCAGATAACAATAAATCTGACATCACACAAACCCATATTACGGAAGAGAGTCATTGTGGGACCCTTTCAACTTTAGGAAACTAATATAGTGAGTTCCACTGTCACAGATAACACTAAAAGCTTAAATTGTCTTGTTCTGAGATATGCATGATAATATAAGTACAAAAATCAGAATTACTACCGGTATGAAAATCCATTTCAAATCAAGATAGGAAATATACAGAAAGTCAGTACTGTTTTCATTAATTGCAATCTGATTGTGGACCACATTACCAGATATTTGTTAGACATATCTTATGTATATGTTTGTGCTCGTAACAAAAAGGGTATTGGACTTACTTTATACTTTTAACTAAAATTATTCTAGAAATATAGACGTAGAAATTATCTAAAAAAATTGTTAACGGAAAGCGATTTCGTTGGTGCTACAAAAATAGGCGTTAATATATTTGCATAAAAGCAGTATTTCCCAGAATACGTCACTTTATATACGTGGTTCCCTAGCCACAATTGTTGAACCTATAACTGAAGATGTAAAGATCCATATAAAAGTAGCGTAGCTGAAGTGTAATTTAAATGAAAAAACTGTTCGTCATGTTTTAACAAAAGAAGATTTATTGGGTTATAGTCTCGATATATGATTTTTAATGAATTTTTTCCGAAATATTGAACTTTGAATCGTTATGACCTAAAATTTGCAAGGTATCGTTTAAACCAATACAATTTCATTCGAAGTTTTTCACCCTTCAATTGCTAATGGATGTTATATTTAACTAGGGTGGATAGTTTAAATTAAGTGAAGAATTTGCTTCAATCCGAGCTATGATTTTAACAAGCCAGAATTAATTAAATAAAACAAATTGAAATATAACCAAAATTATTTTGTAACAATTTTTCAGATAAGACTCATTTGTGATATAATTGTATCTACTTTCCGTCACTATACGTAAATACATGAAATGGGCTATTTTTAAAATGTCACTTTTGAAAGGGTTTTTGTTTTTAAATATTTCATTTAACCTTATGTACTTGCACTTGACATATTGAATATTATATTATTTGATTTACGTACTATATTTAACATTAAAATTAATTCCAAAAATCAAATAAATAACCACACTGATTCCAATAAATTCACGAAGGATAAAAAACCCATATCTTGTAAGTTTGATTAATAGTAGTAGTTACGTAAATGGGCGCAAGTCATTTCTGAGATAATTGTCAGCAATATTTTGCCTATGGCACAGAAAATCGTTAGATAGTTGCAAGAGATACGCAATAACAAGTTCTCGTTATTAAAAACGTGTGAACGCTGAAGCGAGGAAAATTTTGTAAAATTTACACCAGGAGTGTGTCGATCTGAGACGATTATGACAAATGTATAAGAACATTTATGATTAAATTTCAATATTAGTACAAATTTGTTAAATTAATTGTAGTACAAATTATTAAAAATATGCCTTTGTCTCACTACGACCAATTCTGTAACTTATTATTTTACCATTATTAGATAACATGATACATTATTTTTGTCATGTTTTGCGCTTTTATTATTACACCACAAAACTTACTTGTGAAAAAAAAATTCTGTGTGAAATTCGGTATATGTGACAGAAGTTAAACTTCTTTGGGATCCCCAAAGAAGTATGAAGTAAACTTCGATTTTAAAGTACATAACAAGGTATAAAATAACAGAGAGAGAGAGATTAATAAATATTAGTTAACTATAAACATTATTTACTGTTGAAATACATAGAGCACATGTGTATGCGTACACTTCAAAGTTGTAAAGGGGCTTAAGAGCAGGATAAATACGTTGAGTTAAATATTAGAAAAAATATTATTTTAATAAATATTAAAATACTAATTTATGTGGTTGACAAAATAAATGGACTGTATTAAATTCGCGTAAGAAGATTTTAGTGCTATACATTCAGGAAAAATAAGGAAATGGCATTACAAATCGACATAAAATTTAATAAACCATTCGTATTAATTTACATACTCAATTGTTTTATTAAAAGAATATTAATTAATTAGTAAATTAAAAGAAATAACCGTGAAGCCGGTACCGGGATACGACTAACTGCGACCGAAGAAAGTCGGGATGTATCGCTCCTGGTGCAAATTATATTTACGACAATAATACCTATGTGCGGTTTCATTGCAGATATGTCAATAAATCCAGTATCTATCTTGTTTGTCTTGTAACAGATGAAGCACAACCAAAATTAGTAATAAATTAATCATTAATAGATCAGCAAAATCGAAAAGAAGTTGCGAGTTTACTTTTAACACACATAACGTATACAACAGTTAATAGGAGTAAAGAGAGCCGTCTTTACTTGTTTTCGCGCATGCGTACATTTCTTGTTTTATTCTGTCGATTGTTAGCTAAGTCCCTTCTTTCTCTCCTTCTTGCGATAAATTCGTTACATTTAGATGTTACACAAAAACTTTACTTGAGAAGCGTTACTACCGTGACTACGTTTACTCTCATCGGAATGAAGCTTCACTTCATAATCGTAATTAAGTTTAAACAGAGCTTTAAAGTTACATAACTCACAAGGAATAAAAAACCTTATAAGATCACTAATTATTACATCCGTTGCGTACAGTTGCTTTCACAGGAACTGTTTTGACATAGAAATTTCAAAGTAAGAGTTGTAATGGAACGTGTAAATGTCAATATTAACCCGAATATATTTCATATTTTTCTGTTAATACTTAAAAAATATTTAAGTAAACATTTTCGAAATGATGTCATAACTCGTGCTAAAGGAATTTAAAAATTGTTTTTTTATATATTTTTGAACGTTGTATAAACTAAACTGAGAATTAATTTTGTGATGCTTGTAAAATACACCTTCCATATCTCTGAAAGTGCCAAAGTTAAAGTTAATTTTTTTTACATTTAAGCTATGAAAAGAACAGAGTCACTAGAAGTTAACCAGTAAATATATCAATGATTTAAAATGTCATAACTTTTGAAAAGTTCACGCTATTTTTATGCCCGTGAAAAATATACTAGGCAATATATTTACAAGGTGAAACTTCATGTTAATAAATCAATAAAAGTACTATGTGTACCTGGATGCTCGCATATCCCGAGTTTGTACAAAACCTTTAGAGTGCGAATTCTGGACTAAAGTATATTGTATGTACGTAATTTCTTTTACTTGACGAAATAAAATAAGATCAACATCTTATAACTTACACGTATAACTTACACGTCCAAATTCTTATTCTGAAATCTGTTCAAATTTTAAACAGAAATTGATCAGGGCAGTTACAACAAGGCATACCGGTTGCGCTTATTGCTTCACCATACTTGGTGTCGTCATGGTCAAAAAATATTTCAAAGTCCAAGATCAAGTACAAATTTATCTTAAGATCTTTTTAAATTTTAGGAGTTATTATAATTTTAAATTAATAACAATCATGCATGATCATAATAACATTTTTTCATAAGTTTAGAACGTGTAACACTAGCTGTAGCACTTTCATAGTTTAGAACGTGTAGAACGTGTAATATAATTCTAGAGTAATTTATATGGAAAAACATCGCATAACATCGATCATCAAAATGTAACGTTTGCCATTCAGTAATTTCGTCACAATTATTTAAATGGGCCTAAAATGTGTCAATATTACTGTCAGATACATGAACTCAGTAATTAATAAAATCAAATTTTTAGCGTTTCCTCGGTTAATTTTGCAAATAATTATGTGACAGTAAGATTTTATACATTGGTTTCTCTAATTACTTCATCACAGTTATTGATTTTTTGAGTCGAAAATACATATTCTTCAGATCCTTTATGAGGATTTATAAATACGATTATTAACAAGCAAACACGAATTTCTTAAAGCAATATGAAACACGCGTTTATATAGCAGCATAATAGACGTACTTTTTTGTTGGTAGGTGTCTGAAAATAAAATTATTTTATCATTTAAATATTTACTTAGTTTAACGTTTCGAAACGAAGTTGTTAGAATGGTTCTTCGAAGGATAGAAGATGAAATACAACACAACTAATGTGTCGATCGAATAAAGTATGCTAAATATAGAAGAAATATCAGACATAACGCTTTTACAAGTGAGTTTGTTTAAACATTCATTTTTTATCATCAAAGAAAGATATAGAAACTTTAATTTTAATATAGGCAAGAAATTTTTCATTTCTTCTCGAAACTACTGTATGATTCAATCGAATCAAATACATGTTTGAAAAATATTTGTTTTTATTCAAGGATGGATGGATTGTAAATTTAACTGGAAGTTCAATTCTGTGATTAATCAATATATATTATAAAAGTAATTGTACAATGTGCGTGCCGCTAAAACTCAGAAACGAGTCCCAGTACGATCGGAGGAATTACATGGTGTGATAGATCTCTATCCCCCATCCATGGAAAAGATTCCCGTTTTTATCTGAAGGTCGTACTTAAGGACTGGAAGTTTCGCCCTCTAGAAAATTCTAAAACAGTCCAGGATATTAGAGAGTATTAGAGAGCATTCCACAATATTCCAGAACATCCCGGAACATTGGAACGTTTTGAATAGTTTGGAACGTTCGGGAACATCCCGGAATATCCCTGATCATTGTGGAATATTCGAGAACAGTTTCGAATGTTGTGAAATATTCTGGCACATTGTGGCTCATTCGAAACCTTTTTTGTATGGGTGGGACTACCCAATGGTTTCATTGTCAGTTTCTTACCAGTGAAGAGCAGGAAGTGAATAAAAACTAACAGTAAAATGCAAGTAATCAAAGTGATAGAGTGACTAAATATAAATCGAAAATAAATTGTAAGAAGTGTTTAAAGTGTACTTAGTGTATTTCTAAATAAAAAGTTCATTTAATTTATATTTTATACAATGCCCAAACGTAGAAAAACAAAACGGCGAAAACAACAAGAACAGCGAAAAACGAAACAGTCAAAGAGAGCAAAGCACCATGTAACGCACTACTTTCCAAAATATTCCAAGCACACCTAAACGTCGAATACTGCAATTCAGTGAAAGCCATTAGATTTGTATGCAAGTATGTGAACAGAGGCAGTGACATGGTAGCATTTCAAATAATCAAAAACCGCGAACAACATAACAGAAACGACGAGATCCTCATGTACCAAATGGAAAGATACACCAACAGTAACGAAGCAGCGTGGTGAATTTTTGGTTTTCCCATACACGAACTCAAACCAACTGTGCAACATTTAGAGAATGGATGGAGAGTTTACTTCACAAAAAACGCCGCCGGAAAAATTGCAAACGAACCACCTAAGAACACAACACTAACAGCTTTTTTCCAACTGTGCCAAACAGATCAATTTGCAAAAACATTATTAAATGTCGTCGTCACTACCTACAAAAAAACAAGAAAACGACAATAACTAGGAATTAACACTAGAAGAAGCCTCACTCATAGTCCCAGCTAAACAAATCAGACACTCGCCATAATACCAACAATATATAACCCATCGCATCCAAAACAACTATGGGACTCCTTCAAAGAGTGTATGAGTGATTCCAAAGTGTACCAAGTCCGACAAACTCATCACAGACCTTAATAAAACTGGGGATGGCGGCACCGGGTAAACGTTTCTAATAAGTATATTGCGTGCAAAAATATGTGCTAAACAACATATCGCACTTACACTGGAATCATCCGGCATTGCCGCCACACTTATGGAAGGAGGACGATCTTCCCATTCCGTATAACTACCTTTGAATACAGCCGAAGAACAATTCCCAGTATGCAAAATCTCAAGAGGATCTGGACGGGGTGAATTTCTAAAACAAGTTAAACTTATCTTCTGGGACGAATCAAAATGGCAAATAAAAAATAACTCGAAGCCATGGACAGACCATTACAAGTCTTGCATGGCTCTATCATACTCTCAGGAGATTTTCGACAAACACTTCTGTTATCCCCAAGTCAATACCAGCAAACAAAATCAATGCATGCTCAAAATAAAGACATATCTGGTACACTTGAAATATTGCGACTAACAAAAATATGAGAGTTGAACTATCGAAAGACGAAACAACAGCACCTTTTGCTCAAAAACTTAGAAATAGGCGACGGCACATATCCTACTGACCAGACCACCGGCCTCATTGCACTCAATAGAGATTTCTACATTATTGAGAACGAACTCATCCACCAAATTTATCTAAACATTGCTCACAGCTATACCAATCCAGAGCGGCTATTTCAGAGATCAATTTTGGCAATTAAAATTAATATTGTCTACGATATCAATAGAAAATTTTTAACTTTAATATTCAAAAGAAAATTTCCGGTGAAGAAAGAATATACAATCTACAAATACAACATTTACCATCGTGTCGATCGATTATTAGAATATATAATAATTGATCGACACGATGATAAAAGTTGACAAAAGTGTCAACTTCCCTACAGAATTTTTAAACGCTTTATAAGTACCAGGAACTTTGTACGTAAAAGTACACCGCCTTCGACTGAAAATTGAATCTCCGGTCATATTACCCAGAAATCTCAACTCACCAAAACTATGTAATGGAATAAGGATGAACGTCAAACGGCTATCGAATTACATCATCGAAGGCGAACTTATGACTGTACAAGACAACGGACATACAGTATTTATCAACAGGATATCACTAACCTCTATTGAACTGTCATTCCAATTTAAAAGATTGGAATTTCCAATCAAATTAGCCCATACATAGTTTTGCAAAAAAAAAGCGCAATGACAAACTTTGAAACATTGTGGCATCAACCTAAAAGAATCCTGCTTTTCTCACGACAAGTTATACATAGCTAGTTCTCGAGTAGGAAATTCGAAAAACTTGTACATATATAGCCTGGATAACAAAATGGAAAATGTTGTTTATAAACAAGTACTGTAAATAGTTAGAATATGTTTTCAATAAAATTTGTTTGCCTCTTATATTTTAAAGTTTACCCTTTTATTCCACAACCACACAAGCTCATAACAACTCCCTGAGCCAAGCCGGATACCCCAGATAGTGTATTTATAATACAACTTGAGCGTTATTTATATAATTATGAATAAAAAAGAAGCCAGCATTCTAATAAGTGACAAATGGTTCTCAATCGGAATTAAGCGGCAATTAATTTCTACATTGAATAGAAATAAACTTGAGCTTCACGCCTATCAATACTTTTAAAAGTTTATTTTCAGAATTGTTTTTTTCATTGTATGTAAAGATTTTTGAGGAAATTATTTATCTTGCCATGAAAAATTACGTATACCTATTAGATAAACTTTGCTCGCTGTATTCAATGTTATCCAAATTAAACTAATGGAAATTAGAAAGAAAAAACAAACATTGTTTTATATAAATAAAATTAAAAATTATATAAGACATAATATTAGATTGACAAACAAGGTAAGTATCGATAATAAAATATCGAGGAAGCATACAAATCTGAGAAATAAATGACAAGTAGTGTCACAGCTACGAGTAAAGTAAATAGTATTACATTTCGTTTAAAATACTCTGAAGAAAGGTCGGAAGAATATTCAAGTTTGCCTGTATATACGTCGTAGGTACTGTTTTTTTGGTTACTTGATTCTAAGGAAAGAATTGAAAATTGCTGATATTTTTCTAGAAAAAATTTGTCCAAATTTAACGAAAGACATCTTTTATTTCTGTGTCACAAAATTTAAGTCGAGCATGATTTTACCTGGATATTTTATCTTCACGTCTCTTAAAATTTTGTCTCTGTGGTGCGTTGGATTGATTAGCGCAGTGCAACGCGGGGTTTCGGGTTTGATTCCAGAATACTCGTCGAGCGGAGCTGGAATAATGTTCTACATGTTCTATTAGCATATGTATAAATTTTTACGTTAAATTCTAAATAAGTAAATAAGTGAACGTGTTGTATATGCATTACTTAGAGATCAAACCATGATCTGGTCCAAAAAGCGTTGTACACGTGCTATTAAAGGAGGTTTTTATCTTAATGAAACTTGACTGTTGTTATACGATGAAAGCTTTTTTTTCAATAATGAATCAATTTTATTAAGGGTAATAAATTAATTTTGGTAGAAGATTCAATGATATAAACTTTTTGTAAATGTAATTATTCTTTCACTTGGGTTGTATATATTTTGTACTTCAATCCTAATAAACTAATTTATAAGAAAGCGTCAAATGGAGGTATACCCTTTTATTTATTTCCATCTTTCATTTTTTAATTAAATAGATTTTCGCGATCCGCACATTAAGCACTTTATCCATTTCATCTGTAACCGAACCTTTTACAAATTCAGACGTTTTACAAATTTTGAAAAATGGTGTATTTTAATCTGAATGTAAACATTTTGTTTTACTAACATCATTAATGCAAACTTAATAGAAGAAGAGCTCTATTTCACTATTAAATTTGTTAAAAAATGCCTATAGAAACTGCATCTGAATATAAATGGAGACCTGTTCATTTATATTTAGGCGTTTTCTTCACTCACTTTCTTTTTGACGTTTAATTAAATTAACATTGAAACGATTCAAAAGCAAACATACAATTTGCCGTTTAGGTTACAGGTTCATAACTTTGAAACACTTTACCTCAGATACATACTTTGCAGGTTTTATTATTCTTACCACTCCTTCCTTATAAATATGATTAAAATATAAAATAGTACATTTTTCAAATAAAATGAAAAATTGCTAGTCGAATTTTAATTGCAATCATTGCCATTTTTAATAATAAAATTGTTGTTTGATGATTTTGTTTTGTTGTGTCATTTATTTATATTATTATTTAAGCTCGTATCATTAAGTATCTACTAAATGACATGCATTTCTTTGTTACCTAAAGTTTTTAAATAACTGCACACGTAAAACGTAATCAAAGAATCTGTTATGTAATGATTTAATACTTACTGTTTGCAGGTTTACTTCTTTTTTCACTATTGGATTTCAAAATATCTGGTTAAGTATGGAAGGACCAAACATTACATATTGATAAGTTTGATGCATGGATTCTCTCCTGGTGTTAACACTTGATCATTTAAATTGCTTTTAAAATAGGAACAAATTACTTTCAAATTCACTGGGTTTTATATATATTTTTCAACCTTCATGTTAAATATATTGAAATATCTTATTTGGGGGTTTCGTCAGTCGCAATGATCTACTAGTAAATTAAGGCCGAACCGTATCTTTACTGGCTCATTTTTTCGTAAACTGGAAAAATATTTTGTGCGATGTTTGTTTTTTGTTCCAATTTATTAACGATATATTTTCACTTTACTTTCTACCGCCATTCGAATACGGCGTAGTTTGTCTTCATAAAAGTATGGGAGAAAATATATTTTTAACTAATATAATATAGTCAATATTCCATTACGAAAAGGACGACAATCTCGAGAAATGCATATTTTGCATGTTTTTTTCTTCACGTGTGAATTAACTAGAGGAAATTTAAAACAAAACATAGCCGACTATTCGAAATGCGTTCATTTATTAAATCCTCTTACACTGAATAAAACATTGCGTTTAGTAACTTATTTCCGTTAAAGATACTGTGTCATAGGCTTAGAGATATAATCAATTTCATCGTTACAAAATTGGATAGTGGACCTAAGATTTTGACGCCTATCCTTTTCTTTCATTTTCTTTTTTTCAGTTACTAGATTTGGCTAATATAATTTCCATTTAATATATGAGAATCGATGTTCTCTCTAACTAACGTATGATTAGAGTCAAGTAATAAAAACACTCAGTTAAGTGATGCATTTAGTCATTATTTTATTTATATTTCCTAAATTACCATGAACAAATGTGGACAAAATTGTTTTCAGCATATCGTGGTGATTCAACTCGAAGTACTCTCAGAATCGTCGGTGAATTTTTACTTGAGGCCGTTTAATTGAACCAGAATTATGAGATTTAATATAATGCTGCAGATGCACTGAAGAAAAGAAATGTTATGTATTGTTATAAAAGATATAAAATATAATAATAATTTAGTACTTTATAACCAGGACTTGCTAATTATTTGTTAACATAGATCAAAACTGAACATTATTTTCTTGCAATTTGCCATTAAATAATGTTATACTATTGAGTTACAGAGGCTAAAAGAGTAATAAACCACTTACTGTAAAAGGAAATTAAAATATTGTGTCCTTCTAAAACCTTTTAAAATCTTTATTAAGACCAATTTTGTTATCAACTGTTACTTTAGACGATGTTTCAATACAAAACCTATTCAAAGAGCTAAACTTGTTTCTACCATAAGTTACCAATTTATGGAAACGCCTATCTAGCGAGTTCATAATATAAATTTTGATATACTTTTGTTTATTTATCAAAGCTGAACATTATTCTCTTGCAATTTGCCATTAAATAAAGTCATATTATGAAGTAATATTGACCACAAGTCCAAAATTCCAAATATCCAAAGTCAAAAATATGGAAATAAAATTATTAACAATATTTATTGACATATTCTTTGGTTCCAACGGCACTGTTTCAAGTCTACACATTATTTGATATATACGTGTATGCAATTCTTTTGAAATTCAGTGTTTAGAGTTGGTAATTCGCTATACTTGGAACGCTCTTACTTTTTCTAAAGCGAACCAAAATGATTACGGGTCATTTTATAATGCGATTTACCTCGTCAGTGTCCTCAGTAATAAAGGTAAAATATTTTCGAAAAACGTAATTTGGTTTTACAGATACTTTATTTACTTGTAGAATATGAGTTCTCATGGCAAGTTGTATTTAATAAATGTCACTTCACTTCACACTTTTGATTCGAAAAATCAATAATAATTAATGTAGTTTGTAGAAAATGGAAAATGTCTCCAGTTTTTGTGTTATGAATAGTCCCTGAATAATAAGTACAGCTTGAAATAGTAAACAAATACTATGGATCTTGATGTTGTATCTTTAGACTTTTCACTATATTACAAAATTGTAATTATTACAAAATTTTAATTATATGTCAAACTACTTTACTTACAGTGCCGATAAATGGATAACCCAATGGAAACACACCGCACATACGTATTTGATGAGTTTTGCGAGACAACTGCAGGGACAGGTTTTGAATCTGCAATTGCAATATTACTAATATAAATATTTAAACTAAACTAAAATAAAAACAAGCCATATAACTGATATTAGATTTAAAATCAGTGCTTTGTGATAATATTTGTCTTTCTCGATCAGAATTTAAAATCATAAATAACATAAAAAAGTAGTTAAGAAACGTAAATAAACACTTGCCGCAAAATTCAAATCACGATCATCTCCCCAGTTTATAGAAATTTGATGTAATATTTTACCACATTTTGAAACCTGAAGCGTAAGGAAAATTATAATCCATTAGAGATAGTATTTTATACAAATTAGGATAAATCAAATTGTAATTTCTTGCGTGGATACAATCATTTCAGAATTTGACAGGTCGATTTTTAAGAACTGTCGCATTTTTTATTTCCTTGGAAGTATTACATATAACACATTGTAACGATACATTAAAGAGTTATTAAACAGAGAGTAATAATGTAATAATGGCCAAGAGGATGAAGTTGACGCTAATGAAGCTTTACGTTACTCCATAAAATAAAGAGTATAATAGAGTACATTGTACAACATTGTTCTTTAGAAGTATCTATTCATCTACATTATCCTACATACGTTCTATAAAAATCCTCAACAACATGCAATATGATCTTCAGGATATTAATTTTTAAATGTATGTGAATATCTCCTTTCAGAATTTTCTTTAACAAATCAAAGATAC
Source organism: Druceiella hillmani (assembly GCA_039881145.1). Taxonomy (NCBI): domain Eukaryota; kingdom Metazoa; phylum Arthropoda; class Insecta; order Lepidoptera; family Hepialidae; genus Druceiella; species Druceiella hillmani. Next base: position 26,173,176 of record JAYKKI010000010.1, read on the forward strand.
AAATTTGGTGAAATATATTTTCAATTCGATTCATTTCTTTCCCGTACACTGTTTTTCAATGTTATTTTTATTTACAGTAGGAATGAAATAGGTTATTAAAAACTCTATGAAACCCACCTGTCTAATTTAAATATTATCGAGTTTTTCTTTTTTAATAATACGCAATACATTATGGTGCATTAACTTGCAAATGATATGCTCTGTTCTTTCCCATGTAAATATATACATATTACAAGTAAATTTGTTTAAATTAACATATAGAATTTCAGCACAAGTTGCTTTGGTCGCTTTTGATTAGGAAAGTATTATAAGCAGCCACACAATGCAAAATAAGTCACAATAACCAATTTGTTAGCGATCCTAGATAAAGCCGAGCCACGCAGATTGCAATTCCAAAAACAAAATGTTGCTTTGAATCTATACGGGTCGATTCAACGCAACATTAATTTTCAAACAATTGGTTTTGGCAGAAAATATGAATTGGTGAAGATATTTCAAAAGTGACTTTCATATCCAAGGATTTTCTTTATTATCCGATTTTGTAAAAATAAATTATGTATAAACAAAATTATTAAAATTTTCAGGTAACTTTAGTAACCTACAAATAAATCTTCTACGGGAATGTCTTCCATAATTATTCACCAAACGTTAAATATTAACATTGTAATTTCAATGAAATGAACATTGTGGATTACCTCGTCCGAAATCGATGATGCTGCGTCGGTCAATAAAATCAAGTTAAATATTCGATTACTAATGTTCAAAAACATGAAATTAAATCTTAATCCCACATTGGGAATGGTTAGCCAAAAATACAAAACTCGAAAAAAATCCAGAAAATTATTAAGCATTGTTAAAAATATTTTAACTGAAAGTTTGTCATTAAAAGATCGAATAATTTTATTTAAATCATTGTGGAGTCGTATCAATTTATTTAAATATTTAATATTTTCATTTTTAGAATCATAAACCATTACACTTTTCACCTTGATCAAATGACGAAACTCTTTTACAAAATTTGTGTCATTGTTCAACTGTTTCATTAAATGGGTCAATCCGCGGTAAGTATCCAGTACATAAGCGACTAAATGTAATGATTTCAGAGGAGAGATGCTTAGGATTTCCAAATAATAATTTATAATCATGAAAAAAGTTATCTTTTGGGAAATGAAGTCATCGGATGTAACTACATACAAAAAGAAATATATCAGTTTTGACCAAGTAAAGACAGTGGTCAAAGCAAAGGCGAGATTTATTATGCCATTTTTAACAGGATTACTTCGTATTTTCATTTTATACTGAAGCCTTATGAGCTTTAATTTATTGAGCATGGATGCGTAAACTTGGTCGTATTTAAATACATATATTGTTTCTGCAACGAGCATTAACGCTGGCAATAACTGACAGAATATTGAAACAATGTAGCTAATTCCACTGCTGGGTATTAGCGGAACGCAGTTGATATAAACATTGGTCGCCTGCAGTATCGATACATAAATGGCATAAAGCGAATTTTCTTTGTAAAATTTACGTTTAACAATCGGCACGCCATGTAATCCAAATACTATTAATGTTATTGTAAAAAATATGTTTCTAATTCGCCACTGTGATTGTGTTGGATTCAAATTATTTAAAGCTTTAACAGGCAATATATTGGGTTTAGGGCGACCCATACTGTGAAAATACTGTAAAAGGACACAGAATGACGAAAAAAATAATTTTCCCGTATTATACGGACCGTATATATTTGTCTGACGGAGGTGAGGATCAATCTATTTATATGCCCCGAAATAAAGGACAAGGTCGATGATCAATCAACTGTCCAACAATGTGTAAGTTCGATCGCCCTCTGCAATTATGAATAGATAACGTAATGGTTGATCAATAGGTTAATAAAAGCACAAATAAGAAATTTATTTCAACACATACTTATTTTTCCTCATTCATCGTTCCTCATTACATTAAAAAACAATATAACCGAGCCAGTTTTTGTTTGTATCCATAGTGTTTTTATCAAAATACTAAATTGTATTAAATTGCAATGGTGCCTAATTTTGATAATATTGACTAAAAAAAACATAATTAATAGAAAAAAAAACAAAATTTAATTTAATAATTATTTTTCAATAAAGTCGAATTTACAAAGTAGGATTCACAAATCCAAAAATTATAAACACACAAAACATTATTTTAATATTTAGGTTTTCAATGAAATATGGGCTTTCAAAAAAATATTTACAATAGATAAATTATTAGTTTTATAAATTATTATATGAATATATATGTCTACAAAATTATTGAATTATTACTTTTTTAAATCTGACTAGGCTCGATGTGATAAAATAGGAAAATGGTATTAAAATTCTAAGTTTAGCATTGAAATTGCACTTGAATCTGAGTTACCAAATAAATAATTATATTTATATATATAACTTAATTTCCAAAGGAAATCCAACGTTCCGAGCTAAACCAAACGTTCCGAAAACCTCGCGAAACGACGAAATACACGCGCATTATTTTACGCTTACAGCCAATGCAATGTCGGTATCCTGCTGTGAGTACACCACCTATTGGCTGTTGGATTTTTATTCCAAAGCTAGATTTTTATTTCAAAATCAATTACTCTCTCCAGAGGTGTAATTTGCTGTAAAACTTTTAGTAATTTGGATAAACTTAGGTTATAAACCTGTGTTCACCAAGTGAGAGATTTAGTCGATAGCGACAGGAGACTTTATCAGATGCTGTATTTGTGTAACAGATACCAAGCAATAATTACATATATTAATAAAATAAATAAAAACAAAAATTTAATTGCCCACATACACGAGCGCGGGCCCACACGCACACATAGATAAATATATATATATATATATATATATATATATATATATATATATGTATATATATAATACAATTTTGACATTTTTATTAGAAAATAAATCAACATGGTTATTGATAATGGAAGATATAATAAATGCTGCACTGTTTACCAAAACTAATAAAAATATTTTACTAAGTTCTCTCACAATTTTACCAAAGCAATGTTATCAAAATTTTGTTATAAACTACATACTTACACATAGCGCTAAATGTATCCGTAGATTTAGACGGTATTCACGTGTTAGTTAATACATCCATAATTGTAAGCTATTCTTCCTGTAACAAAATAGTATTTATATTGAAGATATTATTAATGGCCCAAGAATTTAGCCCATTTTATAATCTACCATTACTCGTAGCAAAACCCTTCAAGCAGATATTATAATTAGAGATAAGATTAATTTTTCAATTTAGGTAAGGAAGATTAAAATTATTCATGAGCAACTCTACTTTTGCGATATGAAAAACATTTACTATAATTTTGCTAACACAATTGGATGAAGTGAAATTATTTTCAAGATTGTTACTCTTACTCCAAAGCAGTGGGAAACTAAATTTCCTTTCAAAATTTCGAAACTTGGTAACGTTTCACTGGATTGTCCTTAAGAGAAAATTATAAAATATGTGTGTACATGATACACCACTTGAATGTGTAAAAATATGTAATATAAAAACCGAAATATTTTCTAAATCCGTAACAGGAAGAAAAACTAAGCCAGTGGACTTAAATTCAATGAACTAATAAAATGTACAGGTTACAACATATTAAAATCTGCGAAAATTAGATTCGATATAACTGCTATAAAACAATATTCACTTAGATACTTCTAGAAACAGTAGACATTGACCTTTGCTGAGTCATGCCACCACATATGGTTCTTCGCTTTCTGTATCCAACCATTTCCCGCTTTAAATTTTAGGCCGTGAATCTACTTAATCTGTTAAGCGCGGGAGGCGTGGTACCCGCATGACAATACCCAGTCATTCTAAAGTTCTTCAATAGCCTATCTTATGGTATATTTTTTCAAAAAAAGAAATTGATTGCTAGGGAATTATTTTTTTCTCGGTGGTCACGTTCTTCTTTTTTTTTTCTTGGTGGTCAAAGTTCATACTTCAGAAACAGTTTTGGCTAATTTGTAAATAATTTGGGTTTAGTGCATTTTAAATACTACTATTGCTAAAAATATTAATACACATGGATGCAGGAGTTGGATAGGAAGATATTTTTGTATTAAAGTCTTTAGGAATGAAAGAAAAGAGGTAATTACACAGTTCCATAAACAAAATTGATGCAACCTTATGATAACATTTTACTTCATAAAAATATGCTATTCGCAATAAACACACGCAACAAAAGTATTAATTTCAGAGCAATTTAAGCCTTTTGATATTGTTTGCTACGCTCAGAAAAAATACGCTTTAAATTAAATTGATCTCGAGCAAAATAAGAAATCATTACAAAACCTCTCGAGGCATATAAAGGGCAGATCTTTAGCATTCTATAGCACTCGAAACTGTTGATGCAAGTTACATGAAATAATTTTAATTGAAAATTGTAGTCAAACATTAGTATTGATGAATTTTCAGCTTTTTAAAATCCATCGATGAAAAACAAGTGGGACTAGGACTCGTTGCGCGTATGTTTGAATCTTTGTATTAAAGCAGCTATAAAATTTAACATCATTATTAAAATTTAATATTTAATTTAAAAAGCCTACTCCATGATATCCTACTCATGGGTTAAGCGTAACCACAAGATACTGTCCTTTACATCTATTACACTAAATTTTTTTAGTACTTTACTGAATACCAATTGAGATTCCTATATGAGACATCTATGCGAAATTTCTTACACATAGGTCTAAAACTATTCAAAACTGTAAGACCGTGACATACGGTCCGTTATGACCAATTATAAAGGTCCTGCATTTTATTATAGAATCCAGAAATTAGACAAAAGTCAGTCAAGCCTGGCTGTGAAGCAATTGAGAGGAACGCGCGATAGATTTTAGCGCATCATTGAACACTGTCTGGTGTCACACCGTAAATTCGTTCCTATATTCCACTCTAAAATGCGGTTGGAGCGGTTTTCAATATGATTTAGTTAGGTTTAAATAAAAGTGAGGGGAAGTTTTGAATATTCGTTCCCTCCATAAGTTTTTCTAGCATGTTGCGAAAGCAACTACAACACTGCAGAAACGATTAAATAAATGGTATAATAATAATTTTTCAATCGAAATTTTTTTTTGCATTCAAAACACATAAAATCGATTTAAAGTTTCAATCTAACTTGGTAAGGAATAATTTTTCGAGTTGAAAACAGTTACTTGAACTTGATAAATACTTTATAAAAATAAGCGTGAGATTATTAAAATCAAAGTGGATAACATAAGCGTCGGTACCATCATCAAGACATGGTAATTTATCCAAAATTTTACCAAGTGTTTTTATCTTTGTTTTGTGCAAAGACAAACAATATTTGTTGAAAATGTTAGATAAATTCAAACCGCAAATTATAAGACCAGCGAGCAATACAAACTCACAGAAGCACGTTTATTTATATATTTATTTTTTTCTGACTGAATAGATTGAAAATTATATCTTAAGTGGACTTCAATATTACGTGAACTTTCTTTTCGGTTTTTGATTTATTTAAAATTTGACGGTTGCCTTAAATTTGTTCATTTATTTCAAATCAAGTATTTCAAAGTTGCCAGTGAAAAACCGATCATTTCCGACTACAGGCAAATAATTATTTTTGCTTAATATCAACTCCCAACCGAATCCAGTTAAGCAGACTGTTATTGTAAGACATTTTATATTTTTTACAGTTACCACATGCCATGTAAAAGTAAAGTGATTCAGAATCTACCTAAGGAACAATTTAACTGATTTGAGAATTAAGTTATTGGGATGGTAGTCAATTAAATTAATGTAATGATCACAAAATTTTAAATGATTATGAGGGCAGTGATGGAATTTTGCTAAGCGTGAAAGTTGTGTGCGTGGTTACAATTATTAATTTATTTTAGGTATTATGCCTGATATATCGATTATGTGGTCGAACTACACTCAAGGGTGAAGGTACAGAGTTTACATATAAAAGGTATGCTGTGGTCAAAGGTCTTTTTAGATAGAATAAAATAGTAATGCGCGAATTGCTCTGATGTGCATTTATCTTTATAATTCGCCGTCTTTACACCCATCAGGTAAAGACGGCGAATTATAAAGATAAATGCACATCAGAGCTAACAAAAACTAACAAAACTAACTAACAAAAAGTCTTTTTTGACAATAAAAGTAATAGCTGTTTTTTCTCACGAATTGTTCAATTTAGTGATGTTTGTGCTGTAACCATTCATGTTAACATCTACACAAATGGCGGGGAATTATGTTAAAAATCGTCAAAGGAAATGAACTTGCTATTATCTCCCATGAACAAGGGTCATGGATTTTGTTATTGGAGGTCATGTCGATGAAAAATTGAGCAACCGTACTGGTTCTTCGAACCGACCAGGATAGGCTAGGTGTCATTTGCCTATCTCTGGAAATGCTATACATGCTGCTTGCAACGTAGATTATATCGTCTCATGGCTTAATGATAATACATGCGTGCATATCAAGAGTTTCTTGCAATATTGGTGTAAATAAGAAACAAAAAATGACTGCTAAATATCAAATAACCTAAATATTTTCTATTGAAATATAAAAAATGAAGAATTATGCAATACGTGCACAGACTGGCATAAACGAAGAACTGAACAAATAAAAAAAATATGTCGCACGTTTATAAAATCAGCGATATCTTTACAAAAATTCAAAAATCTGGGATGGTTGTGACGATATCCACAATTGTTAACGATATTTATACATTAAACAATAAAATTTCCAGTTACCTAATTGAACAACGCAAATAAATCGGTTTTACTATTTTTAATTTTACCTTACAAAGCTAAAAAATACACTAAACTTTTAATTTAGTTCGTATATCTTAAAAACTTTGTTGTGACTCTTGTTTCACAAACGATTTGGCAAGACTGAATTTAGCCGATTCTTATTGCCTTGATATGTTTCAGCAAACCACAATAAAATAAGTAATATTAAAAAGGTAAATAATGATAATAAATGTAACAAGGCAAGAATTTTCATGCCAAAGTTAAATATATAGGTTTAAAGCAAACAAAAGGGAAAAATTAATCAGATTAATATTCATAATCATAATTAAATAAAACTACGTGATGTAGTATTATTTCTACTTTCTTTAATTTCTTTACCCCGACCTAGGTTTCGTTGTATTACAACATCTGCAGGTGGGATATCCAACGAACGACGTAATACAACGAAAACCTAGGTCGTGGTAAAGAAATTAAAGAAAGTAGAAATAATGCTACATCACGTAGTTTCATTTAATTGTGAATAATGAATTTCTACAAAATTAACGCCAAATATATTCAATTCATAATCATGTTGATACTGCGATCAAAACACTGAAAATAAAATTAAAAATATGTTAATTGGAAAGAAGTTAATATGTTGTGACAAGTAAATATATCGATGTCTATAAGTTATGTAAATTATATATGTTGCTGCCCTTTTGCGCATACATTTATTTAGTTCCAGTGACAGGGTAATGAACGGTAATTTTTCAAACTTATATTCCATGTTATACTGATGTTAAAAAACCTTTGACCTTGAATATTAATTATTCATATCTAGTAAAATGTATGAATCCTAACCAATATATTCTCAATATGTATTCATAACTAAATGCCGTTTAACCCTAATGAAAGTAGAACAAATATAAATTGACAGTTGATCTGATTACACCTTTATGTTTTATTTGATAAACTATTATACTCGAGTACAAAAATCCTCATCATCGTAAAATTAATTCCTTAGCTTTACCATTTGATGTCTGTGGGCAGTTTGTGAAAAAAAATTGTAAGATTTGTCTATAGAGTGAAATCCGAAAAATGCCAAAATAAAGTATATGTATGCACCGTATCTGTTACTGTCATATAATATTCAGACGAGTGTTTGTGGTTCGATTATCAATGAGTGTTTAAATACTAAGACTGTCAACTAATTTCTGCCTTAAAATATACGATATGGTGCAAAACTTCAATTTAAGATGATAGGAATACACTTTCTTTGTTTTCTATGAGTCTAGCTACCTAGAAATAAATGTTTAATCCTTATAAAATATACTTATCCCATGGACCTGCGTTAAGTTAAATGTTTTCAAGGTTTCGTTACAAGATACCGAACGTGATTCAAATATACTAAGATGCCTTAACCTATAGACTTAGCGTTATATATCCATTCAAAACGTATAATACAACTAGTGAACTATTGAAGTTAGATCCATTTAATTATTCCGATATATTTATTTAACGCAATACTTTTAAATTAAATAAATTATTTTATTAATTTTATTCCTGAATGGCACAGAGGCAAACAACATTTATTATGACAGCAGCATTTAGGTTTGTGCTGATATTTTTTCATTGATTACAGTTGTGAAAGCTGTTATTATTTACTAATGTATTTACATTACCATTTTTTCACGTAACTCGAAGAAGGAAATACAATATCAAATAACACGATCAACAAATAAACAGACAAATAAAATTACAAGAGTTCCATTTATGCCGTTTTGACACGGAACTCTAAGAAGGAATTATGACGATATTTTTTGAAAGAATTTTTCTATTTGAAACAGGAATATTGATTATGTTACAGTTTAGAGTTATTTTGTAAATTATACACATGTACCATGGACTTAATAAAATTTAAATATTAAACACAATATGAACTAAATGTATTTAAATTTAATTTGACTGTATTAATATAAATTTTATGATAGCACAAGGGATAATCAAGGCATTATGCTTACCTTCGTATGATCAATTGTATAAAAACATTTTCAACAGAAATAAGAAAATTGTTTTTTATCGATTTCATGTATATTTTTTTAAGTATAGTTCTTCTTTAGAGAAAATTTTTAATTTAATAATAATGAAGAACTATTCCGTATTGTTTTACGGAACTGTCGTTCTTTAATTTCAAGTTATAACGCAAGTAGAATCCAGTATTTATAACTTATGCGTAATTACTTGTGGGTTTTTATGTTGATATAGATTTGGCATAAACAGTAAAATAAGCGTTTGCCCTTTTTCAGTAAACATTATCTGGTTGTAGTAAATTCATCTAATTTGTACATTCCTTTACTTATAGAATTACCAAAAGATAGTGAATAAAACTATCTTCGATCGGGAAAGAAATACTATGCAATTAATGAAATATTAAAATTACCTTTCCTCATATTTTGATGGGACTCATACGCTACATGAAAAAATCCACGGCCGATATCAAGACATCGACGCCACCGATGCAAAGTGAGTATATGCAGCGGACATAGCTAGCAGGTTCATTTGCATGACGAAATTCCTTAAAATGCTCACTTTCATCTAGCAATTCATTCATCATGGGTCTTCCTTGAGTACTGTTCCTGGAAACAGAAGTCTTGAGAATATCGACAATTTTCAAATTTGACAAGTTAGACTGTTCATAAAAACTTATTTTTTTTACCTTTCTAATTAAACATAATTTAATAAACAATATAGATAAAATGTCAGGAATGGAATGAATTGGAAGATTTTGGCGGGAAGCAAGAGTAATTGACGATTTAAACTACCATCATTTATTTGTTTAATTCTTGCGGTGCATCGTTTAGGACCCTGAGGTCGAAGATGCACACTTTAAACGATATAAAATTATAACTTACTATTAAATCACAATGCGGCAAAAATAAATAAAAGATTCATAGGAATTGAATAAAGTCAATAAGTGCCGTAATTAGTTCCCACTACAAACATTTGCAGTTTGTTTATTTTGTCAAATTTTTCGTACTTATTATCGGACTCATGAAATTTCACGGTTAGTATTAATGCGCGTGCACATATATTGCATAATATTAATTATCTTTGTAGACCTCAATTTTTATTCACAACTAAATGGAACTAAGTGATATAGTATTCCTTCTACTTTATTTAAATTCTTAGTCACGATCAGTTGTGTGACAACATCTTCAGGCGAGCAATTTGTAAAAATCAAATCTTAGAAACTTCTAACAGCATTTAAGTATTATACAAAGCAATAGAGGAAGTAGCGTTTGCACGGGTTTTCCCACTGTTTATGTTACCGATATGTGACCGGCCTGAAACACACATCTAAGAAGACACATCACAAAAGAAAACAAAAAATGGAAAAAAAAAGAAAAAAAAAATATATATATGTATATATATATATATAATTAGTTGCATAACCTTGCTCTAACCATCAGATGCCCTTGCTATTGTATAAATATATTACTGAGAATAACATGAATATAAATTATTAAGTTCACTAAAATAGTCGTATATTGTATAAGTTCCAAAAATATAATAAAAGCTACACCGTTCCCCTACAATAAACTCGCTAAAGTAAACAGTGAGAAAACACGCGCAAATCTCACTTCCGCTATTGTTTTGTATGTATATAAATGCTGTTGAAAGTTTCTAAGTGTCGATCTTTACAAATTACATACCTGAAAATGTTATCATACCACGAAACCTTGGCCGTGGTTCAAAATTTAAATAAAGTGGAAATTATACTGCATCATTAATATAATAAAACGTTATGTGTCCATATTGTGTGTATCTTTGTGATTGTAAAACCCATGTTTCTGGTTCCCGTGCTAGATTTGTCGCTTTTAACTAATGCTAAGGTTTTACTAATATTTTTCTCGAACCAGACGGACGCGCATTAGACAAATATGAAACTTCATACCTCTTACATAGAGCAAGTTTAAATAGTAATATTCTAGATCACTGAAACACTTATGTAACCAATTTAGATGGGTTTATTGGCTATCAGTTCGTCCTGATATATTTATAAGTCGGAATACTGTAGTATATGAAAATAACTAATGATACACACGTACAGATACGAGTTTGAGATATTATCTTCTTTCAATTTAGATTCAATTGGATAACGAACTTGTTTCAAATGCTCACTTTCATCTCGCGATTCATTTATCGTGGGTCTTCATTGAGAACTTTTCCTGGGAACGATAATTTAGATTGTTGGCAATGTGTTTACATTTCTATTTAATTTGAACGATAATCCGACGTACAAATACAATTTTTACAAAGGTAATTTTTTTCCGTCGCAGCTTAGTTTTGCATTTGTGTTTAAGAAAACATAGAAAACGTATATAAATATCGTGACAATTATTTAGTTAAACTAGAAAATAGTTAGGTTTGAATATATCTGGTGTTGGATTACATAAATATGTTAAACGTATGTAATATTTGAAAGTCTTCCGAAATTTCCTCCTTCGGTCTCTGAGTCTCTTCAAAACGAGTTTCATCTGAACATTTGGTTGAATAACATTGTAATAATATTTTAATATTTATATTTATCATTAAAATTAGTAAAATTGTAAGTTATGCACGTAAATTAATATGTTAATTAAACATATGTTAAACTAATCTGAATATTGCAAGTAACGTAGACATTTTCATTATTAGCAAATACACAGACACACATACAAAGATGCAAGAAGGTCGATTGTGCTGAAATGAAAGACTTCGCTTCGCTCTGATTTAATACAGTGACTGAGTGATTAGTTAGCCTCTACGTCATTTCAACTCAAGTGGGACTTTTGCGAAATGGATATTTCGTTATTGCTGCCTATTTACAATCATAGGAGATGATTAGAATCTGTGTATAGGCAGGTAGGTAATGCATCTACTTTTAACTTGTAAAGTTATTATTCAATACAATTGAAGCGAATAATTGATTGATTAAACAAATTATTGCAATTTTTATGGGAACTGGCTAGAGCTGTAGGTTCTTAGGAGTAAGTATTCTTGAAGCTTTTATTTAAAAATAAAAACTTTGTGTGAATATTTTAAACCCCCATAAAAATGTTAATGACGTTTTTTTCAGAATAACGTAGATATTAAACATATATGAAATAAAAATTAGGAAAAGGTGCACGCTATTAAATTTTACAGGGAATAATATCTTCATATTTGTAGTTGTCTTGAACGTACAAAGAAAAACTCTTTTTGAGCCTCAAACTACTTGTGTACAAAATAAACAAACATGCCCTTTTGTAGACCTTTAAAAACGAAAAATAGAACAACGGATTGTCATTAGACGTATACGTTCGCCAACGGAAGTGATGTACGTGATACATAAACTTTGTGAAGGTGCTAAATAGGAGGCGGTTCAATTGTAATTATAAAAATGTAAATATACGTATACAGGAAGTCAAAGAAGTAAAAAATAAAACAATTATTTAATAAATGTAATGAAGTGAAGATAACAATGGATTGACATCCATTAGTACAATAATTTGAGGCGTTAAGTGTATTGATTAGATCACCTCAAATTGTTAACGACTCAATGCAAGTTAATGGATTTACAATTTATCATTGTCACTTTGACTATATTAAACGCAACATTCCAAATGCTTGCTAGAAAGTATTATGCTCCAAGTAACACATTTAAGGAGAATTATCTTTTCATTGAATTTAATAATATGTAAAACTGACTCTGTGATTCGATATAAGCTAATAATTTTAATATGATACCATCAAATATAAACAATATCAACGTAGTTTTTGACGAAATCAAACCCTTCAATTTCATATTGCAAATTTTTAGTTTTGACTACGACCTCTCTTTGGACGGAATTAAAAATATTTTCCAGCTTAGGTTCAGAGACGTGAAATGTCGTTCGTTTTGTTTATTGGTGACTTTTATTATCGTAGCGTTATCTTCATATTTCTTTTGCAAAGTTATTACCCATGCATTGTACTATACTGAATACATCAATGCAGTAGATGCCTTAGTTCGCAATTTTATCGTAGGGGTATATTGTTTACCTTCTAGCGTCAACTGGATTATATCGTTAGTGAACTGTAAGAAATTCAAATCAATGTTACTAGACATTTCAAAATTGGACTCTGAAAGCCGGTGGTTGATTACTGACGTTAGAGGAGATAAAAAAGTTTTGATCTTTGTACTAATATGGTCCATCCTTATGGTTACGAACACATTTTCTAAGATGTACATACCGGTCAGCGCAGATAAACTCGTCATTTTTTATATTTCTTTCTTCATATATTTTTTGACGTTCGTGAAAATAGGTTGTATTATAGAGATAATTATGTTGAGAATAAAATTATTGAACATAAAAATTGTCTCGATGGAAAAAAAATTAAACAGTTTTGATCAGAAAGACAATAATCCTTTACAACAAGCAAGCGTCATAGAGATGTTAAATTCTTGCCAAAATTATCATCTAGAATTAAATACATTAATAAATAAATTGAATATTGTACATTCGTTGGAAATATTAATGGGCATAATCGTAAATTTCCTCATATTGTATTTTTATTCATATTACTTAATTCTTGTTTTTTACCTCATCATCGAAAAAGACAATACGTACATGTCCTCGTCCGTGTTAAAGTATGTGTTTTTAAATTCCCTTTCGATCGCTTCGTTAGTTATTATTAACCTGATTTACATTTGTAATAAATCTCACGAGCTAGTTCAAGAGGTAAGCATAGCTTTTTCAAACGTGTATTATTTTAAAATAATTAGCGCAAAGGTAATATCAAACACGGGCAACTGTTCTAGCATTACAAGTTTTAGTATCTTCTAGCCCACTAGTACAAATTTTGATTATTAAGTATATCGTATATTTTTATTTTGATTATTGAGTATATCGTTTATTGTGTCAATTGTTTACGAATCATTGTAAACAAATTAAAAAGATTGACCTTTGTCAGGTTAAGCGCACAGCTCCACTTGTAGCCAAGTTAGTTCTCTACACTTCAGATGTGGATGTCCTAGATGTGGTGAGTTTTTGTAAAACTCGTTGAGGTTATGTTATGATCACAACACTTTTTAAATATATTTGAATAATTCATTGCGCAATTTAATTTGGGAGAACTAATTACTCACAAGTATAAAATACTAATAAAGAACTAAAAAAATCATACTTTCAATATTTTCGTTTAAAACAGTCATAACAAAATGAAATTCACTAATCTCAGTCTGCCTCGGAGTAGACTCTAATTTGATTCGGTTTGCTAGCGCAATAATTAAAATAAGTGAACGACAGTCACGATGTTAAACTCGCTATTTATCACTTAAATATTATTTTCTGATGATGTAGGTAAGATTGTCATATACAAATTTTAACTGGTTACGGACATTAATAAAAGCAAACCGGGCAACTTATGAAACCTTAATTAGTTATGACATTTTTTATAGGTTTGTGTGAGTAGGAGTTTTACGTATTACTTTTATATTTCTCAATCTCTCCTTAAGTTGTTTTTGTTGTAACAAAAAATTAATTCTTTTCAGAGCAGATTAAACGAACAAATTCATTTAAAACTTTGTCCACTGTATATATGAATAAATTTTGTGGCATCTACATATGATGTTATCATCAACAAAGCATCTTTATGAAAAAAAAACTATCACCACTGATTTACCAATTAATTTATCGACAATTTTTTTTTCAGTTAAAACGATTCTCGATACAGCATGCGTTGACTCCGATTGAGATAACTGCCAGCGGCTTCTTCAAACTCGACAATTCTACCATTTTATCGGTTGTTGTGAAATATTTAATTAAGTATTAAATTATATTTCTAACAGTAGTTATTTTGTATTAAACACAAAGCATTGAGCATTTTGTAACATAACTAGATTTAACAAGAAGTAAATCTGAAGGAATCTCTTATCTTTAATAACACCACAGTTTCTTTTAAGATTTTACATCCAAAAGACTCACGAGGGAGTCACTTAGGTTGATAAATTTTTAATAATTGGAATGACACAATTTTTGTAAGAACCCTCTTTTAACAGTTTTTAGTTGATTTGCAATAAAATTGAAATGAGCAAAGTTTTATTGCGTCTTGTGGTTTTACCCAGTAAAATAAAATTTTGTTACGCGATTAATCTATATAATTTGTTGTTCATAATATTTTCTTAAATAATATGCCAAGTCAAAATATGTTATTTTGTGTGTCCTAATGCAATTAATGTTAAATCATTTTGACTGAAACAGCTGCCTCTCATAAGATATTTATCTTACTAAAAAAAAATCCAATCAAAAATAATATGGATTTAAATACTCTGCAAGATATATAGGTAGTAATGTATTTAAATAAGCTACGGATATTTGATAAATAATTTTAAAAAAATTAAAAAAAAAGCAATCAATTTCCTTTAAATAATTTTATCTCAAACTATTGTGGTTTAAAGGATTAAATTTCAAACGCGAATAATTTGAAGGAAAACAATTTATATAAAAATTTCAAGAATTTCAATGGTACTTATATTATGTTTCCAAGCAAAATAAATGGCTGAAAAAATATTTTGAAACGCAAAACCTTTTTAAAGCATTTGTCTGCTTTAAAAAGACAAATACAAAAAACAATTAATTATGGATTGTAGAAGAGTTAATGCCCAGGATTTTAATATAAATGATAACATTTTGCCAAACTTTCTTTTGAAGTTTTTGACATACTGTGTGTCGTAAACTGTGATTTTTCGAAAATGGCATATGTGATAAAGAATATTTAAAGCCTCACAAAATATGTAGAAATTAAGTTGGAAAAAATTAAATATTTAAAATGTTAACGTTCTCTGTCTCTGACTTTCTCTTTATCTCTCTGTCGCCCCTCCAACCTTTTTTCAAACAAAATGCATACCAAAACCATCACAAGTATTATATATATACTTTCCATATTATGTCGGTTTATATCGAAACTCCCGAATTGAACGGAACAATAAAGGAAGTTATTATGGTAAACTGATGAACATCATGGTCCAGATCACATTATAATGCGACTTATTATTGTTGATTGTGATTAAAAAGAAAACAATGTTTGCCATCAGACTATTGCGTAGTGATCGAGAAGAAAACAAAATACAACTTTGAAATAATTTTAGAAAATTTTGGCAATGAATTATTTTTGTTCTTTCAGATTTTCAACACTTTGGCGACTAACATTATTATAATGTATCAAATCTCAATGATCAACAAGGAGCATAGTTAAGTTAATTACCCAATATGTTAATTCACTTTGATATTAACAAAACATTTAAGCGATTATTATTATGACTATTTTAAGACTATTTTAATTTTATTTAATTTGTTTAAATATCTAAATGTATGCTTTTATTTTCGGTTGGAGTTTAAGAATTTTATTAAACCCTTTAACGTAAACTAAAGTCAAAAAATCTTTTCTATTTTTAATTGTATAAAACGATGTCAACTTGTAACACTAACAGACTTTAGAGAAAACTTCAGATTTTCACTAGAATGAAAGCAACAATTTTTGTTACTTCTATTTTAGTCACTTGAATCGTATCCCTTCATCTTTATAACTAGGATGTATCTCTGTTATACATCCGCTTATGGTCTGATTCAAAACAATTGTAACTCTATCAACGTACAGTTTTATTATTATTTTAGTGTAAATATGGGATAGGGAACTTACATTAGGATACAGACAGTATTTGCTTGCAAAATAGTATACTATCTGTAGTAATTTATATTCACACGTTAATGTTTATTATCGTTATATCAATTAAACATTGGTTAAATAAATTATTATTTCATCGTAGAAAATTCACAATGATGTAAGAGTTAAGTTAAAATAAGAAAAACTGATTTTTTTAAAGGGATTTTAATCCATTTCTGGGCATAATTTTATTCCTGCCTTATTACAATTGAACGTATGACACAAAAATTTATCGACGCAGGTTATGTTACCCGTCTATAATATAAGGCGAGCAGTTTCTTGATTTTTTCACGAAAATTCACGAAACCAATAATAATTGCTTAGAAAGTGGGCTTTCAGCCAATAGTTTCAACAATGAATATATTAAATATACTGCTGTCCCAGAACAAAGAGATAAACACCAATAAATACAATGTAATACTTGTACAAAACAAAATAAAGGGATGTGAAAAAAATTAAACACAAGTTTAAACTCTCTCGCTGACACGAGTCACTGATAACAGGAGTGAATATTAAATTTTCAAAGTATTTTCAAGGTCATTTTATAATTTATGCATTGTTTATAAAAACCTATTACGATCGATTACAAATAGTAAAACAAGTCACTCGTTGTTAGTTATAAAAATACTACAATATGACTTTAACTTTACTACTTAAATAACTAAAATTTTTCATATTTCTAATAAAAAAATCCTTTGTTTATTTGCTTCAACTTATGGTTATTAGAGAGTTATTAAGGCCTATATATATATATATATATATATATATATATATATATATACACACATATATATATATATATATATATATATATATATATATATATATATATATGTATATACAATTTTATATTCATTGTTTCTAAATTCATTCAATAAATAAATATGAAACTATTTTTATTCAATTTTGCGTATTTGTATCAATTCATTATATGAAGAAAAACTGAATATTTTTCCAGTGTAATAATGTAAGAAAATCTCAAATGACTTATATTAAATTGTTATAATATCTATTGAAATTAAAATGTAAAGTAAATTTATTGTTAATAGCAATAAAAATCACCGTTAGCTGAATGTTTGAGGGTTTAAAGATCATCAATTCGTTTGTCTAAGTGAGTATGCAACGCACTGAGCGGAAGCTTTTTTGTTGCTTACCCCCTTACAAATACAGCTGACGATTTTTTTCATTATTTTGAAAGTATAATAATTCAGCTTTACAAAGATCATGGGATATGAAATGACTTTATACTTGGATTATATTATATTATATTATATTATATATATTTGGATTATACTTGGAAAATGATCTCAAAAACCATCCCTTAAATTTTGGCATAGTGTAAAAATACTTTTATCTACATTTTTTACAACTGTAACCTGTCTTCGGTTTCACCACTACTTAAGTAGTTGAAGCTCACATCCCTTATATGTTAGGGAATTCTATTATTGTTAAGATTTTCAGTCGGTGTGAAGTACTCAAATGTAACGCTAACTCCGTACTAATATATTGCTTTAAGAAAAGCTGAACATTTTTAATCCAAGCTCTTTAACACAGCTGACTTTTATTTTTTAATTTAAAATTATCTCAAAAACCATCCCTTAAATTCTGACACGTTGTAAGTATACTCTTCGTTCTTTTCTTTTTAAAACTTTCGTTCGTTTCTTTTTAAAACTTTCGCTTGCTCTCCTCTGGTTCCAGAGTGACCGAATGAAGTAGTAAGGTGTGATCAACTAGCAAAATTAACTTCATTCAGTATGGAATTCCTGAAATGTAATATACGTTTCATCCTATAACTCAAATATGAATACAGGAGGCAACGAAACGAACGCTCGTACGTCTGTAAACACGAAAGCACGCACACAAGCAAGCACGCATATATGCACGTACGCACGCACGCACGGACTCACACATTAACACATAATGGTACGTAACATTGTTACTAAATTATTTAGAAATATTATTTTTTCACAAATTAAATATATTGCCTACTATAGCTTTCACCTGCATAAAACATGATGCATATTTAAAAAGTAATGAGCTCTAGGATCTAGTAAGATTCCACAAATCCTGTTTTCTATGGCTTAGTAGTTTCGGGAATGAGGGTGGAATTATATTTTTGCATATTTTTATAATGAAATTTAAAATTTTAATGTTTTGTATTTCAAATTATATCCTATACTATATACAGTATTTAAAAAACTCCCATACTATCTGTAAATAGTACGAAGTTGAACAAAGGCACATCACATGTACACACAAATATGTTTATTATTTGTATTGCTTCTGTCATACGTTTAGAATACGTACGTAATACCGAAAAGGATTTCAGGGTGTTTGTTATTTTTTGAATCTAAAAAGATTTATAACTGAAATATTGAAATTTAAAATGACACTTAATAAAGAAGTCAAATCTATACGAGTTACGAAAAAATATTATTAACAAAAACAGATATGAACAAGATAAGTAATGTTTAGATTATAATCAATACAAAAAAAATTAAAAGGCGTAACGAGTGATGTTAACATGTTCTATTTTTTATTTGAAGTATTGCATGAGAGTTTATTTTATATTCATAAGAGCTATAGCACCTTTAGAATACAGTAGCTAATTTTTTAAAAATTGAATAAACTTCAATTTCAAATATTTTTTTGATTATTGCTACTTGACATTTAAAAGATGATGTATCGATTAAAACGCACGATGTATTTTGTAAATTAAATTCTTACATTGACTCAGTTTAAGAGATTGGTCATAAAGCTGTCTCGTAATCATGATCTTGACCAGATCGTATGTTCGAGAAAAAAAGCAAAAGAGACATGATCACACGAGAGATACAGAACGACAACAGAAACCGACTAAAGTGCATTTCAGCAAAAGTGCTAAATAATTCCAGCTTATTGCCAGACGAAATATTGCAGGTGGAAAAAGACTGCTTTTGTATACAAATGATCATTTTAAATTACAAATTTAACAAAACCAAAGTTGAATTTCTCAATACTAGAATTTTATGATTTAAAACTTAGGAGAGATAAGTATTTAAAATGAGTACATAAATTGATAATGTAGCAACTAAAATTATTTTTATTCTCTGGAGTGCGTATCAATTCTTTATCTATAAACAGGGATTTTTAATATAATTTGTTTCGCGTACAGTCTATAATAATTGATTGAAATAATCTCTTTTTTAAATTTTTTACCCCATCATCAATATTATTAGAAATAGACAATAGTATTGTAGAAAAATACTAAGCTGAATTCAACTTATACATATTTGAAATGTGTATAATTATACTTGTCTAAAAATATTTTAGAAATAAACGCAAGACACATTTGTCAAAAATTAAATAAAGTGTGTGCTGAAATAATTATAACGGTAATGGAATTTCATTATCATAATATTTAGAACTGTATCCAATAAAGTATTTGATAAGAACTGCGACTATTCACAGCCGGATAAAATCATATTCCCGCTGTAACGAAGTTAACATTATATAGAGAGAAAAAATGTTATATTGTTTATATGTTCATTTCATAGAAATTCACACAGCAACTACTAATCCTATTGACATGAAATTATATGTAAATGTCGTATAATTATTAGTACAGAAAGCAAAAAAATTAAGATAGTCGGAGAAAAAATTAGTTATCTAGATGTTTTAATGCCAACGTCAAAAGATAACTGTTACATATACATTAACAAACGACGGTACAGTACATATACAAAAGTTGTCATCGATAAGCTACTGTGACTGTTTTGAAGTCATAAAAAGTAGAGAATGCATCGCAAAAACTGAAGAAGCTCACTCGATAATCCATGTTATAATAAATAAAATAAGTCATTATTTATAATCTAATTCAATAATAAAGTGAAATTAAAAGTATTTTGATTTCACTTCAACGAGAGAAAGAAAGAGTGACTTTTTTGAGAATGAAAATGGGGTATGCTCAACACGGTAAAATCAAAAATACTGGACTACGTTCATGAAAAAAAGACATGTCCTAAAAACTTAATAAAATAAATTAGCTGTACCGGTGTGAAATCTTTGCGGGCCGCTAATTTTTATGATTTTGCATTATTCACTTTAGTAGTTAATAAACAAACCTAGACTTATAAACCAGTTTTTCAATCGTTGTGAAAAAACGAATTACTAAACAATCCAAATTTACATTTCTCCAGTAAATTATCACTTAAGTCAGTTTATTGAAAACTATCACCAAAATCATAATTTTTCAATTCGCTAATGTGTATTTTTCTGATTAGTTGTTTGCACGTGGAACTGTTCAACGTCGCTTTCATTCCAGGCTCGTAGTTGACTAAATGGTAAGTTTTGCTAAAACAACTTTCCAAAAAATGAAATAAAATAATTGTACATTAAAATATATCTCTGCGTCTGCCCAGAGCCCACTGTAAGTATATTTTTAAGTAAAATGAATGCGCTTTCCTCCAAAAACGTAGAAATGTGAGGATTAAACTTTTGTACAACGTTGCTCGTTACGCCGTAGACTAAACACCGAGAATATTCAGAACAGACTAAACACCGAGAATATTCAGAGCAGACTAAACACCGAGAATATTGAGAAAGTTTTACGCTTAATTGTAACAGCTTTCACTATATAGATGATTCTACCAATTCAGGAACGACATTTTTAATATTCTCAGCTACGCGAATATTTGAAGAAAAAATATCACGTACAATTCATAGGGTCGTCAAATACATGATTAGAGTCATTTTAGATATATTCTGATAAACATTTAATTTTGTCATCTAAAACTAATACATATTGGTTTCAACGACAAGTTGTGAAAGTAAACGCCGTTTTAAAAAATAAATGTTTTCACCTTTAACGATTTCTCACCATTAAGGGTCTCTATTTAAGGTTACGTTTTTACTATCGTTTCTAGCTCTTTAAATAAAGGAAAAATGAGGTATCAACAATACACACCTAAGTATCTAAAATACACATTTATTTTTAATTGATTAGGTACTTATGAACTAAGCAGGACGTGAGAAAGACTTATTTTTCACATTTATTTAAAATACAATTCTCATCAATGATTAATTTATTTGATATCTTAAATAAATAAATGGTTCTATAAGATACATACCATATGTAACCGCATATTAAGAGAAAAAGTTATTTTCAATCTGTACATAAAACTACAGAGCGTGCTATTTGTTTAAATAGAAACGGGTCCCGTAGTGTTACTACGATACTATGACATCAATTTAAAATAAAATGTGGAAATTAATAACCATTTCTAAGTTAATTTAAACAACAGTTTACAAAAAATTAAACGTACATCGATGTCCATAAATAATGAAATAAATACCAACATATACTGACGAGAGTGTAGCGACAAGACTAGTAACATGTCATATGATAAGAAGCAGATGTAACTCGTAAATATTATACCCCCATTGGTTTATTAAATAAAAAAATGTATTATTTTGTTTATCGAGGAAAGGAATGATTAAAAACCAAAGGATCCATCGTAACGCCACAATTCTCAGTTGTTCAAAATATTTCCTTTACTTTGATTGTTTGATTGATTTGATATAATTTATTTAATCCTGATACAATCACTTATCAACAATAGAATTTTCTAAATATAGTTCCGGTGGGGATAACGGCTCATGTCGACAGTAATAAAAAAGTTTTTCTTTTATAATTCTAAAAATTATATCTAAAAAAATATGTCGAAAACATGTGAGCAAAATTTGTAATTCTCCCATATTTCTGATACTAACCAACCTACAATTAAAAAAGAAATCAAGGTTTTTAGAATTCTATATGTAATTTCTAGAAAAACAATAAATATTTTCCTAAATCGTATTTTTCTAAATATGCACCATGTTTTTACACCTGTGAAAGACAACATTTTTATTTGGTGAAATATTGATAATTGTAAATAATATATTGAAAATGCCATGTGGCCATAAATGTTTATAAGTATTTAAAAGTATATAGAACCATCATAGTGCAAGTTCTACTCGTGACAGTTTTTTACTGTATGTGAACGACAAATTAAATGTATTTTAAGGATATTAAAGATGAAAATTCTTCGGGACTTGAGAAACATATCGTCACAATAGAAAATTAAACTAATCTTTAAGGTGTTTCAAACTGCGTAAAGTTTGGTTTGTATACCTTGGTTAGCAAACTTAACTATGATTCTTTTATTTAAAGTACATAAAATTTTGATACCATTTTGCATTTTTTTTAATAGAACTGTAGTGAGATTTCTTACTTTTTTCAGATCGTCATGTATTTTAAATTCTATTTTCAGTTCATTACAACAGCAGTTTTCCATTCCTGTTTTTAGTTGCGCGCATTTGATCAATAAAATGGCGCAATGCAATATTTTATATTCGGCTCTATCAGTCTATTAACTATGTAATGCTTTAGCCACATTTTATTTAGAAACAGAAGAGCAAAAATAAAATCGACAAGAGTCAGAAATTTAATTCCATTACTTGGTTTCAGTTCACTTCTGTAGGTATTTTGAAATGCGGTATCAGCCCACTTTTTATTAGCGTTTGTTAGTAAAGTTGTTATTATATTATTTTCAAATACTTTCTATAAAATATGTACAACGTTCTGAAGCTATTTTCCATTATCTCGAAAAATTTAACTCACAATAGAATTATTCTTGTTAACCTTATAAGGTGCGATTAGAATCTGGTTGTAAACTGACGTTCTCCTCTGAATTTAGGAGCCCTCTAAATATAGCCATTCTTGTTCTGGTAAATATTTGTATAATTCGACAATTTCGATATCTTTTAGGTGCCATCTCCCATATCGTTACAGACTTTCTTCTTTATCACTTTCCAAACTCGAACAATTCGATTGAAATTAATATCTGAAATGAATAATCACTCCTCTCCATACTACCGACTACGTTGCTTTTAACTACTTGAAACTATTTGTTTGAATTGGTCTTCTACGGAAACTGACTTAGCAGTAAGAGATCGCAACTTGAGAAGAAATCAGAGCCATTATAAATAATAGGGTCTAAAAGACGCTTTATAAACCAATATTATTTTAATGAGCTTAAATAAACGCTCAATATATGTTTGTAAGCAGCCTATGGCAGTTGTGCTGATTATACGTTCCCCGAACCTACATACCACATTAATGGATATCACATTTTAATCTAGGAAGGTACTGAGCGAAATATAAATCTAGCTCAGCAATACGAACAATTATTGCAACTCTCCAGTTGTATCTGACAGACAACCACCTCAGTTGTAGAAAGATAAACGCCGACAGAATCTGTGTCTCCAGTTATTTAATGAGAAGAATACCACTTTCAACATAAAACCTATTTTTTTAATCATTGTAAGTTTGATTATTTCAATGATAATTTACTTCAGTGTTTAGATACAAATGAAGATAATGGGAAAAAAATCTCGTAATTGATGGCAACAGGCTAAATCAATGAAACAAATATACATAATTAATGTTCCATAAAAACCGACCTTGACTACTTTGGAATGAAACCGGAAGTTTAGATTAGTACATCTATTGATTACTTTGAATGCCACATGAATTGTAACCACTGAATACTTCTTGCAATGGTATTGGATAATGATCTCGAAACGAGTAATAATTTATCATTCTAATGAACGCAAAGTACAATATAGTGTGCGATATTTATATGTTGTATTTAATATTTGAAATATTTCATTAGTAACGATCGTTTCCTTATATCACGTTGCCAACATATTAATATAATCATAACATAGTCATTTTACAATGGAAATATCATCGAATATCAAAGCAGTACCCGATGAAGTGAAGCCTTTAATTTTTATTTTACAAATTTTTGGCTTTTACTACAATATTTCTCTTAATGGAATTAAAAGTATATGTCAGTGTAACTTCAGACGTGAAGAGTGGTCCATGCTCTATTTATTGTTTAATGTCTTCATTATTACAACGTCTTTGTTTACTTTTGGTGAAACAATTATGCAGGGTTTATTCTATACCAAATACTTTAATATCGTTGATGCTCTAGTTCGAAACTTCATCACTATCGTATACTCTCTATCGTCCAGCTTCAACTGGATTATGTCAATATTAAACAGTAAAAAGTTAAATTTACTGTTACTCGATATCTTCAAACTAGACTCAGAATGCCAATGGAGGTCCACCTCTGCCCGAACAATTAAGAAGACAAAACTATTTTTCACGATTTGGTTAATAATTATCGTTATAAATACGTTCTCAAAAATGTACGTAATGACGAGTATTCTCAAAATGATAGTTTTTCATATCTCATTCTCGGTATATCTCTTAATATTTATTAAAATTGGCTGTGTCATGGAAATGATTTCATTTAGAATAAATTTGTTGAATACTGAAATCGTTTCACTGGAAAGAAGTATTATCAGTTTATATCAAAACGACGATCCAACATTGCGTCCAGAAATCATCATTCAAAAGCTAAACTCGCAGAGGAGGTATCATCTAAATTTAATAAAAACAATTGAGAAATTAAATTCAGCATATTCTATGGAAATATTAATGAACGCGATTTTTAGCTTTCTTATTCTATATTTTTATTCCTATTATGTCATTCTTGTCTTTTATCTCATCATAGAGGAAATAAACATTTACATACCCTTGCAAACCTCGGGATATTTATTTTTAAACGTTTTTACCACAGCTCTATTGGCCACCAATAACTTGATTTACATTTGTAATATGTCTCACCGACTCATCGAAGAGGTAAGAAGAAAGTCATAAGTATTTACCATCTAATCAAATATATGTATTTAATATCTTCTCTTAATTATAAGGGTGTTTTCTGTATGCAGCTGCATCAAACTTTATACTGTTTGTTCACTCGTAGAAGCGTCCAAAATAACATAGATTTTAAATTTATCGTTTTAAAATAAATGTTTTCTGCATCTTAAAATATTTTTCAATTTAATTTTTATATAGGAAATTCACTAGACAAAATTTCATGTTACCAAATGCACAAAAAAAATTAAACACTTCCCAAAAGGCCGCTATAATATCCTGCTCAATTATTTGAAAAAAAATATTATAAACTAAAACAAGATGATTTTTATCGATTCAACATAAAAGAATTGGGATTATTTAGTTTATGATTGTAGTTTCATCATATTTAAAAAACAATTTAATTTTTCAAATATTAGATCAATACTACCATAAAAATATGTTTGGTTTGATTTATATTTCTAATATTCATTGTGGTGAAACTTATATTATTCGCACCGTTATTCATTTTGAAACAAATTCATCAAAAACAAATATCAAATTTACGCACCTATAATCAAGTTTACCTAATATCAAGTTTATACATCGTTACACTGAGA
Organism: Druceiella hillmani; assembly: GCA_039881145.1. Lineage (NCBI taxonomy): Eukaryota > Metazoa > Arthropoda > Insecta > Lepidoptera > Hepialidae > Druceiella > Druceiella hillmani. The sequence continues at coordinate 26,199,005 of JAYKKI010000010.1, forward strand.
TTATAACCAAGTGAAGTCTATCAGGTAAAGCGCACACCTCAGCTCGTTGCCAGGCTGGTCCTTCATACTTCAGATGATGATGTCCTGAATGTGGTAAGTTTGCGTATATTGTATCTTGTCGTCCGACACTCGTATCTCATAATAATTTGCTTTATCCAACACAACCTTATTTTGTAACTTAAAATATCCAATAGCAACCCTTAGTCAATTTTTTCCTAAGTATTTTGCCTTCCGACCTTCGCATTCAGAAAAAGGTTTGTTCGTCTAATAAAAAAGTACAGTATATGTTAAATATTCTCTTTTAAATATGCAAGAGGATATAAATTGATAAGTTTTTTATTTTGATGTACTCAGACTGTCTCCATGTGAGTAAACTGGCCTGCTGTACTTTTGTTTATTTTTTCCATCTGCAAGATAGAAAAAATAAACAAAAGTCCTATTATCCAGCTCGGGTTTTTAATATATACATATATATATATATATATATATATATATATATATATATGTATATGTATATATATATATATATATATATATATGTATAAATATATGTATATATATATACATGTATATGTATATATATATATATATATGTATATATATATATATATATATATATATATATATATATATATATATATATCTATATGCGTCGTGTGGACCGCCACAAGAAGGGATTACATTGACATGAAAAAGTCCAATTGTAACAAGGCTTAACTGCATCCTATTTCAGCCTAAAAGTAAAAAAGTAGAAGTCGTACTATCTTCTACATCACAAATAAAAACTTTACCGCAAATGTTAGAACTGTTTTCCATATTTACGTTCGATTTCACCAACTCACCCTTTGCCCGTTGCTTCGCTTTCAGATAAAACGATTCGCAATACAACTTGCTCTCACTCCGACCGAGATCACCGCTAGCGGATTCTTCAAGCTGAACAACTCCACCATTCTGTCGGTTCGTTTACAATATTTATTTTATTTCTAACTTATATTTCTGATTATCGTCTTTTTCTGACTCTAAAAGTGACGCACAGCACTACCATCTGAACATCTATGCGAAGTCCTAGTTACGTAGACTGACAATGATTTGCAATTACCGCCTATGTGTGAGTATATAATACATAGGCGGTAATAGCAAATCATCGAAATATTTATAGATATTGTGTGTGTGTGTGTGCGTGTGCGTGTGCGTGCGTGCGCGTGTGTGTGTGTTTGTGAAAAGTCATATCAGAAGGCAGTGAAGGTGGAAATCTAAAAATAAATAAAATCTATTTGTTAAATAACACTCACCTGTTCATCTTCTCTCGTTGCATACTTGCTTGCATCTCTTTAACTTGTATTCGTAAACGGGTTCACTCATTGTCACTTAAAATACTGCAAGCTTAGTGGAGCGTTGACTCCTGTGTATTGTGATAAGTTGTTGATTAAGTTCAAATTATTCCCTCGAATGAGAAATGCCTTTTACAGACATCGATTATTTATAAATCGTTTATTCATTGATGTGAAAATGGTGTTTTCATTTATTATAACTCACCCCAAAACTTTACCCAAATAATATAGCAAATAGTGCAATGGCAGAAAAAATTATTTCATATAATTTCCTGTTATGAGTCCGTGGAATGACCTTGAAGATACTTTTTCTCGAAATTTATTATCGGTAATTATTTGCTTTATTGGCCTTCTATCAAATATCAGAAGGCATATTTTTATTTATTATAACTTACCCTACATTATGTAGAACATGATAAAAGAAAAAAGTCGCCAAGTAAAAAATAGATCGAGCGGTTAACAAGTGCCCCAGCAAAAATGGTTGTCGTTTCATGAAAATGTTTTGACAGGCCGCTTTGTGAATATTGTGTTTATAATCAGTCTGCTGCTTCAGAATATTGTTTAATTTAATTCAATAAAATAATTTTAATATAATTATTAAAAAGTGCAATCGTTATTGCACAAATTCGATACAATTTATTTAACATATGTTCTAAAGTGTAGACACAATTTATAAAATATGGATGGTGTCATCAAACCCTATTAATATGGCGTTAGTGTTGGTCATAACGTGTCTAATAATTTGCGTCACAGTTTATTCAGCTTATGAATAAAATGTGATTATGCCTATATACAAATTGTATCATATTGTACGTAATACTTTAAAATTATTCATATTTATCTTGATTTTCATAACACAATTTTGCGAATTTACGGTTGAAATAATATTTATATTTCCTTGCAGATTTTCAACACTTTGACGACCAATATCATGATAATGTACCAGATAGCGATAATCAACAAGCAGCGTAGTTAATTAAACGTATTGTTGGATAATTTTGTTTTGTGCCTCGAAACAAATTAACTTTATTTTATGATGAATAAATTTCGAAATATAGTATTGAGATTAGCTGAAATAAATTAAAAAAACTAATTTGTTCCATTATTTTTATTTGTATTAAAAACTTATTTACGTTCATTTTTTTTGTGTAGAAGAAAAAAATAAAAAAACAGTTTATTATAATTTAGTAAATTGGAAATAGTTTCACTATTTCCAGTTTACTAAATTCATATGATTTAACAAGTTCTAACGTGATTTAATAATTAATCGCTTAATACATCATATAAAAAATATTTTCAAATAAATTGTTTGGCTTCTTATTTTCGTTGTATTGAAGTAATAGGTTAGAAATAAAAAATTTCCAGGTTGAAGTTATTTTACTCAGAATCGTATATGCTGGAAGATGCATGTTAAATATTTGTAGTTTTATTGCACTGAAGACTTTCTCATATTTTGCTTTTAAATTCTGTTTCTGATTATTCAATACATGGATAATGAACTTAATGGCATTTTTCATGCCTTTTTTAATTGTTGGACCCACTAGCGTGAATAATCTTGAACCACCGGCGTGTTAATTTCGCGTCCATCATTTCGCAAACCCCATCTTCGAATAAAATTTCAAAACTGACGTACATGAGACCAAAGCATCATGTACAGCAATAAATGTGGCGTATGTGGTCAGGTTATGAATACGTAACAATAAAAAAATTACTGCATAACATTTACGCGGTAAAGTGAAACTTTTTTTTGACGATTGTGGCAGATATTACATAGTTGATTGTGTAGTTATTTTGCAAAGCAGCAACTACCAATATCAAATGGCTTGAATCACGGTTGATTCACTCCCATACGTCAAGGAATTATATTGTTCATCTCCAGAAGTCATTTCCCGACCCTGACCTGATTGATGGTGGGGTTATTTTGCTAAGTATCTACTACCGATAGCGAATATATGGAATCATGGTTGATTAACTACCAACCATTAATAAGTTTCATTGTTAATCTCCAAAACTCGTCATCAGACCTGCTCGACGGTGAAATTATTTTGCAAACCAGTTCGACGGTGAAGTTATTTTGCAAAGCAACAACTATCATAGCAGATATCTTGACTGACGGTTGATTTACTATCGTCCATCAAGGAGTTCCATTGTTCATCTCTAGAACTCATCATCAGACACTGACCTGCTCGATCGTGAAATAATTTTGCAAAGTAATAACTATCACTAGCAAATATCTTGATTCACGATTGTATTAATACCATCCCTTAAGAAGTTCCATTGTTCATCTCCAAAAATCATAATCAGGTCTTGACCTATTTGTGATCTACAAATTGTCCATATCGTCTACAAGCCATCAGATATAACTAGTGAATGAAAACACATATTGTAAATATATATTTATATTTATATATATATATATATATATATATATATATATATATATATATATATATATATTAACATGTTTTTTTACAATAATGTATTTTATTAGTATCTCTATAATAGAATGGTATTTTCAAAATGATCTTTTATGCCAAAGATTGTCTTTAAGTTACAATGTTAACTCCAAAATAGTAATCGAGGTATCGATTGACATTACTTCTACGATTGGTCTACTTTATTTGAGGTAAAGAATATTAAATGAAAAATAAAAGTGTTAAAGATTTTTATAGTAAGACGACAATTAAAAATGTGAACTAACTTTTAAAGACTATTCTCGATTCCAAATGTTTTCAAATTCTAAACTTAAATGGATATATTCCCTGCCTTACGACGATTACTATGATAATTACAATATTAATTAATATATCCTGTCATTATAGATTATATTTTCTCTATCGATACAGGAGTTGCTGGAAGAGATTTTAACAAATTAAGGGACAGTGTGATAGTTTTAACGCTATTAATAAAACAATTTCTATGTCATATTTATAATTTACATTACTGTAGATTTGTTAAAGAGGTGTAAGAACTTAACTTTTTCTTGGTGTTGTTCATATTCTTCCAAGTTATGTGGCTGGAGCCGTGATTTCTATATTCTATTCCTCTTTTATTTATTTTTCAGACCAATTAAACGATGACAATCATTGGTTCTTCAAGATTTTCAAAATGAGGATATTCTTTCATTGGTATGAACCGCAATAATAATATATTATATCATTAGAATTTAGTTTTATTTAGTATAATTTAATATTTATTAAAGTAGTTTCGCAATGAAATAAAATTTTACAGATTTGTTTTTAAATTTGTGGACATACTTACTAAAAAGTGAGAATAAAGCCTTATTCTTAAATTATTCAACACCAATATATGTATTTATATATATATATATATATATATATATATATATATATATATATATATATACATATAAATATATTGTATATAAACTGTCCCAAAAAATATTTTTTTTTTAAATTAGTCGCCGAGTTAGTAAAATATGGATAGTTTAAATTTTGTATGAAATCATAATTTCTGCCGATAATTATTTTTCAAAACTTCGGTATCAATTCAAGTGCTTGTCCAAGCAATGTTGTCAGTCATTTGTGCAAATGTATAAAAAATAATAAAAGAAAAATTAAAGGATTCTAGTCCTTTGTCTCTTCATTAGATGAAGAAAATGGATTTCCATCCACTATGTTATCCGGTGAAAACACCAGTACTAATGCAAATAAAATTTGCCAAATATTCCCATAGTTCTTTCAGTCAACTTTCGAGTTCACTCATTCAAGCATAATAAGTGGGTAAAAATGTTGAAAAATATATCTATTAGAAATTTTAACGACTTTATTTATTTTGCTTATTTTTCATGTCGCTTGATGTTGCAGACTTTTTAAAAATGGCCAAAATCATTGGACCTAAACAAAGACCCTGCACAAGATGGAATTTATCTTGTGTTCTTAAAATATATCACAGATTTCATATGTATTCCTTTAATTCTCTTGTTTAATAAGTGTATATTTCATGGAACTTTCCCTATATGTTGGAAAAAGGCCGCACATAACACTTGTAACTAAAAGTGGGTCAAAGCAAAATATAATCATCTATAGACCCATATCAATTTTATCCGTATTTTCCAAAGTTTTAGAAAGGTTTCTACATGGGCGTATGTTTCATAATGACATTATGCGAGAATAACATGGCTTTGTTCCTGATACATCCACCACCACTAACCTACTACTTTACTGTCAGCACTTATTCAAGTCATTGGATTCCGAACAGCAAGTCGACGCGATATATACAAATTTCAAGAAAGCGTTTGACAGGATTCACCACTTAATATTGATAAGAAAACTGGCATTCACGGGGCAACCGGCGTAAGTTGTTTGTTTCATATTTAGTTAACAGGTAGCAAGCAGTGAACGGCTTTTTACCACCTTACGTCCAGAGAAATTCTGATGTACCACAGTGTCTTTATTGGGCCTTTTCTTATTTATTTTATTAATGAATTATATTAGTACCTCTATCAGTAATAGCAATTTACTAATGCATACAGTGGGCTTAAAATTCTTTACTCTTGTGAAAAATATCCATGACTATTCGATCATTCAAGCCGGCAGACAGCACATTTACTATGAAGAGAATAAATTGCATTTAAGTTATTCAAATGGCAAATGAATCTTTTTCACAAAGATAAAAAGCAAATAACCTTTAAATATACAATATTATTATCGAATACTGTGAAAACAAAATAAATTTTCACGATATTTGATAAAATTATAAAATTCTGACTTTCTTTGGTGAATTAATATTCGTTTTACACTAAAAATACTGCTACAATTGATTTCTTTCGTAGAAATTAGTGCTACGAATGTAATCTCTTACAGCCAACCAGAATATCAGCTCGAGGAGCGGTTAGGAATCGAAACCGGGTCATTGCAGTGCGTCACGGCCCTAACGATGTGGTGATTAACTCAACACACTATGGCGGGGGAGAATAAATCAATCAATAAAATTTAGCTGTTTAAAATTAGTCCAAAACGAATGTAGCGGCAGTTTGTAGAAAAGCAAACATTTGCCTCTAACTTGTAACTCAAAAATATTTTAAAATTGGAAAGACCTATGAACCTATATAACGGCATGAAGTGTAGATTAAGGTGAAACCAAAAAAAAAATTCAGATTCAGTTAGAGATTTTTGAAGTTGGTACCAAGTGGAATGCGGCTTTTGTATGTGGGCATGTAACATTAATATACGCCGATGCAAGCAAGCGCGCATGCATGCAAATAAAGGTTCGAACCAAAAATTATTAATAGTTCATATTACAAAATACCTTATACATGATATATTTTTGACATCAACATTAATCTTGCCTGTAATAAAACTATATGTCTAATATGTAACTTTACTGTAATATCAGCGAGCTTCCAGTTTAAATCGTCCTAATGTTATTTAAGTAAAGAAACGGATAAAAAATAAATAGACTGGCAAAACTTTTCGAAAAATGTAGGAAACATTTTGAATAAAAAAAACACCTAATTTTTGCTGAATTTTAATATTACTCTTTTAAAAGTTCTTATAAGTAGTTTTTTCGCGATAATAGAATTATTATACCGACAGACTAACAAAAATTAAAAAAAAATCATTGTGGTTTCAGGAAAATATTATTTCTGATTTCCAAATAAAGCAGGCTGCACAGCCTATTGCAATATTATATATATATATATATATATATATATATATATATGTATATATATATATATATATATATATATATACATACATCTGTGTGTGTGTATGTACGTTTGCGTCCACGTGCGTGCATGTACGTGGGTGTGCGTATGGGTATACGTGTGCGTGTGCATGTGCATGTGCAAATACGTACATTTTTATGGTATCTAATTATCTGGCCAGTGCCAATTCAATACTCAAGAATACTACATATTTTTATTCGGTAAACCTAAATAATGTTGCAATCTTACTTTAATAGCCCGCTTAGCGAGACGAGCGTCATTTTTTTGACTAGCCCTTTCTTTTGCATAATTTTGCAAAAAACAATTTATTCAAAACAAAATGATGGGTTTTTTTATAATTTCGATAACTGTACCGGGCAACATTATTATTCAACAGGTAAGTAAACGGCAAGGCGCGCACGTCTACAATAAAGTTTGCCGCGAATGTCAATTCTGTCAAATTATCGATATCGATATTTCGTTCGAATTATTAATTAAACCCATATAAGACGTTTCACAAAAGTTTAATTAAATTTGTCGATCGCGAAGTGTAGAAAATATACATAAACACAAAAGTTTTTTCAAAGTAAACAAAATTGATTCCGGTTCAAAAATTAATTTGCTTAAATGATATAAACGTATCTATTAAATGCAAAAAAAAACTTGAAGAATATGTCACAAATGTGATTGGATATTTTATATGTCATCCGGTAAGAAGTAGACTTGAAAATAAATACTCATGGACGTAATGTTTTCAAAACAACAGCATTGAAAAAATAATAAAAAAATTACAGATTTGAAAATAGTTAAATGACTAAAGCGGCAGATTAACTAACAAGTTATAATTTATATGAACGGTATAAATAATTGAATATAAATAACAACTCTGATCAAAAACGCTTGGTTATTCATTAATCGCACCTGTTAAACGGTTTTTTATTTGGCGCGCTCTACTTGACAACCCTTACTTCTTTTTACACGTCACGTCTTATAAATTTACATACATTTTATAACATCTTACACTTAAGAAATATTTGCTAATACTTGAAATTAAATATTTTTAATTTTCTTCTTGGAAACTAAAATGCTACAACCATTTTAATTTTAATGAAATTTAATTTCAAATTGAACAAAAATAGTAATGTAGATTGATAAAAACTTACCTCATTGAGTTCATTGATTCTCAATTATTACTGCTTAATTCTATTTACACGTATCATTTATATATATATATATATATATATATATACATATATATATATATATATATATATATATATATATATATATATATATATAAATATATATACACACACATATTTAATAACATTTCGTAGGCGTTGAAGTCTAATATTATAAACACTTGAAAAGAAACAGAGTGCTATTTTAAATACTTGTTGTTGTTAGTTTGTTTATTTCATATCATTCCACAAAAATTTGTATGCACCAAATATTCTATCGCAAATGGGAGAAGGCGTAAATTTTAAATACCTGAAACTTCGATTTACGATTGAACAATGTCTTTGAAAAGGCTGCCGTTCAAGCTAACATAACCCGTTAAAGTGTAAAACAAAGGAAATGGTAGTCATTTTTCGTCCATATTCAACATAAAATTTCGTCAACATAAAATTGAACAGATTGTTCTCAATACAAAATTAGGTATGATCAGATCAATTGTGCTTCACTCGTATCTATGAAGAAATAAACACTCACTTTTTGATTTCTTTAATTTTTATTTCCATTAAAATTAGACGGAATTTGTTAATAGCTTATAACCGAACATTCATAAAAATGAAGTAAATATATTTATACGGGTACTACTGTAGGCCGGTATCTCTGCAGGTTACTTGCTGACTACTACAGCCACCAACTAAGATTTTTGTATCGAATATTGACTAACTTTAACTTTCTTTAGATCTCTATTTTTCAGAATAAATTAGTTTGGATCATGGGTGTGAAATTTATCATAAATGTAATGTAAATAGACCTAAGATTTAAAAAAGCTTAGTTACGTATTAACCACAATGTAATATTAACTAAGGTTGTCTTATTTAACGGATAACGATTTATTTTTCATCATTTTATATTTTGTTTGTCGTCTTAATTAAAAAATATGTTCTAAGTGTGCCACAATTTATTTCATTAAAAAACCACTACAGATATGCAAATTCTATCAGTCCTTATTTGATGAACGACAACGTGTATGTGATCTAGCATTTCTTTCCTAGTACTAACGTCTGTCATGTACACTTATTCTCTCGATGTTCTTAATATATGAATATTTATGGGACACAAGTTTGATGAGCGGATTTACCAGAAAATCAAGTATTCGCTTCTGGCAGACAACAGATATTTTAACAACACAATAAATATACGTAGTTGCAATAAATACGCAAGTATGAAGTCTTGACGATTAATTTTACAAACGTTATTACTCAATTATAATTATAGACACAAAACTATTTTTATTAATAAAAATGTTTAGACAATTATACCTACTTAAAAATATCGGTTATAAATTGCACATTTTGTTAAATTGCAAAACAATCCGAAAACAACGGTATTTGTTACCACTAACAGCAAGTTTGTCGATTTCGCAACAATTAAATTAAAGAGAGATGTCAAAAATAAATCTACCCTATTTACGAAATCATGTCACTTCCCTACCGTATCGACAAGTAAGTAACATGACTCCGTAACGCTAATTCACATATCACACAATTGCCATATGTTATTTTAATATCACTACCTATCTTATATCAAAAGGAAACAGAATGAACCAGTAAGTAGGTAAGTAGATATTACCATAATCTATTACGTAAAATTAAGCAAAAATAAAGTACAAAAATCATTGCAAACAAGTGCCTCTAAAGAACATTTTTATTTAAATATGAGAATTTTTCCTGAAAACTTAAAACACTCTTAAAAATCAGGAATACTAAAGTCATAAAATGGACTTATATTGAATTAAAGCTACAGTTGTATGTATACTTATTAAAAATTGTTTATTAATAATATAACGGGATGCCAAATTTGCTTAAAATAAAAAAAAATCATTATGAACAAAACAAAATTTTTCAGTGAAAAATATAGTTAACATAACAGTGTTGTTAGTTAATGGCGCAAAATGAAGATACGATAGGAAGGCACTTATGTAACGTGTTGCTGATTACTGACTTGCTCCTACATACTGACTCCCTATAAAATAAAACGTAAAAGAAAGTAACAACGTCATAGCAGACAAATTATAAAGTAATAGTCAAAAATCTACAAAGTTTAAAATAAAAAAATTTAATTCCGGTTCATATTCGTAGGCTTCCACCCTCTGGAACAAATAGTGTTATAAACAATCAGATTCGAATTTTGTAAACTATGCAAAATACTGGAAAAGAAAAATAACGCAACAACGGATATTTTCTTTGTTATTATAAAAGGAAGAATAATGTTAGAGATATATTACTACGATGCGAATTTAATTAAGAAACATATCAATGTGATCAGTTAACATGTTTGGTGAATTACATGTTGATATTCTATAAACATTTAATATAAATTTCTTAATTTTAATAATAAATTAGTAAGATGATTCTGCTTCAAGTAATAATTCGGATTTACAATGTCGGATATAAAAGTTGTGTTTCATTATTTACTTTCATTTATAGTGAGAAATATTTAAGTTGTATTTAGCATAGTTATCGTTTTTTCATATTTTACTTTCATTCGCAATACCTAGTAGGAAAAAATATTTTATTTAACCTAGTCTACGCAATATCACATTAAAATTATTTCAAACTACACTTAATTAATAATTACATTAAACTGTCACACTGAAATGAAATGAAATGGTCATTTTATCACGTTTGTCTAAACATTAAGTTCAAACATTTATAATTCATCAAATTTTAAGGTTTGTCAAAAAAATTGTAAAATTGTATTTTATTGGAAATTACGATTTATGAAATTAAAGAAAAATTAATCAGATACCTACATTCCATATTTTATGAAATATTTTCCGTAATATTACACTCAGTGTAGATGACGTCAGTGGATCGTATTACACATGGTAAATAATTCGTACGTCAATCCGCAGTAATACACGTATATATACAATGGTATTAATGAAATAATTTCTTCTGTTATTAACTAAATATATATGGGTGCGATATGTATTAGACAAGGGGTGTCCAACATAAATGTGTAGAGGGCCAGGTTTATTGAACCGTAGAAGGGAACCCATATTTTTGAAACCGTAGCGGGCCAATAGCATAGAGAACTTTAAATGTAAAGAAAACAGTAATTTTAATTTTTCAACATGAATAATTTATTTATAAAAAAGAAAGCCTTGGGTTTTCAAATTATCGCACCAATGAGAAGACTGACAATTTTTTGTTTGCGCTGTACATCTGTCAGCTGGTATTTTAGAAGTATGCGCAGAATGCTTGTAAGATGAGGGTCTGATAAATATGATCTTGTTTTTGACTCGTTATATTTCATACGAGAAAAAAGTACAACTATATGTACTACCAAATAAAGAAATTTGTTGAAGAGCTAATTTGGTAAGGTTTGGATATCAGTTAAAGTTAATATACTTTTTGTAAAATTCAACCAGTCTGTTCGGAAGGCAACCATCATATATTGTTTGTAGGAAAGAATTGATTTGTATTTCAATAAATTTCTACTGTAGGTTTAACTCGACGCTTTCAATTTCAACATTAAATGAATTTTTAAATGCTTTCATGTTGGGTATTTGTGAATTGAAGTCTATGAATCTCTCCTAAAAATCATTCCTCAACCTTTGTAACTTGCTTAAGTCCATTGTCCCTTGATCTCTTGAAGATAAGGTCTCCGAATGTTCCAACTGCTTATGTTCCAGTTGTTTTTCCTATAACTGCGTGCAAAGTTGACCTTTTCCTTGCAATTTTAGGTTAATATCGATTTAGATAAATTAAATATTAATGTTTGTTTAACTTTAGAAATTTTTATACCTTCCAAATTAACATACGTTCCTTACAAGGTTTTCACCATCTTATTGTTATTTTAAATAGCTTGTTGACAAATTTTTCAAGATAGAAGACAAAAACGTAATTTTCTCCATTTCCGGCTAAATATTTATATTTTGACTGTTCCTTATCAAAAATGTGGGTCAGTCTTAATACCCTTATCCAATTTTGATAATTCTTAACGTTTAAAGTACCAGCGTCATTTCTAACGTCAAAATCTGGTTCTGAGTACTTTTTCCGCTTGATATCCTTATTTTAGCATATGTGTTGCATTTTTCTTAATTGTCGCTTCGACTCTAATGACTTCAAATATTTTGCCTATTTTTTTTTAAATTCTACGAATCTTATTCTACTTATCGAGTGGTTATATTGATAACAAAGTATTGTTGATGAAAAATATTGTTGTTTCATCAACTTTCATTATTACACGTAATAACGTTAATTGTATTAGAATTACATAACATACTGGTAGTCAAATATTAATTTTATAATGAAACTTTACTTTTTGTGACGATACTTCTTGTGAAGAACATTTATATTAATTGTAAATTTCACTTGGTAACCAAAAGAGATGTTTTTTTATTACATAAACAAATTGGTAACGAAAGAGATGTTTTATTAATACATAAAGAATTGAATATCAAGAGTATGTTGTTATTTTGAAAGGAATATAGTAATAAATAATAATATGCTAACGAAACAAAGGAAATACTTACACCGGTCTTATAGGCTAGATAAATATGATGTATCGTAAATACTCGCACGATGGCTTCATTACGATGCGGGTTTACTTTAGAAAGGTTCACGACATGACAAATTGGAACGGCTAATAGTATCTGAAATAAAAATAATTAATTAATACCTGTTTTTCAACCTAACGCGCAAGTGTATTAGAGTTACAATTATATTCAGAATGAAAACCTGGCTACTATTTCCAGTAAGTATTTGAAACACCTTGTATTTTTTTCGAACGGTAGTTTTATATCACTTTAGCAACGAATTGTAGACGTGGTGGTTAAATAGCAGCGGTTAATTTGTCATCCCTCAATTTGTGAAATTGTAAAAAGTATAAAAGCAGAAAATGTTTGAAGGCAAATTGAAATTTTGATATATTTTTGTAACACCATATTGAAAGGCCAAAAAGAGGAATGATTTAACACTAGAAGCGCTGAAGATTGCCCCCCCCCCTCCTAAGACCACCGCCGTGACAAATTATTTTCCGTTCCATTTATTATAATGATCATTGGTAAAATGTACGAAAATTACAATTAAACAATTTATACTTGGGTTGTATTTGAAACACGTTTATTAATTATTTTCGCTTGTAAAAATAAACTAGTAATTATAAATCAAATATTTTTTGGTACTGTAACAAAATTATCACAATCGACTAAAATGTCTATAAATAAAATGTTATTATTTGAAAAGTAAGTACTGATAAACAATATTCTTTAAAAGTGCATTTATTGGAAACAGTTTTTTTATGCACGTGTGCTATTGGAGCTCTATTTGAGTGTTTTGACTCGACATTACACCTCGTACGTTTTACTTGCGTTAGTATGTGCCCCGGAATGTCTACTGGAGTGCTCGTTTTTCTACTAGTTATATTCTTTGCACCCAAATACTCTCCCAATTGAAATAAAAAGTCTCTGCGTATAATTTTGCTTTTTTCGTTAATTTTTGTGTAATACTCACGCATTTATATGCACCACATATAACAAATTATAAAATGTATAAACTATCATTGTGCCCACAATACTAATATTTTCAGACTTTAAATATTACGCTGATAAAAATGAACTGAAAAAGTTGTCATACATAATATCTAAGCCCTTATTGATATAAGGGTGTATTAATTTTTTTACAATCCAGTCATCTAAACGCCCATAACTTGGTCTATTTTCATCGTTTTCGAGGTGAAAAACGCATTTATTATATAATTTTGATTTTTTCTACAGCTATCCAAATGTTTTTACTATATTTATGGTATCTGGTTTGGAGCTCTTAAATGGAGTGAAACGACAACGGCACTTTAAAGGAAAAAGTTATTCGACAATCATTATTTATGTTCCAGACATGTAACAAACTTGTGCATCAGTAAGAAATTTATGACATGTTTCTAAAATAACAGCAAACTTATTCTTACTCAGTTTTTGGCTTCTTTTCCATTTCTGACCGAGTCGTAAATACTTCTTTATTTCCCGAAAACGATTACGAGACATTATTACCTTTACAACAAGATTGACCCATTTCATCGACCACAGTGAATCTATATCCAAGTTCTATGCTCCAATTGCACCACGTATGTAACCTACAGCGATCAACGCCTCCAATTCTTCCATGATCATATACCAATCCTCGTATTGTATTTCGCGCGCCATGTTTCTTTAAAGCATTAGTTGCCACACGTTTAATCGGCATTACGCTTTGCATGTGGGGTTGGCCCTACACGATCACTAAAAATATTTTGGCATCCAAATGTACTACCAGTTTCAGTTATTGATTAGGTTGCTCTATCGGGAGAAACAATTATTCTACTTACGTCTAATTATATCAAGCTGATTTGTATTATTGTCATGAGTACAAGGATTAACCAACACTGTAGATAATCCTCTGCCTGCGAACGACCAGCCGCAACAAGCTCGACTGACATAACAACAAATCAGCGCATAACAATGTTAGAGGAATGTAAATAATTAATTACCTTGTAACTTTGCTATCAGAATAGTATTTTCTTTAGATTTTTTGCATGAAGAGCTGGAACTACTTTTCCTTTAAGATAATCTATAATTAATCGTCAGAGTGTTCCAAAGGTTTACCTTCCGAATATTCCTCCAAAATATAGTTCAATAAAGATCCAATTTATTACGGCTTCATGATTTTATGACGCTAACTAGACACGTCTATCACACCTGACCACACGTACGCTCCTCACTAACAGCGACGAATAATTGACTGCAAGGAATGATATATATTCGTTTTTTGTCTCACGTCCTCTGTCTCCGTAACTCATAATTTGTAATTCCTAAACATAATTTGTATAAATATACCAAGTATATAACAATAAGGTATCACTAAAAATGTAGACATTTTTGTGTTTTTTTTTAATTTTTTCATGACAAATACACGCAAAAAAATCAAAATACACTTTAAAGTTTGTTTTTATTACTTTTTAAATTCGAAACAGAAACAAGAACTTACAGAATAATCAAAAAAGTAATATCCTGCAAACAGCGATTCCCTATGTAGCGATATGGTGGTGCATCGCAATGCGGAAGCGTCGGAACGAAGTATTTCAACAGAATGGGAGTAATACCTGATATTTGATATCATAAAATACGACGGAGAAATGATTTGCGTGGTTTCATTACTTAAAACTGTTTTTGGGATACATCGACTGGTGTACGTTGAGTTTGAAATTAATACGTATACATTGAAGGAGTCTCATCCCGTGTAACCTCATTCTCGTCGTATGCTTTGAGTTACGCTCATACCGGAAATATTCAAAAGTGAACAATGGACGAAGGTAAATTTTCTTTATATAACATTTTAATAATTTAATTATCATATAAATGTGTTACAAAACCCATTAGGAAATTTCATCCAAAAATAGTCCTAGTAGATAGAATAATAAATTGTATGGACTGTAAACCAAAATAACCATTTAATTTTTTTATTCATTGTTACATTTTGAAGGTCATAAAAAACCTAAGCGATTTAATTTTGTTTATGTCTTAAGCGTACTTTGAACTTGTAATGATTAGTATATCTTTCATAGGTGTAAAACGTAATTTTGAAAATAGTATGAGATTTAGAATTATAGCAATAATTTTTCGGCATATTTTAGGTGAGCTTCTAGTAACCCTTTTCATATTTTTGACGGTAAAAGGGCATAGAGCTAAGAAAAAAACGACATAGATGGTCACATATTTTTGTGGACATTTCCAGCAATATTTCTAGAAATAACATATTTTCTAGGACAAATGGTTTCTGAGAAAAGCGGCTGTGTCAGAGAGAAAAACGGAGGAAGAAACGAGTGATTTTATGAGGATTTGATTTTTTCCCTTTTGTTTGTTATTGGGCATCTTAAACCAGCAAAGAATTCAATATTCTCTATAAAATGCTAATGATTATTCAAATTACATATTAAAAATGAACCCGTATTTTCGTCGCCATGATGTGTTGCGTTAATCACCAACTTCCATTCAAAGGGTTCCGGCTTTCATTCCCGGTCGCTATTCAAGCGGATCATATTGATGTTCTAGTTGACTGTAAGAATTTTTTCTCGTAGCAGTACTTTCACCGCGCGTATCAATTGTGTGCTAAAAGTCTTGAAACATGTAAAATAAATAAATGTTTAGTATTTTAGTAACTCAACATTTTCTATTTTGTTCAGGAAATAAAATCGATGGAAGAGTTTCTTGTACAAAAATATTAAATTGCATGTCATGATGATACGAGAGGCACGGACCGTGTTATCGTGATTAGTATCCTATAAGCCGAACCATTACACGAAGGAATTACAGTTAATTTTTCAAATTGCAAAATACATATGGGGCATGTTTTGCGAAAAAATTAGTGTAGTGTGGCTTTGCTCTTGGTTTGTCATTAGAGAGTTATTGGGAACTCACAAAGGTTCACGGTGGGGAATGTCATCTGAGGCGCACTTGCTAATTCCAGCAACTATAATTATATCTCTTTACTTTTAATATGACTTCTTTAATAACTTCTCCATTATCATAGGATATGCATTTACTTACAAAATTTGAAACAGCAACGGAACCTTCACAAGGACGTGAATATATATTGTTTTATCAAATTTATAAAGAATTGATTTAAAATAATTTATTACTATTAGTTTTTATTGGGCTGTAAAAGACGAGTCAGCAGTAGCCAATTAATTGGTTAATTATTTCCAGTGCAATAAAATTTTGCTAGCATCTAGCGCTAGCATCTAAATCAACAGATTTTTCTTTTTCTCAAAAAAATGTAAATTGTCTTTATCACAAAATAATACATTTATTTTTCTGTAACTATGTATTATAATATCACTGAATTGCCAGTGTGTGATTTTCGCGAAGTTCAACAAATTATTAGTTAAATATTCAAACAATTTGGATACACTATTAACGCTGTGGCGAAAAAAATATATATTTGTTGTAATAACGTTAATTATATTAGAATTACATGACATACTGGTAGTCAAATATTAATTTTATGATGAAACCTTACTTTTTGTGACGACACTTCTTGCGAAGAACATTTATATTAATTGTAAATTTCACTTCGTAACGGAAAGTCGAGTTAATTACAATGTTTCCAATATCTGTCAAACAATAATAAGGTTATGATATTTAGGAGTGTTACCATTTTATTAAAATATAATCAAAACTATGTTTCCATGTCTAAATCACATAGAATTAAATCTCATAAGGTTTTAATACACCATAAAAATTTTACATATATCAAAAAATGCATAATAAATCTCTTAAAAAGTCTTACATTTAAAACGTACAATTAATTGGTCCAAACTAATGTAATGTTTCTGCTAATTAATTAAATCCAGTAACTCATTGATGACTCATTTAAAAATTAACTTTGTCATTCCAATTTATTTAGAAATCTTCAGCCATTACATTTAATTACAACTATATTAAATACGTACAGAGAATTAACCATTTTAATGAAAGAGCTGCATTCCGTAAACGAGTTTCGTCATTTGATCTAGATAAAATATATGAGGATTTTTGATCCTGGTGGAACCTTCTTTTAATTTTTCTATTTTTAGGTACCAAATCCAATTAATTTTAGCTTTATATAATTTAACGAATCCGATAGAATTATTTCCTTAGGTTATTGATCGATAAGGCATCATCTGTCACGGAAGAGGTAATGGATAAATTTCATTTCATTTATATATACATATAACACACACACACATTTTATATATATATATATATATATATATATATATATATATATATATATATATATACACACATAAACCAACAATTATAAAACATATGTTTTTTTATTCTTTCATGGAAGAATACACATATAAAACATGGTATCAGTAACTTTAGACACGCCTATTTTATAAACAAAGATTTCGCGAAGAGATATTTGAAATTTGTCGTCACATAACCATTTGGTGTTAGCATTTTGAACATCGTTTTTCCCTAAAGAAAGTATAATAATGGTGGATAATCTTTTTCTCTTAAATACTTTAATGCTTTATTGATATTTTTCAATTAAAAAAAAATAAAAAGTTCAATGTTCTTTGGTGCTAAAATAAAATATTGAATTACCTGACTTCAGAAATAAAATTCCCTTGCTTTCGGCTTTCGGTATTTTACTTCATCATACCTGTAAAACGAATAATCTGAAGTTAGAGATAATGAATGTCACCGTTATCGAATCGCTTCAATTGTCGCAAAATCTATAGAAATCACTTTCATCTAATTTACTCTAATTCACGTTATTTATGATTTATTTCAATTTTGAAAAATGCTGTTTTAATACTTGGGAATTTTTTTTCTTTAATATTCTAATAGATGTAAGCAATAGGTTTATATTTATTCATAAGAGTACATTAGTGTATTATGAGTTGTATGATGTTGTTGAAACTTCACCAATTTTTTTGTTACAACAGATGTTTTACTAATTATTCCATCGGTAAGTTGTTTCATGAAATATTCATGAATATGTTGTTTTATTTACTTCACTACTTATGCGTAAGGTATTTTCCATTATACCTGTTATGAATTAAAAATGCCAATTATGCTGCCATATTAGCTCAGTTGAATCATCGTGTGAAGGTTTATATATACTTGATTACTATCAACATCATAGAAATTGCACGACTGAATAAATGTCTTAATAAATTATTTTGACTTAAGTGACAATTTAGTTTCCGACTAACAAAAAACACATTTAACTACATTATTTCACGTTATATTTAAATTTTTAACTTTGAATGGAACACAGTTATCAGTTTCTATCACACACACGCACACAAAACGCGCGCGCGTGTTGTTGTTTACTCAAAATTTTTTTATAAAAATTCCATATATAAAAGTAATGCATGCTGTTCTTTAGAAATTAGAAAAGTAGTTGTTTAAAATTTAAAACGACACCGCCAACTGAATCAAAGTGTGAACTTGGTCAATGAAAATCACATTACACTGTTCTACAACATTTTTATCTTTCAAAACTGTGTCCCTATTTCTTCGTTAAGTATTTTCGTTCTATTATCCACATTATGTCTTTGTTATGGATTGCATACCGCCTTGTATCAAATAAAATATATCAATAATACAAAAAAAGGACACTCATCTCAATTTTACAACAAATTTAATAATAAGTTGTATAGAGAATGTGTTGAAAATCTTCATCACAATTTGACTGGTATTTCTTGTCCTAAAAACAGAGTCCATCAGCAGCCAACATGGACTGGAAAAATAACTGAAATTATTTTCCACATCGTATCAACCGCGACCTTTTGAGGGTCATCCAAAGATACTGCGTTATTGAAATCATTTGGTTTAAAATGCAATTGCTAAATTCAAACATAATTTTGTTGAATACAAAAATTAAAAGTTATTTATAGCAAAATTATGAAACCGATTTACCCAAAACATATCACTCAACCGTTGAAGTCATGCTCATACAGAAACTGTCATATGAAATTAATCATAATAACACAGAAAATGAATTCTACTGGGACTTGCGTATACAAAATTTATTTTGTTATTCAATAATAATAAAAGTTTAGTGAATAACTTCATTGCCAAACAATTATAGGAACACCATTAGTTATTTTTTTAAATATTTAGATTCACGGCGTATTTTCGTCCTTGTTTAACTATTATAATGAATATTTGTATTTGTCAAAAGACAATAGAATGTAATAATGGTTTGCCTTTGTATCGCAAAAGCAAAGAAAACAATTTCAAAATTGGTTTGTACGGAATCTATCTGTCCCAACCATCTTGCTAATTGGTTTTGAATGGTTCGTTGTTGTTGCGATGGCAACATCAAATCTTGCTGCTAATTCACACTTAGTATGGATTTCTTTACTTCCACTGAAGCTTTAAGTTCATAATTATCCACCTTACATTGTGGTCACACACGTGAAGTTTTGAAGAGCAAAATCTGAATACAGGAATTCTTCATATCATCAGCGGAATGTGTGGTCGTAACCACATCCTTAATAAACAGTTTGTTGATTTTTTGACCGATCTGCATTGAATCAATTTCATGGCGCAGCTCATACTGAAAAATAACGCGAATTTGTTAATTATCCGTAACTAACAAAAGTAAAAATTATTTTGATACGTAACCTCAAAAACATGCTTCTGAGAGGCTAATAACTTTAAAACTATTAAAAAAAAGCAAAAATTTATCAAAGCAAAATTTCAGGGATGTCAAGAATTAAAATTGATCTGGAGCAACAATACCGTTTCTGTACTGCAAGGAAATATGGAAAAAAATTTAATGGCTCGTCTTTTCCCAAATAATAGTAGAAAACAATAGTCATTATCTATGGTCGAATATGAACAGCCTGCAGTTTGCCCGATGCCAATCCAATTAGTCTTTCTTTAGTTTTTCTGTGACGTAGATTTACACTTTCAGCTGGCATAATTCAATAGCAAAGCGGACTTTTGAGTTTGATACCATTTCGTTTATTCTGATGAACATTAACAACTTACAAAGTTTGAAATCAGTTAAATGACCACCACCCCCCCCCCCAATTTGTAAAGCTCTGAAAGTGAACCTACGCATGTACATACGTATCTACACATTTATCCACTTGCATTTGCTTTGAAAATACAAATGCGTATTATTTGTTAAATCAGACTAGTTGTTAACATAACAATTGATATTCTCAAATTATTTTTCAAATAATATTCTGCTGTGATGTAATTGTATTAATTTCCTGCAACTAAATAAAAATACATTTACATAGCGACGTGGTAAATTTTACTTAGTGAAAGATTGATCAAATATTATTAACGATGTTGTTTATATAGTTAATTTTAATTATGTCAAAATTATTTTAAATATAAAATTTTGTTTTTTCTACAGATTAGGTAGGAATATAAAAACAAATTTAAGCAAACATAAAAGTTATGAAATTCGACGAATTATTAAACGCAACAAACAATAATTTTACAAAATTTCTATCGTAATTCAAGTAATAGGTGCAAATATTTTATCTTATGTCCATATATGATGGTTAATTAGAACAGCGGGATATTCACCAAAAAAATTGTGCGTATATAATATTCGTATGTTAAATTCCTAATTCTGATAAGTATCATGAGTAATTTTTTTATTTTAATTTTAATGAAGCAAAGAAAAATTATTCATTATGTGATATTAATAGTACGATACGATACTCCAGTACTTGGATCTAAATTGAAGTGGAACTAGTGGCTCATATTGGTTATACGATTCTTTCTGTGCGATTACATTGAATTAACTCGTTTGGTAGGCGATAAGGATGTTCTCGAAGAGCGTGATAATCATCTGAAATCGATAACATAATTTCATATAAATTGTTAAAACTGAAATATAACCAAAAATTTAGTGTTAATAATTATACACATAGCATAATCTTATTTGATATTTGCGATATTTTGTTTAATCTTTCCCCACTCTCACTTCTAACTTTCATAATAAATGTGGTCTTTGTAAAATTGACTTCACATCTGCACCAAAATGGCTGACATCAATTAACA
Organism: Druceiella hillmani; assembly: GCA_039881145.1. Lineage (NCBI taxonomy): Eukaryota > Metazoa > Arthropoda > Insecta > Lepidoptera > Hepialidae > Druceiella > Druceiella hillmani. The sequence goes on from JAYKKI010000010.1 coordinate 26,220,750, forward strand.
CTTTAGTTAGTTAGCAATTGAATTGAAAAATATCCTTAAAGTGTTTAGATAGCAAGAAAAAAAACGAAAAAAATATAGTCAGGAATATGTATCAACATGTGTGAATATTACTCCTGCCAAAGTACCACCAAATTCTGAGGTAGAAAGTGTAAAAGAATTTTCAATTTCAATTAAATTTTGCATATTTGAGCTAGTGATGTTACACATCATTTTGTGAATCGATGTTAATATATGTCTTCTTATGTTTGGTGATTTTATTTGTTTGTTTTTCATAGTGAATACAAAGTGACGTACTTGTTCATTTATTGTGCCGTTAAAAATGTTTAACGATAAATTGAATAAAAAAGTCTTAAAAAAAAAATTTTTTTTTTTAAATTATCCATATTAGAAAAAATAATTAATATCCACTTTCTGCTTTGAGTCTGAACTGTATCATTCAAATTGCATCATTAGTGAACTCAATAAAGAATATAATATCGATTGGGGAGTGCTAAAATCCACATTCTGTTAGACCACTGCTAACGTGAACTCTTAAATTTATTATGTGAAGGGATCCAGTTTTACTTTATCTGGTTAATTTGTTACCTAATTTGTAATCACCAATCAAAACTTTTTTAACCTAAATAACAATTTATCAAACTTATTTCTTATAGTTTAATAAAATTATGCAAAATATTAATAAACGTATAATTTTATTAATCGGAATATAGCATCGAAATTATGAAGATGTTGTAACTAAATTAACTTTATTTAAAACCGAAGACTATAAAATGGAAAAACAGAAAATAATAATTCATATTTCGTTTGAGAATTAGCAGGAAATCATTACTTTATTTTGAAAAAAAATTACATACTCAAATGAGTTTTGTTGCGGTATTTTACGTTCAGGCAGGTGAAAAAAGCATATGGCAATTATTTTCAGATTTGCTATTTAAAAATGTGTGGCTCGACGCCACTGCACGCATATTTTCAAATATTTCAATATTTTCTCAGGTACGTCAGTAATATTTTGTAAATGGCACAAAGAAACAATAGACACTTACAACAGATAAAATGCAGTTATCCACGTTGAAAAAGTGGCAAGCGTGGAAACGAGGTGAACTCTGCAAGATTTGCACGAGGAACATGTCGACCTGTCGGTTAAGTATAAGATGGCATATATTAGGTTGGCTAGTAAGTTTTTACCCACAACTTCGGAACTTTTCTAGAAAGGTTCTCAAAACTTCTAGAAGATTTTACTGTAGGGTATAAATAGGCCAAAGTGCAGTCAGTTGATAACAATGAGCGTCGAAGTTCTAAGTGAATGGATTTAAATTGATATCAAATACGGATTCCATTAGTTTAGAAATTTCGTCTGGGTCACATTGCAAAGACTGTCAAAAATAATATATGTCATACGATGGGCCAATCTACGGTTTCTCACGCGACGGCAAATATTTGGTACAGGAAGTTAAGGAATGAGGACTATGGTATAGGAGATGAACCCCGTACCAGGCGTTCTGTTGAATTAGACGTTCAACGATTACGACGTCTAACTGAGGAGGATCTTTGACTGATTTGCCAGATGAGCTACATTGCAGTCATGGCACCATAAAAACACATATAGATGAATTGGGAAAAGTTTAAAAATACGTTGTTTGGATACCCCACGAGCTGTCATCATATCACCTTGATTGCAGAGTTGATACATGTCAACAATTACTGACATTGAAACGTAACTTCGACCGGTTAAATCAGTTAGTAACTGGCGATGAGAAATGGGTTACATACGTTAACCATACAGGCAAACATCAATGGCTGGGTATCGGAGAAACAGGATTTTCAACATCCAAACCTGAAATAAGTGCCAAAAGTTGATACTCAGCTACTGGTGAAATGTCAAAGGCATTATTCATTAGGAGTTACTTCCAGGGGGGTCGACAATTAATGCAGATATTTACTGTAAACAATTCGGACGATTAGCTAACAAATCGAGTAGACAACAGGATCGAATTTATTTTCTACATGATAATACTAGACCAGATGTTGCAAAGCGTACTCGTGATATAGGGGCTCAGCTGGGTTCTTCTCACTCCTCCACGATATTCGCCGGATATTGCGCCCTCTCATTACCATTTATTCAGGGCTCTAAGTAACCATTTAGGTAAAAAAATTCGGCGTTAAAGAACATCTTCAAAACGATCACAGAGAGTTTTTGAATCAAAGTCGCCATAATTTAAAAGAAAGGCATATCGTCACTGCCAACCAGATTTATTATATTTTTTACAACTAGATTGATTTAACTTAAATTTAGTGTAACATATAAATTTGTTAATAAAAATTGTTGAGAGCAACTTGGAGTTAAAAACTTATTAGCCAACCCAATATTTTGCATATTGCCATGTATCAGATGATTTATGATCAATTCGAGAATAAATACATATTAATTATTTTCAAAAATATGCCTTCATCTGACGAGGACTAGGCATGGAAAACCTTATTTTACCACAAATAGAAACTACCGAATACCATGTCTCTTTTACATACTGAACATTTATTATCTTACCACAAAATTAATTTCTGAAGATTTTAAGAATAACTAAACAGTCATTTTTCTAAGTATGCGAACTTTTTAGGGTTTCGAACCTAAAAGCAAAGACGGAACACTCATAAGATTACTCACTTGTCTATTAGTTTCAGCTATTTCTTTTAAAATCTGCGAAGATGAAATGTGACACACTAATATAACACATATATCTTAATAGTTAAAACTCAGAAATATTTCTCTTTAATATAGGGGTAAAAATACGTGAAAAAATATATTACCCCTCCTATTTCCAAAGCTACTCGATAAAATATTGTGTACAATATAAAATATATTTATATGTGCAAACAAATTTATAGGAAAACTATAGCGATTGTAGATGTCACAATTTTTTATATATGCCCAAATATAAAAACACTATTTTTACACGCACAAAATGTGCAGTAGAAAATGCTTTTATATTTTCTTCTGTATTCATCCCTAATTTTGGCTTACTTTTTAAAAATAAAGGATTTGTAAATAAAGGTGGAATTTTTTTAAGCATTACTTGGAAGTATTGTGCAAAAATACTTGTTGCTGGAATACAAAATATTTTATATAATATTTAATTGCACATTTAAAAAGATATAAAAATACGCAAAAGCAGTGCACAATCCTATTTTCGAAATAATTTATACGAAAGTCATAAAAGAAATAGGATTGACAAAATTTGACTAGACGATTACTTTATAATGCACCATAGTTTTACGCCTGTTAAGGCTACAGTGAGCAATGCGTTCACGTGGTGAAATATTAATTTTTGTAAATAGATTTATGGAAATATTATGTATCCTGTAGTATTTATTTGCACTTAGACGTGTACAGAACCCACGCAGTATACGTTTCAGGTATGTTTGAGGGGTTTATTTTTTGTCTTTAATCTGATGAAATTTAGTAAGGTCATTACATTATACCTTACCCGTTCATCCAGGTTCTTATCTTGAAATTTGATCGACAGCTTAAGCAGAAGTTTATTGGTGATGTTACACTGAAATACAATACAGAACGACAGAAAATTATCTGTTAAGCCGTAAATAGACAGTTTGTAACTTTTCCTTTATTTTTGGTATTAGCAAATATGTCTCTGAAAATATTATGATCAAAACAAAATAAAACATATATAACAATAGCAACAATACAATAAGGAAACTAAATAAGGCCCAATCAAATTCGAAAAAGGGTCTGTCATTGCGTTTTGGATAGGTAGCAGTTTCATTTTCACGACATGTAGGTATAGTATAACATGTAGATTATAAAACCTAGTTTTTGATTCATCAACCTCTTCTATTAGTCACCATTAATAAAGGGTGAATTTTATTTTATTTTATATTCCAGTAATCGCAAGTCTTAATAAAACTGTTAAATTTTTTTTTTGTAAAAATTCACATTATTTGTTATATTGTTATGGATATTTGCACATATTGCCGCATAGCCGCAGAAAAGAAATTTTATAAATAAAGTCTTCAAATTCTAGTTCATCACGTAACTAATATCAACTTAATGAAAAAACGTACAAATATTTTTTGAAGAATTCTTTAAAATCTACTTCTTATATTATCTCCAATTATATTAGTTTCACAAAGCTTCAAATTGAAGAAAACCAAAAGTACCTATCACAAAATTTTTTCAATTTTATATCTTCATAAAATTATTGCTTTTACGTGGTTGTAATAGGAATTTAGAACATATAATAACTTAAAATACTTGACATAAACATTTAAAAAACCATTGTACACTACCACAAATTTGCATAATTTGTATTTGATTTATCCCTATTTAAGGCACGGGAACATGAAAAACAGAGTTAATTTGAAAATTAAGTAATTACGAATTTTGTTGAATGATTCTCTACAAAAACGTGTATGTCTTTTTTCATAAGGTTTAAAAATATCATAAGAGCATCTTAAAGTTTTTTATCAAAAATGCTTTGTCTTTCAAAATGTTAGTTATTACTTCTAGGTTAAAATATTGTCAATAAAAGTTGTGAACTACATAATATCTTACAAAAAATATTCCATAAAACGTAAATCGATATTTAAGAAGAAAATTAAATACGACGGTAGTATTCAAATTCCTTAGAAAATTATATTTGAAATAATGGTTATTGAAATATATTGAAGGTACCCAAAGTTAAAAACCGAACTCTTTGTTGTACAATGACAAGACGAATTGAACATGAGAAAATCGGCCAATCGACTTCAATTGGTATTTTATGATGAAAACCCATTCCAGTCTATTTCTCAGCAATTTTAACGAGTTAAAGTCGTATCAACCTCAATGCCTATCTGCGTAAAACACATTCCTCAACAGCGACAGCTGAAGATTGTACAAATGCTGTGCAGCTTATAATAGAGACTAATAAAAGAGTAGCCTAACTTCAGATTTGGACAAGTTTAATTAACGGTAAAGATCAAGTACAGATAATTATACAAAAAACTTCAGAAAGCTTTGAAATAAGTGGTCATCTCATGGTTTTTCCAAAGTTTAGAAACAGTACGCGTTTTTTTAAGTAGTGAAAGTTTGAAAAGTTCGATGAAAGTCACTCAAATACTTTGTTCAATACAAGCACGGGTGACTAAAACTGGAAATATTGTCACGACCCTGAAAATGAAAGGTATGTAAATGATATGGACGGATTTCTTATAAAGACGAAAATAAGACGTAGTGTTAGAAAAAAGTTGGTGACCTCGGTCTCCGGCGGAATGAAGTAATACATGGTGTCATGGAGACTATTTAAAAAATTTAAAAGGACACCAAAATTTCTAATTGTTTCTATTTTTACATCCTAAAAAGTTTAACGTTATCTTCCTTTCTCGTAAACCTTTCTTAAAATGGTCGGGAAATAGGGTCGATTTTATACGTTTAATCAATTCTCCCACATATCGAAATAAAACATATGGCTGCCTTCACTAAATTCGCGACAATATTTTAATTTCACAAGACTAATAAACATAACAAAAAAGGAACAAAACCGAAAACAAATAAATAAATAAGAACGAGTGTGACATTATTTAAAGTATTTAATCAGATATTCCACATCGAACCAAAGAGCGGATAAAACCAACAAACCTGGTAATCAATTAGACAAATTAAGTATGACTATTATAATATTGATATTTTTACACGCTGCGTAAATAAGCGGTCAAATTTATGCCTACAGAGACCTGAAGTTCAGTAGAAAAAAGTTAAGATAATTTCATCATGTCATTTTATTGCCATGAAACCGGGTGTAATGAGGAAGAAGAAACGGAGTATTAGGGTATATATAGTAGTATTAAATAATATTTCAATCTGCGAAGTCAAATTTTTCCGCAAACTTTTTGAAGTGTTATAAGTAATCGTGACCTGAAGTGAAAAGCCACAGGCATAATCATATTAAATTACATTACAGAACTTGAACACGGAATCGTCAACGATTAGATTCCGGAATCTTCTATATTGTTGTAGTAAACAAAAAAAGAACCAAATTTGCATTTAACTTTATAGAACGAAAATTTAAGTCTCTATACCTGTTCGGTTACTCGATCACAGCTCCGAATAAGAACAACAATATCAACGCACTGTTGTAAAATTACCAGGGAAAATTTAATAAGCCATAATTTAAAATTCATCGAAAAATATGCGGTGTCGTTTAATAATTCTATCATAATTTTTAAAATTGGTTTAATGGATGTAAAAATAAGAATAAATCTACAAATAAACTGAGTAAATAATAAAATCGAATTTATTGAATTGGCCCGAATAATTGTGCCAACAATTGTGTGATGGTAACATTTCAAAATATTGATTTCTCTAATCAATTCATTGCAGTTACCTATTCTTTCCAATCTGGAATTCATATTTTGGAGTCGCGTGAAGATAAGGTCGAATAAAGTTATCATTTTTATGATCGACAAACTAAATATTAGACCGGAAAATTGAAAATATACATAACTCACAACCGTGGATAAAATATATTCTGTTTTTAACAAAAAAAAATGAATTATACAAGGTAATATGAAACACGCATTTAGTAGAATGGCAAACAATGCATACTTCTTTGATAGTACGAGTCGACCGACAAACTTATTTTTCCATTTGCAATTTTTATCCAGATCGTAGATAGAATGGAGTATATTTGAGTACTGGTCATCATAAAAGATAGATGTGAAGAAAAATGATATAATTAGAACAAATGGAGCGACATAAGCTGCGAGGTGAAAAAGGAAGTCGTAACTATAATCCTTTGGAGAAAACAGAGTGTAATACAACACGACTAATGTTGATCCGACAAAACATGTCAAACATCCGAGTAATATCAACCACGCACTTCTTCCGGCTATTTGAAATTTCAACATTTTATTTTTGAACGTCAAAGGCGGGTATATAAAACCGAACACCTTCAGCACGAATAAGAAATTCTCCATTTCTTTTGGATAATACTTATATCGATTAAATTGGTTCAAACGCATGTTTAAATAGAATATTCTATGCATACGGAGAGAATGTAGATTTAACTGGAGTTCCATTTGCGTGACAAACGTACATATATATAAGTAATGCTTGCGTAATTAATGTTAAATTCGTAAAATGATTAATGAATAAATAACAGCTTGGCTTAGTAACAGGAGACTATTAATGTACACATGGTCCCCGACCTAAATATAATGGCAGTTAATTAACCTATTGAATAGAAATAAATTCATATCCAATACTTCTGAATACATTCAGAAATTATTTTGTTTTTTTTCATTCCATAGTAATAGCTTTGAACTAGATTCATTGTTATTTTGTATTTAAATATTTCAGCTACATTCAAACTATGAGCTTTATTTCCTATGTAAATGCTATCCCAACTAGCCATTATCAAAATATAAAAATCATTATTCATTTCATCTTTGTAGGTATCTTTTCGTCACGTTTCGATATCTATAAGATGTGGAAACTTGGAATAGCTGAAGTAGCTGCTTTGAGCGTTAAAAATTTGTCAAAATAAGTTTTGTAAGAAATTAGAACAATGCATCTAATCAAGAATCCAAAACATAGTTCAGTCACAATCTTCATCAGGAATGTCCGTGTAATGTCAAATCCGATGCGTCATTGCTCTTATGGCTTCCCAAGGAGTTTAAACACGTACTTATCTTAATTTCTTTTAAATCTAAGAACATGATATCAAATTTTCTCTCTTTTAATCTTTAAAACCAATGTTTGGCTGTATCAGAGAACATCTTAACCCATAGTTCAGCACGTATTGCCTGTTGGCCAATTCTTTGTTGACCTTAAATGGAATTCGTGAGGCAAGAGCTCTGAAGTCCTCTTGGTGACATTTTCGTATTTTGTTTTGTAGCTGTTTAACTATCAAATTTTAAAATCGAATTTTGCACACTTCCCGTTAACCAATTTTTTTTATTGTAAAATCGTGAATGACTGAAAGTGCGATTACAGTAATTTAAATGTTTGCTTATTTTCAAATGAAATTCAGTCACTAATTAAATTTCCTTCAAGATTTTAAATTAATAACCTAAGATTTGAACTTATATTATGCTACTTTTTTCATTTGACTTTTTATCAATTTATTTTTAGACTAAACTAATATGCTAATACAGAGTATGAAATTTTTAGAAATTTATTTTACACATGTATTGCAAGACTTTTATAAAAATACAACCGTTTTATTAACAAATTGTTTTTTTTCTATTTGGTATTTAAACAAAATTGTATATTTTATTAAAAGTTTTTGGTAGAAAAACTATTTGGCAGAAAATTTTGGTAAAATTTATTTGGTAGAAAAACTTCCGAAATGATTTATTCCGTAGCATCAGAAAATGATATTTCTTTTAAAAAAAAATGTGCAGAGAATTCCAAAGAAAAGAGAAAATATTTGATTAAAAATATTGGACGCATCGGTATTTTTGGAAATGACGTAAATAAATATTTTTAAGTAAGAAGTCTGTTTGCATTGACATTTGGGATATCGGATGTGAAATATCTACCAATAATAGGTACAAAAGTTTTGTTTTTAATTTGTATTATGAAAATTAAATAAACTCTCTTCATCAGGTATTGAGATTTTTTGCGAATCCGTATTTAATGCCTTTAAAATACCAATTTTTCAAAAGAATCATTAAAATAAGTTTCAGTAGACATTTAAACTATATAAAACTGCACAAAATGGACATTTTTCTTGTTGTGTATTCAAAACCATTAATTAAAATATTTATATTTGCTCATTGTTTCGAGAGTAAACTGGACGAATAGATATTTTTTCAAGGAAATTAATTCAAATATTTATTTAGTTAACCATTTATTGAAGACAGTTGATAAAAATATTCGAATAAGTTTTTACAAGCAATTTTTTTAAAAAGGTGTCAAAAATTTTACACAAAATGTTTATTTTATACTGCTGTGTACATTTCATTTCATTTAGTGAAACAATTTGCCATCGGAATATTTTTACCAACTTTCGTCAATAAATGGAAAATATTTTATAAAAAAAACAATATTTTTTTCTTAGAATTACTTATGTCAAGATAAAGTTACATATTGTATTCTTGTTTATCTACACAGGTTAACCACGCGACAAGCTATTATGTCATATAAATTGTGTAATGTAATTAATTGACGCGTTTGATTTAAATTAACCATGCATTGTCATCTAAACTAAACGTGTATGCAACATTCCAGCTCCATTGGTTAAGGATAAATGCTTTAAAATTCAGTTGCAAAATTTGACCCAGACAAACAAACTGCAGATTTCATTTCTCTTTTAAATTAGTATGGCACCTTGTTTTCCGCCATTTTGATTTTCTCCTCTTGAATCCTTCCATTCGATATTCATATCATGGTAGTCAAATAAAAAATAAAGTCCACCAACTTTGGGAGCCCCCATATTGGATTTAGACAAACCCTTTAATTTGATTCCCATAGAATGGGAGTGCATAAAAAATAACTAGTCTGTCATCTTGGGCGGTCCACCATATTGGATTTAGAATGACGTCACTTAGATAACCATGTATTGTCATCCAAACTAAACGTGTGTGCAACATTTCAGCTCATACGGTTGAGGCGGCTACGGTTACGGCTTTAAAATTCAGTTGCAAGATTTGACCAAAACAAAGATACAAACTGCCGAGTTGTAGCTTTTTAAAATTGGTATGGCAGGCATTTTGTTTGAAGTGTGACACTTTTCTCTCATGATGGTGAATATACAAACATTTTCACATTATCGATACTTTTGCGATAATGACAGGTACCCAACACTAGTGATGCTTACCAGCATCTTCAATAACGTTTCTAGTATAAATATAATTTAAATTAATTTATCGGTGATAGGAGATTCTGAAATTGGCTACATTCTTTTGCCGGTTTTCATTTTTGCACGTAATTGTGGCACAAAAGTACATTTTTGGATGATAATGGTCAATGAATAACGCAATCGGTTGGCGACTAAAGGAAACAAAATATTGCAAAGGATGACATATGATGCTGGGATTATATCTTTTGCTTGCGTGCAATGCCTGCTTAATATTACTTGGGCTTTGTGTTCTGTAATATTCAACGAAATCAATGATGGAATTGGAAATCAAGATCACAGATGATGCTGTTCATCATTAGTAGAAATAAAAATCTTGTTTAACTGATTTCAAATAATATATTTTTCTATTTTTATTACAAATAATTACCTCAAATTTAATTATGCGAACATGCAAGTAATGGCTACATACGAATAACTGAATAATTATTTTACGCAGAATATCTAATAAATGTATAATTAAATCAGTTGGAAATAAATAATTCAGAAAAGATTTCATTTTCAAAGAGGGGGTCGTTTTACGCACACGATTCTTCATAACCTTTGGGAAATGTTGTGCGAGATGAATTTTACAGTACCACTTCATTTCATGATATTTATTTGAGTTCATAAAATAATGAAAACTTCATTATTTTTCTTAATTTACTAATAAAATGTTTACTTTTAATTAAATCATTGTCGCTGACCTTACTAAAGTTGTTACAAATTTTAATATACGTAAAAATGTATCTTAAAATTTTAAAAATTAAATGTAAATTAAAAATATTATAAACTTAAAACAATTTTCTCATTTCGGTTTACAAGCTTCTGAGGTCACAGCCTAGTAATAACCATACAATGGTATGCAGTAGCATACCACCTTCACCTTCGACGATGAAATGTACCACATGGTATGCAGTAGCATACCACCTTCAGCTTCCACGATGAAATGTATACACAGTGACCGTTATTCGCAAATTGGTAATTGAAATAATTTTTTGACTACACTGTAGAAAATTTTGTTGTTTGTCATTTTGGCATCAATGTTTTTGACATAAGGCACAAGTCCTGGATTGAAACCTTATTGATAGAGCTAGCGTTAATATCTGTTTATTGTTTTTAATTTATGCAAGTGGTTTATTGACTTTTTTCAAGAAATGAAATAAAAAATGTTTTAAAGTTTAAACCATTTTCTTTTTTAGGTTCGTAAGTTTCTGAGGTCACAATAAATTAATAAGGGCACTCTATCCTCAGCTTCCATAATGAAATGTATACACAGTAACCGTTACTATCAAATAATTTATTTTTTTACAATGCTATAGAAAATTTTGCTGTTCGTTATTTTTGGCAACAATGTTTCTAATATAAGGTACCATTCGTGGGCTAAGAACTTTTGATAAAGCTAGCGTTAACGTCTGTTCATTAATTATATTGTTAGTTTATGTAATTGTTTGTAATTTAATTATTGTTTTTGTTAATTTATTATTATATTTATGTATCAGATTACATAATTTTAAAGGCAGAGAGATTTCGTTTACATATTGGTATGGCTTTATTCTTGAAATATAGAATATTTTATGATACAATAAAAATAACCGTTTTCGTTTTTTGGCAGTACCTTCGTATTATGGTTCTCTTTATTAAAGCATCAGCATGATAATGACATTACCTTCCCGCAAAATCATCGCAACGTATTCACTTAATTCTACCATCCACAAAACGCTGCCCTTACGTGCCGGTAATCTAGAACAAATTTTTGCAGTTCAAGAAAAGCTCCTTCAATACACATTATACAGATAACAACTCTGGACTTTATTCTCGAGCCCTGTCTTATATAGATCATACAGGTTTTAATGTTATTATGTTCATTATTTACATTTAATATTAACTTGAGGATGCGATTTAGGATTTATTTCAGATTTTTTATAAATATTTCGGAAATCATATGGTAGGACCGGCATTGAGACAGTAAGGAATTAATTTATACATATTCTTCATTTCATATCTTATTTATTAGAATTCTTTAGAACTTATTCAAATAACATATAATTTTATTAAGTTAATCCAACTTTTGCAAGTTACGTGCTATTGCCTTTTTAATCAGTTTTTACACAAATTACTATACAATTGATTATATATATATATATATATATATATATATATATATATATATATATATATATATATGTGTTACAGTATACTTATATTTAATTCGTGAGAAATATCGAAAATATTTCAAATATTACAGGTTTTTGAATATGAGCGAAACAATTCGTAACACACTCTTATTATGCAATTAAATGAGAGAATTAGTCACACTGTTGTGTAATTAGTCAAACGCAACTAATGGGAAATGACGTTGTGAGTTAACATTGCATGTCTTTTTATAAACCAAGGACATCGCCATAATGAGATAGCTCCTCAGAAGACTCTATTTTGTTATATTAAAGTAGAAGCATGACTCGAAAATTTCAAAGTGTACATGAATATCAAATAGACTATTGTATTGATAATTGGGTGAGCTACCATGTTTCACATTATACACTCTTCTAATATGAAGCATTCAGTGAATTCCCATGAGCGGAAACATTTATTCCAATGGCAGCACTCACGAACATGGGTGTGTATAAATATATCATATATCAGTATTGAAGTCAATAGGATTTAATTACAAATGGGAAAAGTAATATCTTTTTACTGCATTTAACTTCAATTTCAATTTAACATTTTGATAATCTGTTTTAAGAGTTTAATTTTGTCGTCTCCATTAATCACTCAATTTAATATTCTCTGAATTATTTTTTTTGAAATACTCCTGCCTTTCTAGGTAATACAATTTTATTGAAAACCACGCAAATGTCTCGGAAGAAAAATGATTGAACCGTCTCCCATTATTACATTTAATTTAATAATGGCAGACGGTGGAAAAAATATAGTCAGGCTTTTGTTTCACGAAATTCCTAACTCGTGATTGTGCCATTCCATAAAACATCTATTACGTTATTTACAATTACTGGCAGCTATTAAATTTAATCATTGCCTGACTATTGATTAATCATCTACGTTCTTTAATGTTCTCAAGCATGAAAATGTGCCCATTTGCTAATACGTCCAACATGTGAACATTTGAATCTTTTCACGCTAAAATCAACTTATATTGTGAATATTTATTATTCAGTTGTCACATTTTTGCAATATGATTACTATTAAACCCAGTAAACTATCAGTTAAATCTTTAAAACATTGGAAAACATCAACACCACGGTGGCAAATGAGAAATATATTTTTCGCAATAACGTTAATAATATTTGGATTACACTGTGTACCAATTCTTGAGCATAAATATTACAAAGATAATTCACTTTATATAGTTTACGTGGCAATGCTACTAACTACAAATATTTATCTAAATTACACGTTTCGATTGATAAGTGGCAGTACAGTTAGTCACATCGTATCCCACTTCTGTCAACTAATTTCGGCGTTAATGCTGCTAGGAAACGCAACATATTTATTTAAATACGACCTAGACTACGTATCCATGTTTTATAAATTATAACTTCTAAGGCTTGAATATGACGTGAAAATGACATTTAATTCTGTCAGAAATTGTATAATAAATCTTACTTTTTCTTTGATGCCTATTCTTGACCGTTCGAAATTGATATATTATTTTTTCTATTTGATTAATTCCAATGACCTGCTTTCCAAAAAATATTTTTTTAGTTTTAAAATGTCTCCTCGGAAAATCTCGACTCTGCAAGCTCTCAAATTATTACATTTAGTCACAGCTGTGCTAGAGATGTGCCAACCTGTTCAATGAAACAATTGAACAATAACGTGTATTTTACAAAGGAATTTCATCATTTGATAAAGATAAAAGGTATAATGATTTATAACACCAACAATGTAAAGGTTAAAAGAATAAATAAATGGAAACGATTTCACTATGAAATGAGGAAGATTATTGAGTTTATTAATATTAATTTATCTGTAACAATATATCTAACTACACTTAGCAACCGGTTCCGGTTCTCCCATTTTTAACAAAATTTATATATATATATATATATATATATATAAATATATATATATATATATATATATATATATAAATATATATATATATATATATATATATATATATATATATATATATATATATATATATATATATATCACACCCGATATTTTTCTGTATAGCACAATACTGTTAATAAATAAGGTTGGTGCAATATGTTAATAATAATTACAATATTAAAACTTATCATCAAGACCTTCATGTTTCTCATAAACGGTTTATCTCTTATTATTTCCCTGCTAGAGAAAGGAAAATCAACAGGAACACTCTTCATAGAAAAATTAATGCGTATATTAGATATGTACCTGTTGTTAAGAATTTTTGTGAATTATAAGTAGAATAATGCATGAAAAAAACATTATTTTTTTAAAGAATAAAGTAAGAATGTGAATTCTTTATAATAAGATATAATACGCTGAATTTGTGAACAATAAATATACAAGTTTTAACGTTGTTTACTTTCGCGTACCTGTTTGCAACCCACTGACTTAATAATATATAAAAATAACATGTAAATGTAGCATATGATGCTCTCAGAGAAAAGGAGGATATAGCAATTATATTTTCTCAAAAATCAGTTGCTGAGTTGCTGAAATTATCGCAGCCATAAAAACGAATTAAAGTTATGCTAGTAATAACTTGGCAAAATATGAAAAAAAAACAAATTTTCTATATGTTTCACGTCTCAAAATGTAATCTGTGTAAAATTTTAGTAATAAACATATTTATGAAGGCATGTATTATTTTTTTAATTAACATAAATATAAATGATAATTAACGTAAATATAATGTAACGGATAATAGTTTTAATAATATGAGATATGGATTTAAACGTAAACAAAAAAAAAACATTTTATTTTATTAATTTAATAGACTGAATATAAAATATACCCTCGTGGGTCTTATTTTTTTATATATTATATCATTTATGCTTGTAACTATATATACTTCAGCCACTCCACTTAACACTCAAATAAAACTGTGCGCTTTATACTTTTGCAAAGTGCCTTCACTCCATGTGTGAATAGAAAAAAATTAAAGTTTATGTTATCAAAATTTCATTTTCGGGATATTAAGACTATAAAAAAATAGAAATAAGAACGGAAGACTATAAAAAAATAGAATGAAATTGATCAGCTATTCTTTGAAAATTAATACCAGATGTGATGCAGCGCGAAAGTCAGGGGAACATTTTTAGACAACCAAAATTACAAGCTGGTTAAATAATGAGAATATCTAATTCCGTGTCTACACAACTTTACCATAATCTTCTACATAACTCAGCAATAGTACTTCTGCAGAAAAATATTCGAGGACTTTTCATTTAAAACAAAGAAACTTTGTGTCAAATATTTCATTCAATCGCGTTGTGTTGCGAAGTTGCTTACTGCTAGACAATTCCGTGATGATGAAGTATACGCTTATTATTTAGATTCTATAAATTATTTACAACGCACACTTACTAGCAGACTACCAAAACTACCGAGAGGACGTTCAGTTTATTCAAATTTGCATGATAAAAAAGTGGATACATGACAGAAGCTCAAATTATAAAATATAATATTATAGCTCAAAGTATAAGTATAATATTTAATCAATAAATAAAATTGGCCCTCCACTTTTATCTATTGATTAAATATTAGTAAATGAAGTTGTGACGAGAGTTCTAGTCGCAGTGTCTACAAACATAAATTTAAGAATAGCGAGCACACTAGTGGGTTCTTTTCATGTTTTTATTTTTACACCTTAATTTGATCGACTCATTTGATCACTTCATTCACAATTCACACTTCTTAAATTCTGAAATCAGATTTTGATAAATTCTTTACTCAAATAATTGGCAACTTCAGTGATTCTGAATTTTTTTTAAATAATAAGTTCTGCTAGTAATAACTGAATAAAAGTGCAGGAATATCTTAACAGACACACTTTCGTTACAGAAGTATTGCACTTGTGATGCTACCTTTAAAATGATGAAGGGTAAATCAAACTTTATTGAGAGTAAAAAAAAATTAGATTTTTTTTTGATTTCCCAACACTTCATTCAAGAATTCGTGGTTACGAGTGCTTTTTATACGTAAGCTATAGGCGTAATACAAAAAAATGGTAGAAAAAAAAAGAGGATAAGAAAACTATAAAACGGCAATCCAACTATGTCAAGCAAAGATTCAAGCATAAATTGGAATCAATTGTAAACAAATAAAAGCTACAATTTGGTTAAAAAAAGACAGCAACACTGCTCAGCATTCTTTCGGGAGTCTCGAATTAAGTGTTTAGAACGCAGGATAGGATATCTTAGAAAGTTTATAGATTTTTGAGGACATTGTCTTTTGGTTTCAAATCAAGTTTCTTTTTAAATTTTGAGATGGTCTCGAGTGGAGATGTTTTGAATTCTACAAACTTTGTCTTGAAACCTCTACTAAGGAAGATTCCAGTCTCAATACTAAGGGAGACTCAGGTTTCAAGACAAAGTTTGTTTAATCTTAGTGGTATTATATAGGCAATCAAACTTATTTCTGTTCTATTTATGTTATATAAGCAATCAAAAGCACTGTTGTTTTAATTGAATAGTTTTCAGAAGTAGTTCAGAAAGCTATGAATTAAAAAGAACATAGGTTCCGGTAATGCAATAAAAGGAAAATAATTGCTCATATATTTGGAATAGTGCTAACATATTTCAACAAATGAAGACTTTCTATCCGTGGAAATTACAACACGTGGGGATTATAATAGGTTGTCTTAAAAAATATACAAGAAAATTGTGCGCACGGGTCTTAAAGCTTCTTATAGCTCCTTTTATAAAACCTCTTTTTCTGCCACTGCTAAATTCACTCCAAAATAAATAAGTAATTGAATTCCTTGGAAGATTCCAGTGATAAGAATTAGTTTTTTCTTTTTTTGTCAAGAATGCAACATTTATAATTTTTATTTTAATGTAGATATCTACATATATTAACAGTATAAATAAGATAGAATTATAATAAATTATTATTGTTATTGATTTAGGTTAATTCCCAAGTTCTTAAAATTATATTAATAAATTTTTGTATAAAATTAGATGTCTTCTGACTTTTTGGTTTTATTTTAAAAAATTCCACAAAATTCTCCTAAAATGATTTCATTTACTGACATAAACCCAAAAATAGCCAAAAATAATGTTGTCCTCCCAGCTAGTTCTAAACACAATATAGTAGTGTAAACAGGTTAAGTCATCTTTAATGAATACGTGAGGAAAAATTCATCACAGCTTACTTGTTGATTTTTAAATTTAAATGCTTAACCTTGTCCATATGTCAAGTAAAATTTCAACAATAAAGAAATCATTCGAAAGTTGTAACCTGTTTAATTTCACAAGAGAAACTGAACATGAATACAAATAAAATTCAATTAATTAATAACCAGGTGGATAAATAAAACAATTATCTCTATTGTTTGTTTACATTAATATAGTAAAGTTTGTTCAATAGTTTAATAGTGAAAAAAAGGGATGACAAATTTTATCAGTGCCAAAATATATTTTTTAGAAAGTTTTGAAGACGTAATTGGCATAAAGGTTACTTTTCTCTATGACATAAATCTTCAACAATTGGCCTTGCAACTCGTAAATAAAAATTATCTTACGTTAATTGTTCGGGCAAAAAAAATGATATTCGGTCTTGAAAAGCAATTAAGTTCATCACACGAGTCTGTATTAATCAAAGCAAAAGTTTTAAAGGAAAATATGAGAAATTTATACAAAGAATAAAACTGAAAATGTTTCAGTATAAATTTAGCAAAACATGCAATTCCCATCAAAAGGGCTTCAGCCTTGAAATGCATAATGGAAAAATAGAAGCTGTTTGAAGAAAGAAAACGATTGATATTCCGTGATATTCACTTTTCTACAAATGAAAAATGAATTTGCCACATTTTAGATTAAAAAACCGGTGACTGGAATATTATTTTTATTACTAAAAAAGCCTATTATCTTCCGATATTAAATATCAGCCTCTTCACTTAATAAATCATTTCTAATATATTGCAAAATTTTCCAATACGTTTTATTTCAAACATTATAAATTCTGAAAAAATTATAGCGGGTATCGCAAAAATGTAGAGCAACCAATTGAAGAAAAACTAAAAAAATAATTTAAAAAATGACGTTAATTTCCAGAATAAAAACACATGAAAATCAGCCATAATAGTCAGAGTAATCAAGATTATAATTGCAGAGTGTATAAAATATTAGTGTCTAAGGAATTCATAAAAATGTTTTGTTCCATAATTTTTGAAGAATTTGTTTTCGCTAAATATAAAATTACAAAATCTCGGTCGTTTGTGATTCAATTGCAATGATTTCGTAGTTTATTAAAATTTACTTGGTACAAAAGTAAATATCTGACAGAAAGATGTGCAACATTCGGAAATCCCATTTAAACCATCTTTTCAATTAACGATAATATAAAAAATAAAAAAAAAAATATAAAAAATTAAAAAATTATAAAAAATTAAGAAAAATTACGCTAGCTCTTTCATTTTACATAATAAAATATGTGAACTTTGCAAATAAGTCTATTTCACATGAATAATAAAACAAGATTCATAGGAAAATTGGGAACCTTTTATTGGTAACAAGTATTCACCCACCAATTGTCGAGACTTTCCGCCTAGATCAAGCAATTCCGCAGTCAGATTCAGGATCTAATGAGGTCGCTATCCACTACATATAATAATTCAAGCACCGTATTCCGGAACTGACAGAGGGACGTGGAATAACATACTCATCCACGACGTGAAAGAAGAAGTTGCTGTCACTGTAACGCATCCCTCTCAGCATTATCGTTGACAAACTTGATTGTTTCGCAAAAAATGTAATCAATCTGGATGTGTGCTACTGTTTGGGGGCAGAAAATGTGTAGCGTAAGAGTCCGAGACGAAAAGAATTTAAATTCACACATAGTGAATACCATCATAAAGTATGATCGGTGAAGAAAATATTAATGGGAAATGGCATGCTTATCACGGATTGTTTATTTCAACTCGCAACCCGATTTCATTCTCTCTTAATTTTCAAAGCTAAAATCTGATGTACAAGCGATGGAAGAATTGTTTGATTGTGTTGATTTTTGCAGATGGCCGCAAGGAAACCACCACACGCCCTGTGTATTTAGAGTAAGTCAAATTAAGATTGTCCGATTTCAATACTACTAATAAAAATGATTATCCCAAGACCCGGTCACACAAAAGATATTTTGCGCACAAAAGATTATAAATTTATGTGAAATACTGTTTGGTTGTTTTTATTATATACTTTATTTAACTTCATGTGAGCCATATTTATATTTTCGTAAATTTATTATCAACTAACATAAAAATATTAGTTCTGATTAGTATATTAATTTACTACGGTTACATTTATTAAAGTATCAATCTTATTCAATTCCTGTTTTTTTTTTCATAGAGGTGCAAAATATTTTCGGACTATAGAGGGCTCCGTTCCTGTGTGTCAAATACGATCTTTGGTTTCTTTTTCATTATTGTCTTTTATTCACTATAATTTTAGTTAGTTCTCATTTTTGTGTGTATTACGTAATATTTTGAAAATCTCATTTTTGTGTGTATTACGTAATTGTATTGTTTCCGGTTTAATTTATACTGTATTTTATTTATATTATTTTAACTATTTTTAACATTAATATATCCTCCGTATATTTTATTTATTCCTTTCATTTCTGGTTCTCTTTTGACAATTCTGTTGTCTTTTTCACTCAAATGAAGTTGAACTCTTTTGTGACGCTTTTAATCCACGCATACACGATATTCTGCAGATTTTTTTTATCTCGCAGCCTTTCAAAGTTATATTTCTGTAATAAAATTTCTCAAACGTATTACTTGGATTTTATTGATTTGAAAATTTTAATAAATTATTGGGAAACCTAACTTAAACTTTCACTCTCTTCTAGTATTTATTGACTTTCATATTTCCCATTAATCCGTTATGGTCGCGATTGTGGACGCAGTGGCGATCCTTTTAGATATATTTTATAATTGTCGCAAAATCCTCAATCATCGGTTTTTCAATAATGGAATATTTATTTACTGAAACAACTTTATCTGGAACCACATTACTCTTAGATGCTGTGTACTCACCCCCTGGTACCTCGCATTTTTGCTGATTTCGAGAGAATTATTGACATAGATATGCCTTTACATCCACATTAGGTGAATATTCATGATTTTAACATCAGTCTGTATAAACGTGACACGAGAAGTGTAAATTTATGGGACAATATGAATACTGGAAACCTCACTATGCTTGCAACCTTTGCTACCTTGCACCAAATAAATTACCATTTTCTTCTTTAACTATACATTTTATGGCTAAAAATAAATATCATAATTTCGTTCACCCAGGGTTCCACACCAAGACCTAATTTAACTATCCAGTAAATTGTGTAATCTTAAGCTATTTTCAATTTTCATAACTTTCACGTTATTCACTTACCAAGTTTGCTTTAGAATGCCCAGCTCATTGATTAAGATAGAATTTGAGTAACTAGAAGTGTCGATCAAAAAGTTGTTGAATTCAACAACCATATCAAGTTGTTTCCTAACTATGCTTCTATTAAGTGAATTACCATTAAAAGAAACGTAGTCTAAATTCATGGCTCTATCAAAAAAAGTATGGCTAAGTATGATTTAGCTGCGCCAGTAGATAAAGCGAACGTCATTTTATCAATATGGCAGATATTTAGATTGATTAGAAACAGATATACACAAGTGTGTGAAAATGCCATTACATCTAAACTTCCAAACGCCAATGCTCTTCCAATAGATATTTTGAAGTTCCTCGACATTCTGGGAATTGGTAATTGTCACACTGATTCGCATTAAATAGTACTTATCCTCGTCCTCTTCTTACTGTGAGTTCACATTTCATAATACTGGCATTTCTGAGATTAAATCCGAATTTCTGGCGATAAAAAACAATTTTATGGGATACGATATTCTAAATATTAAAGCTCCTAAGCCAATTTTATATATATATATATATATATATATATATATATATATATATGTGTATATATATTACCCCCGTTTTTACTGAAATATTTAACACATTCCTGAAAACTGCCACTTTTCTTTCTGAATAGAAAAAAGCATATAACATTTTCTTAACGGAAACCTTGTCGAGTTTATATAATAGAAAAAGAATTGACCCATTTCTATACTACCACTTCCATCATATGTCTTTGTGTGCATTTTCTGTGCTCAATTTGTTCAAAAACATGGCGATAGCAAGTCTTTAAATCTACTTTAAGCTTGTTTGATAACAGGTCATAATACCTCAACCACGTTAGTGAAGATCAACGATGATACAAGTTTTACAAAGAATAACAGACCACTCTCAATATTTGTACTTATTGGTTACAGCAATGGATTCAATTCCCTTGAATTTGATATTTTGCTAACTTGTTTGAAGTCTTCGAATATACTTTAACACTCATTAGAATGGATTAGCTCATATCTATACGGTCGTCGACAGTTTGTGAAGTCTACCTCAAGGAAAGTTACTTTCTCCACTTTTTTCCAATATACATCAACGGGGTTTTTGGGAATATATATATATATATATATATATATATATATATATATATATATATACAAAGTAATGATCTTTACGCAGATGACTAACATATAAAAATATGCTCATACTGATGTAAATTCTGCAGCAACCGTCATCAACACGCCCAATGAAGAGCTTTAATTGATCAGTAGACATTTTAAAAATGTATGTTCGCTAGTACGATTAAGTCCTAATCTATCGTAATTAATAGAAAAAGACTGCATTCTGAAATAGGCTTACCAGCTCTGCAGCATCTCACCTTACGTGAGGAATCATTTCCATCTACGTCAACTATTAAAAACTGTTCGATTACAATCTTAGCTGGCAAATTCAAGTAAATATGTTAGTTGTCGTACCTTCAGCGGAATGCTCTCCCCCTAGCGTCATCAAAACTTTTTAGATGTTTAAACGCAAGCTCACCTTAGTCAATTCTCCTACTGCCACTGCTTAACTACGGAAATGTGTGCTACCCAGACCATATTGCGAATCGCAAATTACAATACCATCGAAATTTGAGCATCCTGGTTTAAAAAAAATAAATAAGTTTCTCAATTGAGATCGCATCTTAAATGGACTAAAGTCTGCAATTGGTGCCACTATGTATCCGTATATTTCATTATAATATTTTGATCAATTTTACTTTTACAAAATAACTTAGAAACAGACAAAATCACTTGTCTGCGCACGGTGTAGGACTACATTTTGAAAACCATCTCACTGTCTTTTTCTCCAAACACACAATCACCTTTTATGAAAAGTCCTCAGCTATTCAACATATAACATTTTTTAATGACTTCAAAGACCGTCTGGAAAGTCCATTTTCTCATAGTCTCTCGGTCATATGTCATAATCACTCGTATTAGCACTTAATTTTTGTTGTTATTTTTATGAGGTGTTTTGTGTCATTGTTAATATCCTAATAAGTTTTCTTTTCTATTAGTATGTTTTAGCCTTCGATATTAAAACAAATCATATTTAATTGATCTGACTGACTGGAACAGATTACTCATAAATCAATAATTCCGCCAAATGTATATATATTTTATATGTGCGTTACTATTGGGAATTTAAAATTTAATAGTATTTCAATATAAAATATTTTCTAATACTCCTGAGTGGATTTTAGACAAATTCTTTAAATTAATAAAGCATAATATTTCTGAAAAAAATGGAGATGATATTTTAAGATGTTTAGACGACAACTATAAGGTGAACGTTATGAACACTATTTGTCTGTTTCTACAAGTTACAAAATAAAAAATTACAATCCTAATAATAAGTTTACATGGTATGTTTTAAGTGGAATTTACAATTGTCTTAATATTGCGTAACAAAGATTTTTAAAGAATGTCACAAAATGTATTTTTTTATTAATATGTTGGCTTCATAGTAGGGATAAAATTATTATTTTGACCTATTGAAAGCCATGGGAACAAAAATAAATTGCATAGATTTCAAATAAAATCCGTGATGAATAATTTCATAATTGTTTTCAGTAGCCATGATTAAAAAACTAGCAATATTATGATGACTTACGTCAATGGTAGATGCTACCGTAGCTACCACGGACCCTTGCTACACGCGATAAACTTATAATTTATTTATTTTGTAACTGCTATACTACTCTGGTAATTATCACTATCCCACAATCCATACAGTTTTATCGTACGCTTTATGACAAAGCTATCACACCTCTAGATTTGAAATTTAACATAATAATTTAAAGTGATGTACAGATTTGTTAACTATAGTTATTTTTGTATTTAAACCTTTTACTAAATTATGAAAAAATACGAAACAACGATGCTTAATACTAGTATATGGTTACTTGCGCCATCTGTTATAACATTACGAAATTAAAACAATGATGTCTAATACTAGCATATGGTTACTAGCGCCATCTCTTATAACATTACGGAATTATAGAGCATGTATTAAGATGTTTCATATTTCTAGAATGTTTAATATTAGCATGCAGATGTGTAATATTTCGAAAAAGAATGTTTACTAACAAAATCAAGATGTGAGACGTGGTTGTTTTTATATTGTAAATTAATGGATACTAAATTATTGAGGTTAAATAACCTACATAAATCGAATAAAATAAGATATAGAAAAGTGTTGAATTACGAAATTTTTAATGTAAGCATCTATTTAAGATAGATAATGTATATTAATATCGGAAGTTAGGTTAATATTTTTCATTTAATTTTTAATGAGATGAGTCTTAAAGTCAACAAATACTTTAAGCTTTAATACGCTTTATCCTTTAATCTAAAAATAAATCTCAATTTCGTATTAAGAAGTACAATTTATATTGGCCCTGTTTTTTTACCTGTCTCCACTGTTCAGATTTATTAATTCTATACCTGCAATAATATGATCATTACGTGAAATTGAATCGACTTACATTTAAAAAAAACAAAGTTAGATTTTTAATTTTTTTTGGACCGTACAGAACAAATTATGAGCAAATTTAACCACGCTGTTGAGATTTTTTTAAACATCTATAATAAAATTGTTTTCATACTTGTTGTCGCAGCAAAATACCACGAAGGCTTACTTTATCTGGTCGTAAAGAACGAGATAATAACCGTTCTTTGATATCTGATTCAAAAGAACGCCAGAAAAGAATTCGAGATGCTGAATTATATTCTTATTGAGAAAATGCCTGCATCCGTTTGTTTGATATTGAAATAAAATGGACTTTGTACTCTTTGTTACAAATTTCAAGCAAAAATGAAATCAATGAATTTTCCATAGACAATAATGTGGATCTTGGACCACAGCATGGTGTATTAAAAAACATACTAATTACAATTCATAAGTCGCAAGATTTAACATTAAAGTAGTTGTAGATATTGGACAAAAAGACATTTTGGTTGTTTTAACATATGTCGCGTTTTCAACATTAAACATATCAAAAGGATTAGCATTAAATAGAAGATTTTCCTATGATGGATTATGTAATATTACAAACTCACATATGTTAAAATGTAGGAGGCGAGAAGAAATTCGTAAGTTGAATTCAAAGTGTTACTTAAATGAAAATTGTTAAAGAAGTAACTATTGTTTCTTTAGCAGTAAGTAATGTAACATAATTTTGCCTAACTATATTGCAAAAGAATATTTAAACATTTCCAAATTTTTATTTTGTTCTTTTTTTTATAATTGTTACATAACTGATTACCCGAATTTGCAATATTTACAATTTGTATATATATTATAGTGATTTCTAAAGTTGTATCTAGGTATTTATAATTTTATGGATATTAAACAACCTGGTTATATGAACATGGATTTAAATGAGTAATCAACCAGAGACAATGCTTTGGATGGTGTTGGAATCGTCGCACATCCTAGAATGTGTAATAGAGATATCGTCCACATGAGCATCTGCAAATATGTCCAAAGCACTACAGAAGCGGAGTAGTCCCAAGTGCATCCTGAAAGCATTATATTAATGGACGCGTATTAATTAACTCGCGAGGCCTCACAATGCCATCCGTTTGCTCGTTAAATTACATATAATATAATACCAAACACTTGTTATGAATCTCTACCTTAAAATCTATCTTCTACTTTTTAGATTTTTTTAATTTTTACGTGGCTTTCCGACGATCCTGTTAGGCCTGTGAGTTTCATGGATTAGTAGGTTACATACGAGTACATGCATGAAGAATACAACGAAACACAATCTGCACTTCGTTTCTTTTTGCTGCTTCAAAAAGTTGTGCAGAAATAGCATTTACGAACTTTTATGAAAAATAACCCGACTCTTCATAAAAACTACAAAATTTCTCACTTTTCTAAAAGATCTTTTAAACAAACCCGTTAGGAGCTTAATTTCCCAATTTTGCTATCATTTAAAATCCATACACTTGCGCTTCCTTCGTCCGAGATCACCGCCAGCAACTTCTTTAAGCTTAGAAATTCTGTCTGTGTGAAAGATTTATCTCATCAATAACATAAATACAAAAAATAGCCCAAATCATCATTATTATATATAAATCATTATGTTGACAGAAAAAGTATTAACATCGAAATAATCATTAAATCCCAAGTAATTCCTTTACATGGAATTAAAATAAAGTTAAAATTTTTAAGTTGCGCGTAAATATTTTAAAGTATTTAACATACATTTTATAATTGAACGAGTTTCTCAATAGTGTAAAGTATAAAATTTGCAAAGCTCCAACCGAAGTTCAAATAGATTTTGAGCTAAAGGAATATAAAATGTGGCTCGTGATGCTCTGCGTAATTCATATGTTGAACCACAACACTGTAAGAACGAATGGCTGTCACGAACTTGCCTATATGCTACCGCTTTATACTATATTTAACTATTAATTTGCATTTCTTGTAATCTATGAACATACCCATGAATAAACCTTTGACTTGAAGATTTGAATTTTAAGCAAAATCAAATTAGATAAATTAGGTAGGAATGAAATATTTTCCCTTATTTTCGCAAAACTTGACAAGTTTTAATATTTCCATACTTCGTAAAAATTTAAAATTAAATGCATTTGTTTACTTATGCTACTGTAATATCTTTTTCTTGGGTACATTGCAAATGCTTACCTGTGCTATCGTAATAATTTCAAAGTGGCCTCCTCCGTCCATTCGATTATATTTTTTTTTATTTTGTGTGATTACATAACAAGTTCGTCAATTAATAAAGTAAAAATAAATTTCTTGTATATATTTGTAAGTTTTATTGTCAAAATATTTTGCGTTATATAATTAGCAATCTATTTAATCCAAAATGTAAACAAGTTCACAGCAAAAACTGAATTGTAGGTGTAAATGGAAAAAATATAAAATATATCGATTGAGACTAATGGAAAGGTAATAGAAGTAAAGCTTGATATCGGTTTTACAAACCAGAGTTAACCATGAGTTAATGATATTTAATAATAATCTTGCAGTTATTGACGTTTATTGGCATTATGTGGCGTTACAATTAAAGAATTGCTTTATAAACAACGCGATAGCTTTAATCTGTTAGTATGCATATCTAATTTTTGTTATAATAAATTGCAACTAACTAAGCCTTTATTTAAATAACAAATGAAACACAGCTATATTTTCTAGACTAATTGACATATTAAGTGCAAGCACTTTACCTGAAATAGAAGCTGTTTTAACTATTGTCGTACTTAACATATTTCTAATATAAAACAACAATATTAAAACCAACTTACCGAAAGGAAAATTATAATTATGAATATTTCATCGCACGCTCGTATATGCATAGTGATGTAATTTTTAAAATGCGTATAAGTTAATTTCTTACGTGAACTTCAGTCATTTTTATGTTAATAAACTTTATTTGATGTAAAAACAAATATAGAGTGATAAACGTGATACGATAACGGTAATGCACAAAACGTTTCCGCTAATGGAACTAGAACACCATAATCATTGCAAGATTTCTTTTCATGTATTTACTGCACTCAGTTATGTCATTTGATAGGCGATGGGGATATTCTCCAAGAGTGTGATGATCATCTGCAAAAAATGAAAAATTGTCACTAAAATGATCAACCTAATATCCAATCAAATATTTTTAGTAGAAAATATGGTTAATATAAGTTGAGTCTACTCTTGAGTGCTTAAATAAGTTGATATAGTTATTTGAAAAAACCAGAATAACAACATTTAAAGTTAGATCTTAAATATCGTGATTCTGACCATATACATAATTCTTAATTTTTAAATTAATTATATAAAACATATAAAATACATAAAATTCAGGAAATATACTTGGAGCCTATTTTTATTGCTAATTCAATCCTGAATCTAATTATCACGTTTTTTATACACGTTAAGAATTTAAAAAAATGTATTATTTTAGCCAATTCAAAAATAAGGCGGAATGGCATAACTTTACATAATATTTCCTGCAAATAGTTTAACGTAGTATGAAGCAAAGCTATAAAAAATTATCACCAAACTTCACTTAATATGACTTTAATCCGCAATATATGTTTAGTAAGTATAAAAATATACATATATATATATATATATATATATATACATATATATATATATAAATATATATATATATATATATATACATATATATATATACATATATATATGTATATATATGTATATATACATACATATATATATATATATATATATATATATATATATATATATGTATATATTACTAGATTCTTGCAAGAAAGTTTTAAAACAACTCCAGTTGGAAAATTTAATAATCGTTGTAAATCTGCAAAGCCAGAGAATTCAGGACAAATTTATGTTTCAAGAATAAATAAAAAATAATATCAACCCCTGTGATTGAAAATTGTTATTTCCAACATTTTTTTTTCAGGAAAGAATTAAATACTTTTTAACAAAATACTGAAATTATTTTAAACAATTCATTTAAAAGTGTTTGAGTATAAGAGAAAATGAAACAAGGAACATGAAAAATATTGTTTCATGAAAAATTTGCACCAGGTTTGATACCTACTTGACAAACACTTTTAAACCTTTCAATATTTTTACAAATACAAGTAAACGATATTATTGACGTGGGAAAAATAATCATTAGACACTTACAGCAGATAAAATGCGGTTATCAACGTTGAAAAAGTGAAAAGCGCTGAATCTAGGTGTACGTTGCAAGATTTGAACTAGAAACATGTCAATCTGAAACAGTTAAACATGTTTCAAATTAATTTAGACAATGTGTATGAACTTATTTTATTATGAATTAAAAATGTTAAGAAATTATAAGATTATAAATTACGAATATTATATCATGTTTAAAAGCAGATTGGTCAATGTGCTATATTACAAAATATTGTTGTTTAGCTCACTGAATATTTACGACATTGCCATAGAAGGTATTTCTACATAAATAAAAATAAGACATAAAAAATAAATATAAATAAAATAACATAAAAATTATACATTACATGCGATTTTTGATTATTTGCGTTTGTAATTTAACAAAAGTTAATAAATTCAATACATCACGACGTACCTGCTCAGCCAGGTTCTCATCTTGAAATCTAATCGACAGCTTGACCACGAGTATACCGGTGCGCTTACACTGGAAACACGAAATATAAAAATAAATTAAATCGATCATGCGCTATATTTTATTGTTCCCAGTTTATAATCCGTTCAGAAAATTGTAACCAATGTCATAAAACACGTGACTATGTCAAAAAATTAAAAAATATGGTAACTGAATAAATATAAACAAGAACTTGCAATTATCTATGATTTAGTCCCGGAGTCCATCAGTGCAATAAAAACAAAGCTTAGATTTATAGATCGAAAATGAAAATATCCACACCTGTTCGACAATTCGATCACAGCTCCGAATAAGAATGATAGCATCAACGCAATGTTGTAATAGTCCCATTATAAATTCTGCAATCTCCAACTTTTCATCAATAGAAATGTGGCCAGAGTTGTTTAGTAATTTCGTCACATACGTTGAAATAGGTTTCAAAGGTATAAATATAATAGTGAATCGGCAAATAAACTGAGTCAAAAATAAAAATGAATTTATATTATTCGCTCGATTAATTACACGAACAATTGTGTGATAGTAAGACTTCATAACATTAATTTCTCCAATTACGAATAATTCATCGCAGTCATCTAGTCTTTCCAGTCTATAATTCATATTTTGGAGACGGGTGAAGATAAGTTCCAACAAACTTATCATTTTTACGATTGACAAACTAAGTATTAGGGAAACAAATTGAAAATATGCATAACTTAAAAATGTAGTCAAATTATAATGTGTTTTTAACGAGAAAACATTCACAAGAAAAGCAATCAATGCGTACTTTTTCGAGAGTACGAGTCGAAAAATAAAATTATTTTTCCATTTGCAATTTTTATCTAAATCGAAAATAGTATGGAGTATTTTTGAATATTGATCATCATAAACGACAGAACCGAAGAAAAATGATATAATTAAAACAAATGTTGCGATGTACCCCGCAAGATTGAAAAAGAAGTCGTAACGATATTCTATTACAGGATGAAAAGTGTAATGCAACACGAGTAATGTTGATCCGGTGAAACATGACAAACATCCGAGTAATATCAACCACACGCTTCTACCGGCTATTTGAAATCTAGATATTTTGTTATTGAAGAGCAAGGGAGGATACAGCAAACCGAATAATTTGAATATGAGTAAGAAATTCTCCATTTCTTTCGGATAATACTTATAACGATATAAATACATGTCCAGGTAAGATTATTTCTAGCTGATGTATATAGACTGAATGTAGTTTTGAGCGGTTGTTAAATTGTGTAACTAAAGTATTTTTAAACTGCCTAATATAAACGTGATTTGTTCAATATTCGCAAAATGATTAATGAATTTACACATTGTGGTTGTAATACATCATAAATTGTGTACGGTTTGAATTCAATTATAGTAATTTATATACAGAATAAAACTAAATCCTTGGTTAATGCTTTTTCTTTGTTCAACAATTTGAAATATTTACGCCAATTACTTATCGATTTTACTGAATCAATTTTATTCATAAAATTAATATATGCCCTCATATTTCACACAGAACCTTTATCACTATAAAAGTTAATAGAATACACAATATGTAGCATGTTATTGTATACTGACATTTCCTTTTAATATCGTTCATACGTAACATATTTTTATATTTTCGCTTCAATTTTCGAAAATCAGTTCAATTTCAATTTTTTGAACAAATGAGCTGTTTGCCACATGGGTTTTATTTTTCCTATTGATATCTTCCTTATATTTTCTATAATTACTGATGTATCTATAATTATGAAAATAAAACTATGCAAATATGTTCCCTTTTGGTATCATTATGATTTCGTGGCTAAAGATACAGGTTTATTATTTAAGTCAAAAATAATGTGATAACTTCTACTTCTACGATTCTATTTACAAATATGCCTTATCTTCGAGTAATATTTCACGGGAAGCATACATCTCAGTTATTCTCTAGGGTTCTAGCTTAAGAGCTTCAACTGACATCGATGAAGTCATTCAACCCTACATCTCATTCTGTTTTTTATTAAAATTCTTCGAAAAAATATGTTAATTTTTATAGCATAATTAGTTAGAAAACTGGTGTTCCTAAAAACGTTTCTTTAGCTAAGTCTTAATACTTTATGACTGATTGATATTTTACAGTTTTAAGTACAGTATTATGAGTAGTGTAAATTCGCTTTAATGTTTGGTAATAAATTCTAGCACGCGATTATATTTTATTAAAATGAAAACCTTGAGAAATATATTCCATTTTTACGCCTCAATTTTTTTTCAACATTTTTCATTCAATAATTTCACGTAATAGGGCCATTGGTATAGATCGTTTAACCTTAAGCTAATTCCCTATACAATGGTAATTTGTGGGATGATGATACGATATATCTACTTCTTATTCGCAATTTCCGGAAATCTCGATTCTCTGAGTAAGTTGTACCAAACTTGTATAGCGCAGTCTACACTAACTCGTTATTAGAACTGCTGGTTCTGGATCGGTAAATTTACACTATTACGTAGGTCCAGAAACAAAAATTTAATGGCAAGACATGAGTACATATATAAATAAACGTATTTGACAAGCATATGTACATTATTTTCTTACAAACGTGCAAAATTTTCCTATAGACACTGTGAGGTGCACTCATGCACGAACATCATACTGGCCCAATCATTGACGAATAGATGAAGAAGCTTACTTTAACCTTTTTTACAGGACGGAAAGTGAAGTAAACATAATTTTTTAAAACCACAACTTCATTTTTCTGATTTCACAATTAATATTAGCTTGCCTAAGTTTCTATACACGTGCTGAGTTACACTTTCACAGATGAAAATTCAACAAATTTTCCCGCTCTTGTAGCACCAAAATGCAACAAAATTATTGTAAAGGTGCGCAGGTATGATTGCGTAAAAAGATGGTTCTTACATACCTGTCAACCATGCATATTCATAAGTGCCGATTTTAAATGATTTTCTTGCTTCTTAGGTTGGCCCTGTTATCTAAAAATAAAAAATGTAACAATTAGAAAACCATCCTCATATCCGTTCATCCGTCTGTCACGATTTTTTTTTTAAAATCGTAACACTTCTGTACTTGAAATTTTGTTACAACAATAAAGCATGTTAAGTGGAATATATTTCAAGAGTTAACCTCAAAACTACCTGTATAAATATTTTAGGGAAGCAAATGAAATAATCGACTATTTTTTTTTTCATATGTCATGGATGTCAGAAATTTATATGAGACATTTGCACAGATATTTTTGAAAATATGAAGACAAAATATGTAAATCTGAGTATCCTTAACGCAACTAAACGCCTTCGTTTCCATCCCAATTACTAATATGTGTTTTCTAACAACATTCTGACGAATGCTACTCAAAATGTTATTAGATGAAAATATACATATCATCTAACAATATTCTGAGTAGTAATAGTAGTACTGTGTTAACGTTAATAGAAATAACACATTAATTTACATGTATAAATATTCACTCTTTTGTTCATTTCGATTATTATTTCAAAAACACATGGTAAGTAAGCTTTAAAATTACACAGTTCACTTAAGATTAATTTATAAATATGAAATCTTATCTTTGGTAGCAAACACTTTTTCCAGGAGACCCACAGAGGTCAAAACTATTATTAATGACCAAATTTCGAAAGATCTACCTCTTAATATATAGGTGTAGTGCTACATATAGATGTATTCAAACCTAACAATTTTCGTCCTTAACTAAATAACTTATCCATATTTCCTCAAACTTGAAATAAACAAAGCTACGTCAAAGATAAAAATACAATTTTTTGATACTAAAACCATCGATAAAATGAGATAATAATAATAATTAATTTGAAAAACTGAGAGTCGATAAGATCAATAACTTGTGTCATACACGGGTTTATTGTATTCCATTAGTTCACTTCATCCATTAAGTAACACTAAGTTAAAAATATATGCATTAGCAATTACTTACTTATAGTCTGAATATATATATATATATATATATATATATATATATATATATATATATATATATATATATATATATATATATATATATATGTGTGTGTGCGTATCTTAATTACTTGCGGTTTTGAGTGCTTTTCAACATGCAATATAAATAGCATTTACTCTTATATTTACCATACAATCGTCATTAAATTTTCATACTTTGATAATATAAAAAGATATTTCTTCTGTTCCCAACAAAATATTAGTAAAACTTTTGCATAAGTTGAAATCAAAATAACAATAATGTCTAATTATGAACATCGTTTTTACAAAAACAACAACATTATTTCGATTATATGTCATCTCGATTTTCGAATACGAGTTTCACAAAGATTATTCAAATTATGCTATTATGTACGTACATATAATATTACTTATAGCGACAAATTTTTAGGTAACTATTAGATATAAGTTTTATTAAAGTTACTAATTTCTGTACTTACGATATTAGAAATTATAATATTCACTTAAACACAGCGAAGAATATCTTTTAACGTTCAAAATATGTTTTGCATTAAGTACAGGTTAATCATAATTATTTCTAAATAGCTGAGAGCTCACACTTCTAGTATGTAAATATTAATTGATTATTGAACAAATACTCATCCGAATATTACACGAAATTATAGACAGCGCGCTTACATTAAAAAAAAATATTTTTTCCTCAAGTTTTACGCTCTGAAAATTTGTGACAAATTGTTTTCCTACACTGCCAAGAACAATTTTTTAATTCAGCAATTCTATTCTGAATAGAATTATTTACATGACGTAAATTAGTTTGTATACATAACCATAAAAATGTACCAAATGTTGTCAAGAATATTAGCTTTCCTAACTGGTCTAACCATAGTTGCAAACCTAATATAATTTTAAAATATCACGTAACTTTGAAATCATTTTGAAATAACTAGATAAAGACATAATCTGGTAAATGTTAAATTGTAACAAAATACACCGTATTATATAAAGTTTCGAAGTAAAGCATATAATGCATTGACGTATTCGGTGTGTTCTACAATATCCATGTGTTTCTACATTGATATTCTACAATTATGAAGCTAAATTAAAAGATGTTTTTAATTCTGCTAATTGAGTCATCGTCGGCAAGTCGGCAAGAAGGCGAAAAAGGTGCAACCGAAATTAAAAGTTCTAAGTTCTTACATCCATACGATTTTGAAATTTTTTCTTTCGATGGAACGTTATTGGTTAATAACCATTCTTATTGGTTAGTCATGTTCCGGCATTAAAATCGTACGGATTTATTTTTACATTTAAACGGCGTCAGTCCATGGTAAGACACTGGCTACAAAGTAAATGTTTAAAATATTACGTTCAGTCTAAATAGTCATAATGACAATATCCGATTTTACTTCTATTTCAGGTATTTAATTAGTCACTTGCAGTCAGTAGCAAAATTTGAATTCATCAAACCAATATTTCCAAAGCTTCAAATAATTTTCTGGTTAACTCATGCTAACGGCTTATGAAATGAGATTTTCTAATGCATTAAAATTCACTATGTTTACTTTATTCACACTGTAAAATAATTTTTTTCTTTTTACTTCCTTGACTTCAAGCTTAAATTTTTAGCATTCCAATTTAATGACTTCAGCCATTTCAAGTTTCAGAACATTTTGATTGAGAAATTAGCATGTAGTGTTCATTAATTTTGCATCACTTTAAACAAAAATAATAAACGAGCCATATTTTCGTTTACATCTTTTAAGTGTCTACGAGAGGACATACATGATTGTTTTATATTGTTTACAAATATATTCAATGTACAAAAAACATGATTATTTAATACGTTTCGGACAACCATAATTATAAGGATTCGTAACTACTAAAGAGACATAACGATGTAAGGTGATTGAATGATTTCAACAGTTTTAAAATGGGATGTTATTATATGTAAGTTTGGAAATGAATACCCGTGTTTCGAGTGAGTTTCATTATTACATGAATGTAAATTAAGGTCTTCGTAAAAGACGTTTTCTTGGGTAATATGATACCCAAGACACTATTTGTTTCTCCACTGAATATTTATCAAATAAAGAATGAACTTTGAAATACATTGACAGAAGAATCATTAATATACTCATTATCATTTCAATTTTCGTTTGTATGGTACTTTTTGTGAACGATCGCTTCTCCATATGCTTATCTTTTTTCGTCCTTCCGTTATAACTCAATTATCAAGACCTAAACGGGCTATCTCAGGTGAAATGTAACCTCTTAGAATTTGGAGATCCTTCTTAGATAACACTATAATGGATATTATCGTCAAGTATACCAACCGATACATTGACACCGTCAAACATAGATATAGTAGAGAAACGTGTGCGAGACCAATTAACCTCAACAAGATATAATGCTTGATGGGTTTGATACTATTAGCAGGGGTAAAAACCTCTAACCATCTGAATATTGATGAGCTTTTTCAAACGGACCATCCGTAAAAATATCCATATTCAGTACACAGCGGTATAAATATTTCGACTTTCTATACTTGCACAGAGATTTTAAATATTCCAAATAAACCAAATCCTACAATATTCAAGATCTGTGGCTACAAGATTCAAGATCTCTCAAAGCTACAAGATTCTTATCTTATCTCAAGGCTACAAGATTCAAGATCTCTGTGACGATAAAATATTTTACACATTTAAAATGGTAATTTATGACGGAAAACAGCCAAGTGAAGGTCAATTACAACTACAACTGATACACCAGTGTACCCTTAGCAGAAGCATTGCTCCAAAAATAACAGTTGTAACAATAAATAAGAACAAGTAGAAAATTCCTCCTGATTTCAATGCATTTCGTGGTCGGAATGTGAAGTCTAATATGTTTTTGGTTTTCGCGGCAACATGGTTTTGGTTTCGTGTGTCCCATGGGCAAGAAATAATGTACTACTTATTAGTATTATGCACAGTGATGATGAAACCAAAGCCGAAACTCAAAAAACCTATATAATTTTGAGTTACGATATCTTTAAGGACTCGTAGATGTCGTAGATCGTCGAAGGATGTCGTAGATCGTTTGTGTTAACCCTTAACAGGCCGGGTGCGGTCACCATGACCCCAGTAGGTGCAACACTGTCAATTTTATACTCTTCCAATATTCGATGGTATTTGCCCCTCCTGGTACCTTCGCAACTCAGACAATTAGTACGAGGCCCGGCTTAGTAATAGTCGCACGCGTCTTTTGTTTTGAGTCTTTATTGTTTAAAAGTTTGCAGCGGTCACAGTGACCGCACCCGGCCTATTGTGTGATTTTAGAAAGTGAATTCCTTTCTCGGTGTAGTCTTCATTTTACTAACAAAATGGAACGTTTTGACCAACAAATACAAGAGTGGCTTACACAAGAGGATAATGATGACCCTGCCTCTGATGGCGATGGTGAATGCAGTGATATTGATCAGGATATCGAACCAAATCACGTGATTTATGAGTCACACCACTCAGAATCTGAAGAAGAAGTTACCTCATCTAACGATGAAGATGATCAACCTTTGTCAAGTCTTCAATCGAGTCGTAAGCGCAAGGCAAGTAAAAGTATTTCCGATAGCGAGGAAGTTCAACTAAGGTATAAAAACTATTTCGGCAAAAATAAGTTTCACTGGTCTTCTGTTCCATCTGCCGTCCGAAGTAGAACAAGAAGTCATAACATAGTAGATGTACAACCAGGAATACGTCAAAGTCTTCGACACAGCCTTACAGCAGAATCGACAGTAGAAGATGTA
The DNA here is from genome assembly GCA_039881145.1 of Druceiella hillmani. Classification (NCBI taxonomy): domain Eukaryota; kingdom Metazoa; phylum Arthropoda; class Insecta; order Lepidoptera; family Hepialidae; genus Druceiella; species Druceiella hillmani. The sequence goes on from JAYKKI010000010.1 coordinate 26,257,063, forward strand.
TGGAATTGTTTTTTTCGTGAGGGTACTCTTGAAAAAATTATAACACATACCAACAGTCACTTAGAAAAGATGCGAGACAAGTATGACGACAATAGTTACGTTTATAATTTAGATATGATTGAACTAAAAGCATTATTAGGCATATTGTATTATTCAGCGGTGTTCAAAGAAAATTACGCAGATTTTTCAAGTTGGTATAGCTCGGATGGAACTGGCCGATGTATTTATCAATGTATTATGGCGAAAAATAGACTGAAAATACTTCTACTAGCATTACGCTTTGATGAATCTTCAACTCGGCTACAATGACGTGAAAATGATCCCGCAGCGCCAATTTCTGAAATTTTTATTGATTTTATTGGCAATTGTCAAGACGTATGCGAAATTGGAACTGAAGCTTGTGTTGATGAGATGCTGGTTGCATTTCGCGGCAGATGGAAATTTAAAATGTATATGCCAAAAAAACCGGCAAAATATGGCTTGAAAAAACGAAAGACCTATCATGTATGTTTTTGTTGTAGGAAGCCGATATGTATCGAATGTAGCCAAAAGATGTGCCGCGATTGTCGCGAAACAAGACCATGATTGACGGTTGTCAATTTGTCATTAACAATATCTTTTAAGTTAATTTTTTATTTTCTCTATATTATATGATCTCTTCATACAACAAAACCAAATTTATTTTCCAAAAATTAGATAAAGTTTTTTTTTAAGGAATTTATACAGAAGTTTAGAGATTTTGTTTCGTTTTGGCGTTTGAGTAATGTTTTTTTTTTATTTAGCATTAATAGAAGTTATATTTTGTTAATTTTTCTTTCCTAATTATAAGTAAACACTATCAGTAACACTGTTATTGTATTTTTATTTATTTATTATTAGGATAATATCATAAAAATATTATACTTTAAGTACATGCGGTCACGGTGACCGCGCCCGGCCCGTTATGTTACAAAAAAACCACCCGGCCAGTTGAGGGTTAATTACATTGGTGCACGAGCAACAAGGTTTTGGCCCATGGTAATCTTTTACATTATGCTGAATGTTAGACAGTATGTTCCTCACATAATTTTATTGTTGGAAATATTAAACCAAGTTTTTAAAGTTCCAAACTTCCCCATTTGGTTGCCTTAAGTTGCCTAAAATAGGGACAAAGGAATATATTTATTTATTTTATATGTCGATAATCTAAGTCTCACAAAAAACCCGTATAGAACATTTTGGCAGAAAACCAAATTATCTACAACATTTATTTTCATCTAATTTTCCGTGAAAGTATGGAAAATATTATTTTCTATGATTTATTGTTTAGGGTGTAGATAATTTTGATAACAAAATGATTAATAATAAAGCATTAATTGAATAAATTAAATATAAATATAACATTATATTTTGAACACTTTTAAAACAATTACATATTACTTTAATTCATCTACTTTGAAATTTTTGACTTTTGAAAAATTATTACATGATTAAAACAAATTTTAGTTGAAATTTTTAAAATTGTGGGTTCCACAAAAAACATTGACGTAAGTTTAAAACAAAAACTTTATAAAAGCTTAGAAGTTTTTTCAATAAATTTTTGGTCTCCTCCTGCACATAAAATTTTAATTTTTGATAATGCGTAAAAAAATTCTAAATAAAAGTGGCACATATTGCTTTCTTGCAAAAAATTTTTTTGTGGTCCAATTTATGTTTTCCGAGATATAACACAAAAAAATAAACTTTTATAAACTAAGGCCAGTGCTCGGTTTGTCCAAGCTTAATATATCGAAACTCGGAAAATTATTCTTCGCTTTAGAAAAAGTTCATTCGTAAAAGGTACATTTTCATTTCTTCAGTGTAAATTTATGAATGTAACGTGCAGCACTTACCTAGAAAGAAAATCTCCTAGTAATTATGGTATGCTCCTCTTATTTATCATACTTAAAAAGACTTAGCTGATGCATGTAAACTGGTCAAACATTGTGAAGATTATATTTTAGTGGCCAATTCCTTTTTAATCGATAAAAATAGTGAAATATGGAAATATCCACAACATTTCTAGGCCGACATATTCCGCTTAATCGAATGTACGTGGATTTGCTACTTCATCAATTGTGTGGTTGTACTAAAAAAATACAGAGAAAGTTTTTTGTCTATTATAAATATATAATCACTTGACGACTGTTTTTAAATAGCAGTAAGTAATATTTATACATAACATCATACTTTTTTCAAGTTAAAGTAGACGTTTACAAAAGCGACCACTCTTTCCTTTGGTTTAATGGAAAAACCAATTTCAATATCAATTATATAACAGTATTATTCCCTCCGAACCGTACTTATATCTTCATTAACTTCTGAAAAATCTTCAATTTTTTTTGAGCTTTGAAAAAAATTTGCACGAGTTTTTATAAGACTTTTGTAATCCCATCACACTTTTAGATTCAATATTAAAAAAGGTTGAAACCATTTTTGTGGTGGATGTCAAATGTGTTAAACAAAAATATCTACAGATGGGCATGTATTCAACTTTTTATACCTATGAAAAGAAACATCTTTAAGTATTTGTATAAAAGTCTCACAGTAAATATTAGTGTTATGTCTTGTGTTTAAAAGGAGTTGGCAGAAGCTAACTTATTCTTTTTATGTATGCAATAAACACCTAATGTCAAAAATTCTCGTCGTTTACTCTTAATTGTAAGAAGATTATTTGTAAGATTCCAAATTTACTATCTTTATATGACAGAAAAGAGTAAGTGTAACTTGTATCACTAATGCTTGAGTGTGGATTTTTTTATTAGTTTCAGCGATGAGCTATGGCTGTCTTCTTGATACAATCTTTTCTTTTCTGTCTGGTAGTAGTGAACGCAGGTTTCATCGCTTGTTATAGTTTTTTTTTGGAGAAATACATCACTATCAACGTGAAAATGACGGAAAACTTCTTCAAAGTCATCAACACAATGGTATTTTAGTTTAACCATCAAATGATATGGCACCCATCTTTCAGACATTTTATGAAATCCCCATTGTTGACAATATTCTGCATTGAACCTAGATTAATCTCTAAAAATGTGGCTATTTCATTCGGAGTTATACGCCTATTTTTCTTCACAAGCTCTTCCACTAATGCGATTTTTCATCCATTACTATTTGGTGACACTAACTGATCGCGAGGCATTCTCCACAGAAGTTACGCAGGTCTTAAATTTTCTACACCACTGTCTATTTGCAATGGCAAAAAATACGAATCACTATACTGAATTGTCATCTTGAGATGGATTTCAAGTGTATGATATATATATATATATATATATATATATATATACACGTGTATATATATATATATATATATATATATATATTTAATGGGCGGTTACATATTACTTTTTTATTGAAGTCGGCTCTGGAAATCCATTTAAAAAGAATATTTGCTTTACAACATTCTGCAGTGTTTTCGAAAGATTGAAATATATAAAATTGAAATATAATACTCTTCAGCAGTTCACTTTTTATTTTTTACTATTGTGAATAATAAAGAGGCTTGCTAAATAAAATGTTTACTTTTCTTTTAAATAATATAGCTTTTCTTAAGTGTTTAGGCATTCTTATCGAAAACTTACCTCATGGTACTTCAAAATCAAGATTCTTTTATACAAAATATCTTTATATAACTTTTAACATTTTTGATAGTCGATTAATTTGCATATTTTCTCTTCACCAGGAATTTTCTTTTGAATATTAAAGTTGATATCGTCCATAAATTTATCCAAACATTGCTTACATATAGATGTAAGCAATGTTTGGATAAATTTGGTCGATGAGTTCATTCTCTGTAATGGCTAAGTTGTAAATTGTATGATGTATAATCACTATTGAGTACAATGAGGTCAGTTGTCTAGTCAGTAGGATACATATCCTACTGACTAGACAACTGCCTAGCCTTTGCCTATTTCTAAAAGTTTTTGAGCAAAATATGCTGTTGTTTCCTCTATCGATAGCCCAACTCGCATGTTTTTTGTTAGTCGCGGTATTTGTATGTGTGGCCAGAGACGTGATTTTTTTAAGCATGAATTGATTTCGGCTGCTGGATTTGGGGATAACTGGAAGTGTTTGCGGAAAACCTCATGAGAGTATGAACAGAGCTCCTCCCATAAATTTACTGTTTACTTGTCCTCGTCCGTCCTTGTGGTAGGGTGCTATTTTCATGGGTGACTTCGTTCGTTGTATTTTATCATAAGATTGTGTCGCAATTCTTGATTCTTCAGTTTGTTCATTTCGTTGTTCTTCTGTTTCTCTGCTTCTTACGGTACTCGTTCTCGTTCGTTGAGAAAGTAAACGTACTTCGTGCTCTTCAACCGTTTCGTTCTTTCGCTGTTCTTTTTTACTTCGCCGTTTTGCTTCAGAATTGGCAAGACCTCCTCCTCTTATACATTTGGGCATTGTGTAAAATATAAATCATATCAATTTTTTATTAAGAAATACACTAACTACACTGTAAACACCTTTCACACTTTATTTTCAATTTATGTTCAATGACTGTATCACTTTCATTACTCACATTTCACTCTTTGTTTTTATTCAATCACTGAACTTCACTGATAAGGAACAGACGTTTTAACCCACGACGGATCTTGCTTTATATACCCCTAACAATGGGTAGCTTCACCCATACAAAAAAGACTTCGAATGGTCCGCAATATTCCAGAACATTCCACAACATTCGAGAGTGTTCTGGAATGTCTCACAATGATCTGGAAAATTCCGGGATGTTCCTGAATATTCCAGACTATTCCCAATCATTCCACAATATTCCAGAACATTCCAAAACATTCGAGAGTGTTCTGGAATGTCTCACAATGATCTGGAAAGTTCCGGGATATTCCTGAACATTCCAGACTATTCCCAATCATTCCACAATATTCCAGATAATTCCGGTATGTTCTGGAATGTCGTGGAACGCTCGCTGGAATATTCTGGACTCTTCTATAAATTTCAAGGGGGCGAAACTTTCAGCCCTTAAGCATGCCCTTCAGGTAAAAACGGAAATATAATTCCATAATGCCTTATAATTCCCTTGATTGTATTGGAATTCGTTTCTGAGTTTTAAAGGCATGCATCTTGTACACTTACTTTTATAATATAATATATATTGTATTATAATTTCAAGCACTTTTCGGTAATGTTATGTATATGGCATAAATTATTATTACACACTCAAGGCAGAAAAATACGGCTTACGACATTGAGAAAGAGGAAAGCGCTAAAGGAAGACGAACTATTTAAAATGTTCACCAGAAACACATCAACCTGAAACAATTAGGACATACGTATGGAATACATCTTTTAGCCTAATTTTACCACTTTCAAAAATATACATTTACCTAATCTGTATTAATTGCGTAGGACCAAATTTTACCATTTTAAAATAGCGAAAAATTATTAAACAGGTTTAATATTCAATAAACACAATACTTCGGAAATAAAACTAAACTGGTGAAAATATTTTTCTTTGATTTTATGATCATGCATAATTTAACTACTTACTGCTTTTAAAACTGCGTTTCAATAATGATTTTCATAAGTGAACGTTCGTTTCTAATGTTAACTACAACAGATACAGATGCCTATCTAAGAATTAAATCATTATATCGCGACTTATTTGCTTATTGAAATTCTAAGCTTGAAATTTTGATGTTTATCCTAAATAATTCGTTGATTTCCTTTCAAATTTACAATCAATTTGCAATGCGTAACTTCATTGATCGAAATGTAGTTAGAGCTTTTTAATAATATCGTCACGATTGTTAAAATCAGTTTGAAAGGAATAACTATAACAATGGTGGTAAGCAAATTTAGTAAATAACAATGATAAAAATTGCATGTTATTTCCTCGGTTAATTGTGCAATCGGTTTTATGAAAGTAAGATTTTCTAACAATGATATCTCGAATTAATTCATTGTAATCATCTTTCCCAGTCCAGAGCTTACACTATGAAGACGCGTGAAGATAAGTTAAAAAAAACTGATAAATTTTATGCTCGACAAACTGAATATTACATGAACAATTAAAAATATGCATAGCCTTTAAAGGTGGAAAATTAAATTCTATTTTATTCCAACAGGTATGATTTACGTAGATTTATGTAATCAATGTGTAATTTTCTGCCAGTATACAAACAAAACTATTTAGTAATCAGCAGTTTTTATCCAAATCGTATATAGTATACATATACACGATCAACAGCCAAATAGAGTATATGTGGATGTTGATCATCAAGGAAAAAGGAAAAAATTGAAACGAATAAACATGTATTCTACCAGAATACAAAAAGAGTCGTAATTATATAGATTATGGAGGACAGAATAAAGGATGTGATGCACCTCGAGTAACGTTAATATGGAAAAACATAAAAGAAAAGTATGAAACGAATAAGATCAAACAGACGCTTCTACCGGCGATTTTAATTCGCAATATTTTGTTAACGTTCAACATTAAAAGAGGATACGAGAAACCGAATACCTTCAATGTGAGTAAGAAATTCTACATTTCTTTCGGATAATACCTATATCAGATCAATCGGCTAAAATCCGTAAGGTTATTTCTAGGAATTAGATGTGACCAACGGTTACATTGCATGACCATTATAATTGTAATTTACTTTATATTGTGTACAATTTACGTAACATTTGTGAAATGATTGATGAATAAATATTTGAGGGTGGTCAAGGATGTTTTACTAATAGAATTCATTTATAATAATTTACCAGTCGATAAAAATCAAGTTGCGCTCCCCGCTTTTAAACAGTTTATTCAATTATCATTTAATTCTATTGTATTTATTTTTGTGCATGCTCTTAAGTATACAGTCACAGCATACAGAGAGCCAATGTTTTTTAACATGATCAAAGACTAAAAGCGTACACAATAAACAGCTGTATTTCACCATAGCAGGAGTAACTTAATGATTTCTTTTTATGTTTTTCAGGCACAAACATATATTTCCATTGTCATTTCGGTTTTCCATTATCTAATTTACCTCAATTTGTTTTTCGTAAGGCTCAATTTAGTCATATGCGTCTTTCCCTTTTACGTCTCGCTGATATTTTTGTATTTATGTAAAAATATATAACCAATTGAATACTTTTCCCAATGGTTTCATTGTACCTCCATGATCAAATTTTACCAGAAAATATTGTCGTTTTTATTATGTAAGTTAAATTGTTTTCCACAAGTAAACTGAATAGCTGTTTTATAAAGTTAAGGATTGTTTTCCTATATTGAGGTCTATTTTTACACAATGCAATCATTATTCAGTTACTGTCCACATTTAAATTAAATTAAGGGAAATTGATTTAATTAAAATTATGAATATAGTAAAGGTGTGAATGCAAGAATAAAGACCACATATGAATAGAAAAATTGTACTTGCATCTTTAAATAGCGTTAGTACTTATTATTTGACGATCGGCCGACTGGAGCTTTTTAATTATATATCAAAGATTGTGTATGTTACTTAAATTTATTAGCAACTTTAAAATTCTTTAATTGCAAAGTTAAAATTGAGAATAAAACTAAAAAGAAGAAATCGTTACATAAGTGTGTCTATGTCTTATAATTACCTTACAGAATAAACTAGAAAAAGCGGTTTAAAAATAAAAAAAAATATGGCGGCATAAACAAATATCAAAAATTAATCTCAAAAATGTTTAATACACTCAAAGTTATTGCAGAGTTTGGTTATTATTGATAAACAAGAACTCTGAAAATTTTTAATGTATTCTAGACCGTTCTAAACTTTCCAAGTTCAGGATACCGAGAACAAACAGAAGTTTGAGAGACACTAACCCTTATTATATTAAATAAAAGTAAAATATTTTGTGTTTATTAGTATGTTTCCCTTTATTTCACATTTTCATAGCATATTAGCATATATGCGTATCGTCAATAGTCATAGCGACGCTATAAGCATTGAAACTATAAATAATAAATATTATTGCTGTACATAGTATTTATGCTGAAAATCAAATTTACGGAAATTTAATGTGGAAATTTTTAAATCCTGTGTGAATAACTATCACTATTGGCAAGTAAATATATTTAAATCTTAAAGTTTCTTTGATATTATACACATATAATTTATTATTTTTTAAGCGGTACTTACCAATTTTGGCCAAGTGGGGAATTTTGACAGATTGAGGATTTCCGCATGTGTACGAGGGGATAAGATAAAGTGAGGGAGAAGTATATATTTTAAAGAAAAGAAAGTTTCTTACATTTTTCTAACACCATGCAAGGTAAGCCGCAGACAAAGCTGGTATATAGAAAAAAGACGAGTTTTTAGGATTTTCTGCTTAAAATTTCGCGTATATAAAATTCTAAATAAATTTTTTTCGTAATAATTTAGTTTTTTAACCTACGTAAATACCAATTACAGTCAACACCGTTAAACAGGGTTATGAACGATTGACAACAAAATATGAGTAATAAGGTTAAAGGTAGATTATGACTATTGGACACACCACATAAAAAAGCGCGTAGTACTTTGTCGCAAGCGGTGGTGTGGAAATGAACACAATTAGATTTTCATCCTTCAAATCCTATTAAAATTATTTTAAATACATTTCCCAACAAACAAATTTCCAACATACATTAATGCACGGAACGAGGATTATATTATACATATTGAGGGGTACTTCTTTTTCCAAACTGAATTGACTGTACGTCTTCGAAACGAATATAAGGGAAAGAATAAAGTTGCTTTTTTGTAGGAAATTTCCTGATTTTGAATTTTTATAGTAATTATTTCATTCGAAAAGTTAATAGTGGTTGAAGTAATCATCAAAAGAAATCACTTTACTTCATCCCCAAAAAAGTCTCAGAGTGAAGTTTGGAGATATTTAAGGATAAAAATAAAGGTTTCTTGAAAACTCAGGCTTGCTATTTTTACGAATGCAGGAATCCTTTAACGGCTGGTTTAAATAAAAATTTTATAAACTGATTTCCACAATTAATTCAATATTATGTATTGTTTATATAGTTATATGTCCAGTTTAAGGCAACAGTCAGTAATATTTTACTTTACACAGTTTACTTGACGTTATTTTGGCTTTATAAGACGAATAAAATATAACAGTTTAAGCGCAGATAAATATTAGATCAAAAGAATATGATTCCCCGATATAGCCGGGTTCTCTCCATCTATTGTTTTTCCCGGAAATTCTAACCTTCTTCCTAACTTCCTAACTATTCGTTTATTTTATTTTATATTTTTTTCTAATATAATCAATGCGAAACTGAGTTTATTTGTCCTTCCTTCACATTGCAATGAGCCAACGAATTGACATGTTTTATGCAAAGATATTATCATCTGATCAAGAAATAATACATTTCATCCCGTTAAGTATTAAAGACCTTGCCGGGAAATGATACGTGCAGTTATTTTTTTCACTATATTTTAGACGTTACGGAACATTTTAATCCGAAACTAAAAAGTGTACGAAGGGAATAAGAAAGTAACGTCGCGACGGATCAACTGACCGACGCGATGTTTAAGACCTCACACATGTAATAAAAAAGATCAACACAATCCTTATTTGGAGGGTTTAATTCCTAATTTGGAGGGAAATATTTTCCGTTTCATTAGCATGTGCATTATAAAGTTACGGAAATAAAAACTTGGTTTTTAATTTTATTCTTTCTAAGTAGCGCTGCTTGTTTTTTTTTGCTTTTTTCTAATACATATAAGGCCTGTTGTCAGCCCGCACTTCACTCCATGCACACATGTTTTAGAGGGAAATATTTTTGTTTCCATAGTCATTTGTTTTCTAGAACCACCAAAATAATAACACAGTACATATCTTAACCAAAGATATGTACTATGTTGTTATTTTGGTGGTTCTAGAAAAAGCGAATTGTCAGCGCTTTTTAAAACGGAATGCAACACTATATATATATATATATATATATATATATATATATATATACGCTTCACATTTCGCTTTTTCTAAATATGCATAAAGCTTTTGTGAGCATACGCTTCATTCGATACAATTTTCTATTTTTGTTTATATTTTTCTTTGTTTCCTTTAAAATTTGGTTTTGTGGTTTTGAACCTTTTTCTCCATATTAATAAAAATTTTTAAATCTTTTGATTTGGTAAAATTGTAAAAATTTTTCGATTGTCTGTTTTGCTGTTTAGATTGTCAAAATACGTTAAATAAAAAGAATTCAGAAATGTAAATAAATTCTTTCGACAATATCGGTTCAAGCAGTAGCAAAAAAATTTAATTGCAAAGGTCTTCAGAGAACTGAGAAAATAAGAGCAAGCATAGCGTCAAGCCGCACTAAGAGCCGCAGAATAGCTTGTGGAAACTCAGAAAAGTTTGAAGGAAATTCAACATACCACGCTTATTTCATAAGATTGGAGACTCTTGGAGAATCACAGGTGAAAAGAATCGCCAAGAAGGAACCAAGTGGAACGTGGACAAACATTTGAAAGAAAACAATTTTCTTTAAATAATTACGCGACATTTTATTATATTGATTGTAAGAATTACAGGCATATTTTTGTAGGACACTTAGACAAGTTCTGCAGGTTTGAAATGGAAAGATGAGGATACAGCAATGTGTTCTTCCATTGACAAAGTTTGTTTCTTTACGCGGTAAGCCAGAAGAGCCTTTAAAATCCTTTTTTTCTATGACAGCGACGAAATACGGCTTTTCTCAAACAGTATCAGAAATTAAATCATTTTTCCAAGTGATATCTTTTGGAGGTTGACAATGTTGGGACACTTGCTAATGTTCATTATTCAAGGGCTAATTTATAATATAATATTTCAATTTTTTATCAGCTGACAATGAATATTATAAATCCTCGCAAGTAGATTTCATAGGTGATAAAGGCATTGAAGTAAACCGTTGCTGCCAATTTATTCAGGGGGCTGCAATAAACACGATGTGGAAAATTAAATGAATTTTACGCAAACAAAATATCTTGATATATATATATATATATATATACATATATACGCACACACACACACGCATACACACACACACACACACACACACACATATATATATATATATATATATATATATATATATATATATTCGAAACCGCTTTAGAGAAACTGATTCAACAAGATCACAAGAAAGTCATCCATGATGATCAGACTCCGCGTTGAGACTGATCTCCTGAAAGTTCAAAGTGGCAAGACATTTCACACTGATTACAGAAGACACTCGTGGACATTTAATTTAACATTTAATAATCTCATGAATAGCAAAATATTTGCAAAAATTGAAGATGAATATATTCAATCTTGGGGCAAAAATTAAATAGCAAGTAACTTACGTCATAAAATTGTTCAAAAACTAAACGGTGATGTTCCAAAAAGTTATTACTGGAAAAAAGACACATATTCGATAAAGTGTAACGTGTGTTATATTGGCATTTGTAGGTACTGAATTGGTAGTTTTATTTTGTTGCTGTTGAATTATCCATATTCAACTGGAATTACAAGTTCTGAAATTTATTTTCTCCGTACTTTATAAGGAATATCAGAATCCTGACAAAATTGCTCACCTGTCTGCCTATCCCCTTATCACGACCGATTTTTCTTTAAAAATATGCAACGATAAATGAAACAAACATCATAATTCATGAGGTTAGCGTAAACATTTTATTTTATATTCATTCAAATAGGTTAAATATTATTGCAAGAGTATCCATTAAAAATGTTATTGTGCATAAACAATCACCATACATGAACACACTATTTACATAATAATAATGAAATAAAAATCTGAAGCAGATTTTTATTTTTCTTATTCTAAAACAAAGGAAAAGCAATTATAAGATATTGATTAAAAAGGACAATGTACTTCAGTAATTTGGGTGCAAACTTAAATAGAACTGGTGCTTTATATTCATTGCACAATTTTTTCTGTGCTGTTACACTTAATTAAGTCGTTTGATAGGTGATAAGGATGTTTTCGAAGAGTGTGATGATCATCTGTAATAAACAAAATTGTTTCACTAAGTTTTTGATGCTGCCATAAAGCAAAAAGTTTCGTATCAATAAACATATAGTAGATAATCTTAACCGGCTCTTAGATATATATATATATAATATATATATATATATATATATATGTATATATATATATATATATATATTATATATATATATATGTATATATATATATATATATATATATATATATATATATATATATATATATATATATATAATATATGTATGTGTGCATATTTTCCATATTATGAATAATAAATTTGGGAGTTTTATCAACAGGCGGACAATTTTGTTACCAAACTATACAAATTTTGTTCCAAAAAAGCATTGAAGCAGAATTATATAATTGAAGTTATTGGGTACTTCGACAGATTTTTATTGTGACTTTATTTTTATTAAATTTTTCTAAATTTATAATTTTTGATGTACTTGAAATACAATAACTTCTATTATCACTTTTTGTAACTTTTTTCCTTTGGATCGATAAGATTTGATATTTTCAAACATATAAATTTTTTCAGATCGTTATAAGCAATATTTTGTAAAAGGCACAAAGAATCATTAGACACTTACTGCAGATATAACCCGCTTATCGACATTGAAAAAGTGGCAAGCGCTGAAGTGCGGTGAACTCTGCCAGATTTGCGCCAGGAACATGTCAACCTAAAACGGTTAAGGCACATTGATACGTATAAGGTAATTTATGAATAATTCGATTAAACTGCCATTTAACAAGGTTTGGGGGTAGAAAGTATTATTTTACCATTATTAGGCTCTATGAAGTACTGTTTTTCTTCGAGATATTGAATATTTACTATAATGTCATAAAAGTTATTTCCTAATTCGTTAAAAATAATATACTTCAAATATTGATATTTTCTAGACGTAAATCTTTTTTCTAATAAGTTGAAACCTAATAAGATATCTACTTCATAACTTACCCGTTCATCCAATTCTTTATCTTGAAATCTGATGGATAGCTCAAGCAGAAGTGTGCTGGTGCGTTCACACTAAAGACAAACATAATAATAGTAAATTATCAGTTAAGCAATAAATAAGCCACATATAATATTTTATTTTTCGAATTTACAATCATTTGGTTCAGAACCTTATGACCCATAGAATAAATATATGCACCTGAAAACAACTACTTCAAAATAGTGACAATATATAGCGTAAAAATTTCAGTTTAATAGTCAAAACTCTATATCCACATTTTGGATAGTTAGCGGTTTAAATTTTACTGTTTCAGAGGCATTTGTTAAAAGTGTAATACACAGTTTTCGGTTTGCGTGCTCCCCCTAGTTAGCCGCCATTAAAATGGATTTTGAACCAGGAACATCTGACACACCGAAAATTGTGTTTGATACTCTTAACAATTGCCATATTTTTTATTGATATCGCGGTTATCGTATTTTATCATACCCGGTAAATTAATTTTTTCTTATATTCCGGCATATATTTTGATGAAAAAACATCTTATTTTTACATTTTATTAACATTTTCAAGAACAATTAATAATTAAAATTTTGCAAGTTGTAGAAAGCAAAAAGTGTGTTGATAAAATGTTTAACGCATAGTCCCTCACGTTTTTATTTTGAATTTTATAACAGAAGTATCTACAATTTTTTTTGCATATCATTTTGAGTTAAACATTTTCAAAAGACTTAATATATCGATGGGAAGAAAGTCATGAACATTGTTTTTCGGTATTTTATTTGGTATTCGGAAGCTTCAAGTAGGTGTAAAACAAAGTTTCGTAACGAAAAAGATAATTTAGAATAAAATAAGAAAGGTAGATTTCTTGTCTTGAAATGTTCTACAAAAATGTGTAATCATTTTTCATATAGTTGAAATAAAAAAAACTGTTAATTATTTAAACCAGCATTCTTTGCTATTAACCGTTATTTATTTCTTACCTTATTACATTTTTCAAGGGAACATAAATAACCCAGCAACGATGCTCTTATGTTTTATATTAGTGATGTACATAGTATCAGTTTAGTGATGTAACTAATTATTTATACTTAACACTCCTCCTACAAATTAATTTTTTAAACTTAAATTGAATAGAACAAAACTAAGTTCGCTACAACTCACTACACTCTTTAAAAAGTATCCATATCAAAGTTCTAACTAAATCAAATCATAAAAAGTTTCACAAAGTTATCGAATGAGTCCTTAGGTTAGCTTTTGGTCTTTAAATCTGCAAAATTATCTTTAGCTATAGCTCCTACGTTGTCTACTAAAAGCACAACTTTGTCATCTAGTCCGAGGTTCTTTGCTATGCCCTTAATAGTCACAACTTCCTGAGCAGTAGTGGCCGCTGCGACATATTTTGGTTCGGCCGATGAGAGTGTTATACAGTTTTGCTTCTTAGATGGCCAAGTATTATTATTAGTTCATTGAAATATAAATGCTTCACTAACACTCTTTCTCCCTTCTTTATATCCTGCCTAATGTGCATCTGAATATCCACAAGCTTCCATAAGCTTACACTTTCTTCTTCACTATTCCTGTATAATAAATGCATCTCTTTTATTTCTTTTGAATAGCGGATTATTCTTTACCCGGCTTTCCAAAGAAGTTCGTTTGGTTTATTCAAATATCTGCAAAATTATTTACTGAAAATGGGTAATAATATGTCTTAGCTTTGAATTCATTCTTGATTGATGATTTACATCAACTATATTTGCATTTTGGATAATAATCAACATTTCATCTACATAAAATCAATGTATTGTTACTATAATCAATTATCCATGTATTGTTACTATAATAAAGATACAATTGCTTTATCCCGGTCTTGTATAACTTTTATCTTTAAAGAAAATATCTATTCCTTTATTCCAGAATCTTGGAGCTTCGGTCAGTCCATATAATGATCTTTTTAATTTTACTACTTTTTTCTTTTGTTCATTTAATCCTTCAGGTATATTTATGCATACTTCAGACTTTACTTTGCCGTTTAAAAAAACTCTAGGAATATCCATCCGGTGCATACTTAAGTTCTCTTGCTATGCTTTTGCTATTGTCATTATAACAGTAAGTTGTCTAGTAACAGGTGAATACACAACATCAAATTCATCACCCTCTTTTGTTGTAGTGATCTGACTATTAGTTTAGTCTTTTTTATTTCATCATCATTATGTTTGAATAACCATTTAGTTTCCTATTTGGTAATTCTGCGTCTTCCCATGTTTCCAATATTCATAAAGCTTCTAAGTCACTATTTATTGCTTGCTTCCATGCATGGTCTTTTATTGCTTTTTCATAGTTTGCGTGAGTTTCAGAAAGCATAATGTATCATAAATTAGCCAACAGTCAGTAAGATACATGAGTTTCATAATTTGCCTGGTATTTTGGGTATTTCAGATCTTGTATTTATTTTGACTTCATTGGTATTATTTATATTTCCTTTATTTACAATATTTTCGTTATTTTGTATATTTTTTCATATTTTGTATTTTTTATTTGTTATTCATTTGTTCATCTATTTCGATTTCTCTCTTTTTACGTTGGTTCTCTATATTTTCAAATGTGTAAAGTAGACATTTGTGTCTTATCAAATCCGACATCTCGTGAGCATATAATTTTATCTGTCTCAGGTACCCACAGTTAATATCCGTTTTGTTCATAACCAACCATCCTGGTATCTATCACTCTATTAAATAGCTTAGAACCTTCAGGTTACTTGCACACGCTTTAGATTCAAAAACTTTTAATCTTTGTACATAATTTCTTTCTAGAAACAAATTAGCTGGAATATGTCCTGTCAGTGTTGAAATAGACTTATTTATTTGTTATTATGCACATTACTGTGTAGGAATACAAATCTCAATTATCATAGTTTGTGCTTAATTATATATTATACGGTTAATCACTCACTGAGTATTCTATTGTAACACAGAATTTCTTCAAATCAGTCGAAGAAAACTCTTCACCATTAACAGAGAATTCTCTTCAATTTAACACCTCCCTCTGTGTTAATTTCTCAGATATAATTTTTCAAATTGTTAGCTGTTTCGCTTTTCTGTCTTAACTTTATGCTTACTTTAACAAGTTGGGAAAAAGCATCCATAATAGTTTGAAAGAATCTGCAACCTTTTTTGATATTGGACACATTGATCCAGCTTTAATTGACTAATATGGTAACTTTTTCTTCATTTCAGTTCAAAAGGAAACTTATTGCTTTACCTCTCACGCACGATTCAAAAACTTCATCAGTTACAGGTAAATTAATTTTCATTAAGTTTTTTTCTGATTAGATGGCCAAGATGTTGGTGCTTTAGCATGCCATCATTAATTCCTGTAGTATAATATATATATAGGTATAATCTACGTTCTTTTTCTGCACAAATGTTATCACTATCTTTTCTTCGTATAATTTTCAATATATTGTTATTCATTACTATTATATTTCCGTTAGCAGATATTTTTAATAAAGAAAGTAAATTAAATCTTAATTTTTCTAATATAAGAGCTTCAAAACTTAATGATTTTTCATTTTGTGAATGGCAATTTAATTTTCCCTTCGTGTTTGCTACCATAGTCTTATAATGTTTTGCAACTGAAATATGTATTGGATCCTTCAATGTTTACGAAGCTATAATTATGGTGATTTATATTATCCAATAATATGCTTAATCCTCGTCTGTAGCCTCGTGAGACACGTCTGTTGCTCCGTTGTCCTCTGGCTATACTTCCTCTGCCTCGCTCATTTTCCATAGTACACTAATATTATTTATGTTCAATCTTGTGACATTTAAAACATTTAATATGAAATGAAGTAAGCATGCTAGTGTTTCTATTTGTGTATAGGCCTGTTTTCACTAGTCGAGTTTCAGATTCTTAGGATTAATCGTTTCAATTGCTGTGACGACATTTTCGTATATTTCTGGTAAGCCTGTAAGTTATCTTTTGCTTCCATAGCTTTCGTACTTATTGTGTCTAATTCTCTTATGATTCTGCCAAACTTGTAAAAGTCTTCTTCTAATTTTTCTTCCTTAGAACATTTAAAGTTTAATGATTTTCGACCTAAATTAAGTTTGGACACTACCCTGTTTTGTTAGAATACCTCTTTATTCTATCATATTCTTGTCATTATCACAATCTTTTAATAGATTTAGGTGGCGATCAGTCACACATTGCACTATTTATTATTTTGCCTCACTGTTTTTTTCAAACAACTTTTGTCTATCGTCTTCTTTCATATTTATTACGTTTGTACTTATTATGTCAAATATTTGCATTTTCTCGCAAATACTCTGAAGTAACAATGTTGTCACTCTTTAGTTGTGGTTATCTTTCATTCTTTGAATACATTTCCTGGACGCCGAAGAAGCGATTACTGCCTTCGAAAAAGTTATAGAAGGGCCATCAGAAGAAACAGGGTTCAACGCTTTCTGTCAATAGTTCCATCGAATAAAATTATACATAGATTGCCATGATACTCTATGCATTTTGAAAAAATGTTATAATTGAATTAGCAAGTTATTAGCTGGTTCCTTCCTTGATATTCTAGAAACTTTTCATAACATTTTTCATACACTTTATTTCTCAAATGCAGGCCAAATTGGGGTGGGGATGTCGAAACCTTGAAAACTCGGGTTTACACATTGAGTCAACCCCCGTACTTACAGAAAAAAATTACTACATGCTCTAAATTCATCACAAAATTATCACGTGACTTGACTAATAAACTGACAAAAAACTCAAACACAAAACAAGTAAATAAATAAAAACAAAGTTGTATCATAATTAAAGGTCGTTAATAATATATTAATCATCAAGCAAACAAAACACCGCACATTGACACAACAAGAACAACGCACATTGTAGTCATTGCAACTTTAATGTGATGCGCAGTATGTAAATTAATAATAAATTTAAAGAACCTTATTTAAAAATTACATAAATTTCAACATTCGGAAGGAAAGGGGAAGAAGATGTTATTGTACCCGAATAATATTACAAGCAACTAGACAAGATTAAAATTGTTATTAAACATTTTTCAAATCTTGGAAATTATTATAACTTTTAAAGGAAAACTGCCTTGCACAACACATTAATAATATTTTACAGAACTAGAAAATGTAATTGTCAACAATTTACTTCTAGAATTTACAGGTTGTTTTAATAAATATAAAGCAAGCATTTGGTTTCACGGAATGAATAGAAGCCTCCGTACCTGTTCGATTACTCGATCACAGCTCCGAACAAGAATGACAACGTCAGTGTACTCTTGTAAAAGACCCAAAGAAATTTTTATAATCCACAATATATCAACGGTCGAAATAGGGCCGCCGTTTAGTAATTTAATCAGCACTTTTAAAACGGGTTTAAAGGATGTGAATATAATAAAAAATCGACAAATGAATTCAGTCAATAATAAGAACGAATTTATATGATTTGCTCTGTTAATTGTGCAAATAATTGTGTGGTAGTAAGATTTCAAAATATTGATTTCTCTAATCAATTCATTGCAGTCAGCTATTGTTTCCAACTTGGAATTCATATTTTCGACGCGCGTGAAGATAAGGTCAAATAAACTTATGATTCTTATGATTGACAAACTAAATATCAGACCGATAAATTGAAAGTATGCGTAACTTACAAACAGGGATAAATTGAATTCCGTTTTTAGCAAGCAAGTATGAATTACGCAAATTAATATGAAACACGCGTTATTAACGAAAGCAAATAATGTGTATTTTCTCGACAGAACAAGTCGACTGACAAATTTATTTTTCCATTTACAATATTTATCTAAGTCGTAAATGGTATGGAGTATACTTGAGTACTGATCATCATAAATGACTGATATGAAGAAAAACGATATAAGTAAAATAAATGAAGCCATATGCGCTGAAACATTAAGAAAGAAGTCGTGATTATCATCCATTGGAGGAAAGAAGATGTAATGCAACACGAGTAATATTGATCCGACGAAACATGTCAAACATCCGAGCAACATCAACCACACGCTTTTTCCGGCTATTTGAAATCCCAAAATTTTGTTTTTGAATTTCAGAGGATATATAAAACCAAAAACCTTCAGCAGGAATAAGAAATTTTCTATTTCTTTCGGATAAAATTTATATCGATTAAATCGTTTCCAATGCATGTTTATAAAATGACTTTTTTATGCGACGTTCATGTATAGAATGTAGATTTAACCGGAGGTTCAATTGTTGACTAATGTATTTAGAATACATAATACGTGCGTAATTTATATTACAATCGTGAAATTATTTATGAATAAAAAAATAACTTGTCATCGTAATGATTTACAAATGGTTCTTAATCACAATTTATTGTCGGTCAAATTAAATATTGAATAGAAGTAAATGTATGTTTCATGCTTTTGAATACTATTAAAGCTATGTTTGTACACTTTTTAATTCCATTTTAATTGCTTTATATGAGTTCAGTTGTTACTATATGTAAAAATAATTCAATTGCATTTATAAGATAACTTTTTAACCATTTAGATGTTATCGAAAAAAACTAAGTACAACAAAATTTAAAAAAATAATTAGTCCATTACATGTCAGTTCATCAATTTATTGGTCACACGCATTTTTATCAGAAATCGTTCAAGTTTCATAACTTGAATGGTACCATTGAAATTCAAAATTTAGTTACACCCAGTTTTTTATTAAGAAATTGGAATAATACGTATAAAGAATACTAAAAACTACTAGTCGAAAATTTTCGTAACCTTAATATTCGATACCTTCACGCACTCATCACTCCTCAAAAAGCGACATTTAAATCTATACTTCTATATATATACCATAATCGGTTTTTGTTTAAATGTAAAGAACACATCATTCTGGATTGTTATATTGGAAAATTGATGTTTATTGCCTTACATCCAAATTACAAAGAGTTTCCCAGGTACATAAAGCACAAAATTCAAGTGAGCGTAGCACGGGTCAATATATCAGTAAACGTTCAATGTTCATAAATTCAAATAAGTGTGTCTTCCTAAAAATCACTAATGTTGTAGAAATACACGTACGACACGTGACAGAAAAGTCGTGAGTAATTGTTTGCAAGCGATATAACAATAAAATTTAATATTTTAATATTTCAATAATGGACCTTGTGAGTGACTAATCGGACGAGCGATATGAATCAATCAAGGTCAAGGGCAAAGTATTTATTATTGAATGGGTACCTATTACATTAACTTAAATGATACAGTAGCCCCTAGCGCAATAAATTTTCTTTCTGCAAGGTTATGCTCGCCCGCATATTGAAAATATGACTCGATTAGAATGATTAAAGCTATAATTGGAAATTATTTTACATTCTCCTTATTTAGAAGAACTGGCACCTTAATATCTACGTTTTAGGTCATTAAGCAATGTTTTTAGTGAAATAAATTGTTGATTAAGTGAAAAAAACTTGATCCATCTCCGAGATGATCATTAATGGGAGAATTTTTCATACGAATTTCTGTTTTGATGCTACCCATTCATTGGTATCCATTCTTTGATACTGTTTATCATAAACACTTCTTACATTTCTAATTAAAATAATCTTATAATAAATTTAGACACATCATTATTTCGTTTTCTTCCGAAACGTATTTTATTTATTAGCCAACCCAAGAGAAGTTCTCTTGGGGGATGTCTTCTGGGAGAAGGAAAATCCCTAGGAAAACGTAAATTTATAATGCTATTATCCCTATTTGAAATGCATTAATTTATTTAATTTTGTTTCTTTTGGGAGATGAACATTTTCGCTTAAGGGGAAAGACCTTAATCGAAAATATTCATCTCCCAACAATGAACTAATTAGTATCATCGTAAAAAAAATTAATCAGTTGAGCTAACTTTCTTTATTTCCAAACCTGTCTTTTCACAATCTTGGTTCAATACACAGCGACAAAGATGCACTATATTATATTTAATGTCTGCTATATTGTATTGTAGTAGCGTGGCAACAAATTACCTTCTAAGCATTTCGTAACACATAGTGGTTATTGGTTGTACAATTTAATCGTTAATACTATAATCAATTTTATATGTATAATCCCACATAAGTTGTTAGCATACAATGGGTACACCACTGTATGGGTACTTGTTACCTAATAATTTCAATGTAACTTTATTTGATCTAATAATTTCGATATAACTTATGATACGAAATGCACCTCGGGAAAAGCTACTTTTTTCCCTCTCTCTATTGAGCCATATATACTTAGTCTGGTGGGAAGCATCAAAGATAGCTTCCATGAATCTTAAAAAATATCAATATATATATATATATATATATATATATATATATATATATATATATATATACATATATATATATATATATATATATATATACTGTATGTACTTTAATATGAACAAAGGAACAATTTGACAAGCGACTAACTGTAACGTCCCCATAACTGTAACTGTACCCATAACTGTAACGTCCACGCAACTTCACTGAAAATCGATCGTTGCATCAAATGTTTGCGATACTGACGGTTTCATTTATTTAATCCATAACTTTAGGAGGACATCAAGTGTGTATGAACTAAAAGCAAATATGTGTCTAGTTTTGTGTTGCAATAGTTTTTAATTGTGTGTTAGCGCAGATATCCAAAGTACCGGGTGACATTCTGGTCAAAGCTTGTATAATTTTTATTATATTAATAGCTTGTTTTTTTATTTGCTCTTGAGGGTCAAGTGGGTAGATAATAACTTATCGATATCATGTGGCATTACAGAAGTTAAGTTTTTAACAGGAAATTGGAACATTTCTTTTTATTTCGAAAGAGCAACGTTTGGAACGTCGAATTCCGAAGATCAATTGAGTATGCTCCTGCGTAAATTATTTGATTTAAAATCGTAATTTAAACGTAGAGTGGCTGTTTGCATACGCGCAGTTTTCTTAATAATGGTAATTATTAAAAAAACAGCATTTTACTTTTTACAATAATAATTCGTTCCGAACTGATGAGAAAATCTCTTATAGATCTCGAAGTCATCGAAGTAGAATATAAAAGAATTATTACATATTACTCAATTTTTTTTTTAAATTAATAACGGGGATTAATGGGATAATTGTAAACTTTTGAACACAAATATGCAATATCCAACAGATAAAAAAGTACAGAACAGATTGTGATAAATTTCAAAAAGAGAAATTACGACTCGTTATTAGTATTTGTAGAAACTCACTTTCTAATGAAGCAAAAAAGAATTGTACGAATCGCACACAAAAATTGTACTTATTTACTTGCTTTTAAAATAAACTAAAAAGGAATGCTGTCCAATTTCAGAATTATATAGCGACATTTAAAATTATTATAAATGATGAAAAATAATAAGGAAATTGGTTGTGTCATTCTGTCACAAGATTTGTGATATATTTGCAGAAAATACTTGGAATTTTGCCAGAACATGAAAAAAATGGTATATAAGCCCTGATAAGTAAATAGCGTCGTAATCGTTTGCAACAATAGCGATATGAACGGAATTTTGAAAATAAAATTTTTTTTTGTATGAACATACTTTAGAGGGCCTTGGCAAATATTGGGTTGAGATACGAATAGTAAGTACCTTTTCATTACATTAGGCAAGTAGTAACATTATACGAAGATCTTATTTATTAGATATCAAAATGCTAACGTCATTATTTTTCGGAGTTTAAAATAAATATGTTACGTTTGTGTAAGAATGGAAATTACTGAAAATATGAGTTTGCATTTCCAAACTTACCTATAATAGTAGCCCTCTTAAATATATTGAAAATATTTGATGGCTACATTCGTCGCACATCCTCAGCAATTACGAATACACATAATTACTACAATTATGAATTAATATTATCTTGAATTTATCAAATAACCCTTCTTGTCCATTGAAGCTAGTGTAAACAATGTAAATAATCAAATATGTCCAATTGTACACTTTTAAAACATGTAAAATGAAATCTGAATGTTTCTTTAATGTGATGCAAATATAATGCAGACGCGATTCTGAAACTTGATGTTATTAAAGTCATTAAATTTGCATGCTAAACATATTAACTTACTTATACAGGAAGTCAAAGACGTAGAAGGCAAAAAGTTGTTTAAGAGAGTGAATGAAGGAAGATAGTTTGGTAGTAGCTTTAGCAAAAATTTTAGTAGTAATTTTAGTGTTAAAAATATTTTAAAATTTATATATGTTGATTAGATGACTTCAGATTTTAACTACAAAATGCAAATTACTAATTGAAGGCCCCAAATAGAATTACAATTTGCTATTGTCATTGTGACTATTAACACTGAACGTAACATTTTAAATATTTACTTTGTAGCAAGTATTTAGTTTTATCGTAAATTGAGTTATTATTTTACTCAAAAAGCGAGTAATTCGAATACTTTTTTATTGCGACCAATTACATTAAAAATAATGTACCTCCCTTTTCATCTATATTACTTCATTGGCAAAATATGACTAACCAAATAAAATTATTAGTTCGATTTAAACTACTAATAATAAAATGAAACCATAGTCGATAAAAATACCAATATAGATTTGGAACTTATAGCTTTCAATTCCAGTTGCAACTTTCCGACTCTCACTCGACGTCTCAACTGACGAAATTAAAAAACATCTGTCAGGTAAGCTTCAAAGGTCTAGAATATCAATGAGTTTTGTGATCAATTTTATTATCATGCCTTGATGTCATTGAGTTTTATTATACACTGAATACGTCCATGCCTTTGACACCTTACTCCGAAACTACATAAAACGGCGTATTTTGTTACCATCCAGTATTAGGATCAGTAGAACATCCAGTAGTGCATCCAGTATAGATTATGTCGTTGTTTAGTTATATGAAATTTGAACCAACATTATTTGACATTTCAAAACTAATTTAAGGAGACCACTAATTTCAGACCAGTTACGAAAGATAAGATGTTTTCCGAGCTTTGGTTGATTTTCATGGTTACGAATTCAAACTACACTGCGTTATGGAAATATTTATATGCAGAATGAAATTGTTTAATTAAAACTTTGTGTCATGCATAAAAAAATAAAAAAGACACAGAAATTATGCATTGTTCATAAATAAAACTGAATTATTTCATTTTATATTTCTAACTACGAGCTTTTTCGAGGTTTGTGAAAAAATGTGTAACTATTTTTCAGAGTATGAAACCTGAACAAAACAGAATGTATCGTATATAAGTCGGTACCTATTATATCATGAAAGATTCAAGCGAGTACTTATTCAATAATTATTTAATATTTAAATATTTCGCACTTAAAATATATGATATGGCGGATGAGTTCGATTTATGATGATGGGAATACACATCTCGTTTTTCATCTCCTGCCTTATTATGCCAGTCAAGTTACCTAGAAATAACAATGATTTTCTTATAATTATCCCATAGACCTGAGCTTGATTATATTTTTTTGTCATTTGTTATCATTTCAAAGCATTGAGCATTTACAAAATAAGCTAAATTTCCATTGTCTATTGAGTTAAGGTCGTCAGGTACATGGTTTCAAGGAAAAAGAGATATTAAAATCGAAACTTTTTTATAAAATAATTTCTTAAAATTTTTTTAAGAAATTATTTTATAAAAAAATTTGATTGAGATTAGTACCGAAGTCTTGCTTCAAAGTTAGCAAAATTTCGTAGCAAATTTCGAATAATGGATATGTAAACGTTATAAAAAAGTGTCGCTATTAATATTAATACATAAATATGAAAAAAACTGCATAATTTGAATGAAATTAATGAAATATGTGCATGAAAATTAGTAAACCGTGTAATCCAAATATTATCGTTTTATTGTGAAAACAATGTTGTGATTAGCCGTACTAGGTCTGTCGCTTTCAACTTATGCAAAAGTGTTATTTTTTGTCGGGAACAGAGGCAATAAGTCTTTTTTTATTATCAAAATATGAAAATTTTATAACGACAATGTTGTACGTGTAAGAATAAATACTATTCACATTACATGTTGAAAAACAAATGAATTTCATAATGTAATTCACTGAAAACCGTAATAAATCAATTTATTTTCAGGTAATTACAGATAAGTTTAGTAATTGTCAGTGCATATATTTATAGGTCAGAGTTACGTAATAGATTGAATTAAATAATGAATAGGACAAACGCGTGTACAACACGATTTCAAGATTTTATTTACTCTCGACTTGGAAATATTTTTTGATGAGTTTTTAATTTGAATTACAGTTTTGGCTTCCAAAAAAGAATATTTTTTTCTCCGCCACAGTTTTACTTTCATTTAGGTTTACGGAAACATGGATAAATTATTTAGTTGATGGTGGAAATAGTAAAGTTTGCCTACATCTGTATGAAGGATCATCCCTATATATTAAGAGGTGTGTAATATTAGGAAATGTTTCGAAATTTGCCCCTTAATAATACTTTTGCTCTTCTTGGGTCTTTTGAAGAAGAGTTTATTATTACACATAAGAATTTATGTTTATAAGTAACACATGTGAAGTGTATTTAATGATCGTGAAAAAAAAGTTTATTTTACATATATTCTTATGAAAGCTGTATACTGCATATTGTTCTTTAGAGCACGAAAAATCAGATAGGTTTTATAATAATATTTTAAGGTCGTGTAATTTTTCATTGAAATTTTTAAGACTGGATACTTGTACACGATATACGTAAATTAATGTATTCGTTCTATAGATGTTAACGCAACGCTGCTATCCTGGATGTTATAACATGTATGTTATCATTAATCGCATGTACGAAAAATGCAGATTAAAACGAAGGCTTTTAGTTTCATTACTTAAAGTGTAAAAGTACTTAGCATCGCAGCAGGGTAACGTATTTTTTTGAATATTGTAATGTCTAAAATAATCTCAAATAAAATTAGGAAAAAAATAATAGTTGATATCCACAACACACGGAAAAAAAGAATTTTCCATTACATGAAACTTGTCTCCATAAAACGTTTATGCAAACATTTTTGGAGAGTATATTCTTAAAATATATTTGGTTTAACATGCGTTATTGTTATGATAAATTTTGAGTATCCAGGTTTAACGGTTTTTGAGTAAAACGGTTGTGACAGACCGACTGTACGTGCATGTTGGTGGTCTTACAATTGTTCCATTTTTTTATTTTGAGATATAGAACCGCTTCGAGAAGCAAGAGAAATATTTAAAATCGGCACACGTGTAACTGCGTGCGTGACAAATATATATGAACGACCTTTTAATGCAAACATAATTGTGCGTCTATATAATAACTTTGTGTTAGCATTTTGCTGCTACAAACAGTGAAAACATTGATTAAATTTTCTTCCGTATGTGCTATAAAATATAACTGAGCACGTGTGCCGAAGCTTGTGCAAATAAATGTTAATTGTGAGGTCAGAAAAATAAAATAAGTTCTGAAAAATGATGTTGGATTCACTTTATGTCTTGTAAAGAAGGTTAAAATAAACTTCTTCGTCCATTCCTCAGCCTGGGCCAGTTACGAGTACATATTTTCAAAGTGCTCATTAAATAATTTAAAATAGGTTTTCGTTGTATTGTTCTACATGGTTCCAACACATGTGATGTTTTTCGTGCATGAATGCACTTGGCGGTATCTAATTGTGTATGTTTGCACAAAAATTGTGCATGCATGCTTGTTAAGTATCTTTATTTCCATGTGTATCTATGTTGTGTCACTTAATTTTTGTTTCTGGATCTGCGTAATAATGTAACTTTACCAATTCAGAATAAGCAGTTCTTATAAGGAATAAGCGCAAACCGCTCATACAATAGCACGGTGCAGCTTACTTTATGAATCGAGATTTTCGGAAATTTCAAATAACAAGCGGATATATCGTACCATTATCAAGCGAATTACCATTTATATAGGGAATTAGTTTAAGGGTAAACGATCTACACCGGTAGTGCCATTACGTGAAATTGGTGAATAAACAAAGCTGATAAGAAATCAAGCCGTACAATTGGAATAGACTTCTCAAGGTTTTGGTTTTAATGAAAAAGAATCGCGCGTTGGACTTAATTATCACCTAATAATAAATCATTAATACTTTGCTAAACAATTAATTGTTTGAAAAATGTTTTTAGGAACGCCAGTTTACAAATTAAATGATTATGCTATAAAAATTAATATGTTTAATTTTCGAAGGATTTTAATAAAAAAAGGTGTGAAGGTATGAAGGGTGAAATACTTATTCGAAGTCAGTTATTCACAAAATTCCCTTCCTATTAAAAGATTAAAAATATAATGCTCTTAGACAAGAGCTCCATAAAATAACTGAGATTTATGCTTACCGTAATGTATGACTTGGAGAGAAGGGATAGTTGTAAATATCATCGAAAAAGTGTTTCGTCTATGTGAACAAGTCAGAAAAAAATTGATTAATGAAGTATTGAAGCTATGACAGTATTTTTTACTTAAATAATAAGCATGTATCTTTAATCACAGAATCATAATGAGGCCAAAAAGAAATATATTTCATAGTTTTAATATTCATTATATACTTATATGTAATTAAATGTTTATAGAAATTGTAAGAAAGATATAAATAAGAAAAATAAAAACCATGTGATCACACTAAGCCCCCCCCCCCTTTTATATTTGAATTAATCTGATTATCTGAAATGAAAATATAAAAATATGTTTCGTTTAAACGAAACAAAAAGAAGGCGTTCATATACAATAACAGGCTGCATATTGTGTATTCTTTAAACTTTGATCGTGATAAGGGCTCTGTGTGAAGTGTGAGTGTATACTTTAGATTGTTCAAATAAAACAGACGCAATAAAATCAATAAGTAACTGGAATAAACATTTCGTAAGTATTCAAAAGCACAGAGCAAGGCTTTATTTTTATTTAGTATATAAATTACTATAATTGAATTTAAACTAAGTTAATTTGATAACACGGCAAAACAGCTGGACTTTACTGCCTATTACATTTATTGAGCTTGCAAGGAGTAAACCTACAAAGCACTAATTGCTCTCAAAGCATCTACTTTGAAAATCCATATTGGAATATTTTAAGTTTCTTTACATGACTAATTGCATTTTTGTTCTTGGCCATTTTTTTAAAAAAATTACATGTTTTTTCTGAAAAAAACAAAACATTAACCTGCTGTCTGTAGTTTTAATTTTACGAACAATTTATGCAAATTAGCTATTTCAATAAGTAATTAATCGTAAAAATTACAAATTTTGTTAATAGGAGAGATAGTTTACGAGGATTCTACTAGGAGAGATAGTTTACGAGGACCACGTTTTGTCGAGGACTGATATCATCGTTTTATTATAATTTTTATGTAGGTATTCCCATTTCTTGGAAAAACAGTATTCATTATATTGAAAATATCAATGATCTCATTATACAGCGTCATATCATAAGAATGATGTCATACCCACTATTATCTCCAAATCTTCTTCTAATTCATTCTCGATATCATATTTCGGATAATAATAATCTGCTCTAATTGTGGCTTGCTTCTACTTAATACATATTTGATAACACGGCAAAACATTTGTACTTTACTGCCGGGTGTAGCCTGGCGCCTTCTTGTAGATGTTGATGAGGTGATCTCGTTCTCTGCCACCATTGCAGCCGCAGTTACATCAAATAATGATGTTCGAGACTGCTTTACGTCGTTTGAACCCGCCGTACTCGTAGATGGATGTAATTCCTGCGCTTGGATCATTCTGACACATTCACTGTAGAGAGGAACACATTCCATCGAGCTCAAATCGGGTCGTCGAGGACCGAAATATCTCTCTCTTTCTACCCGAGCCCTCTATTTTCTATTTAAAACTGTACTATCTGGATGGATTTAGCAACTCTATTTTCTATTTAAAACTGTACTATCTGGATGGATTTTTGAGATAGAAAGCTTTTACTGCTTATACTTGTCGGTCATTTATATCATAGAAGTTTTATGAGTTTCTAAACCAATGACAAACATTTGTTTATATCTAATGACATCATCAGTCTAATTTATCTTCAATAAAACATTCTTCAGTAATACGCGACCTATTGAAAGATTACAAAGTCGCAGAATCTATACAAAAATAAAGCTCCATTTGAAGTGAGTCAGGTTATTGGTGCTGGGAAGTGGACCACGAGTTTTTAATGGAGTTTTTAAACCGAATATGAATGTGAGAGAGGTTTTAAAGGGTTTCCAGACCAATGACAGAGAGAGGTTTTAAGGGGTTTCTAAACCAATGACTAATATTTATTCATATCTAACGACATCATCTTTTTCGTTTATCTTCAATCAAAAGTTTTTTCATTGTCACTAAACATCCTGAAAGATTACAATGTCGCTGAATTTGTATAAAAGGAGAGCGCGATTAAAGTTGAGCACGTTATTTATATTACATAACATCGAGAAACGGACGTATCCATGTCGTTTGAACAATTTATTAAAATTAATATTTGCATAAACATTCATTATGTACGACAGCCTCATATTCGTCGATGTGCAAGGGTTCAAACTGTTCAAAGGCGAGTTCGTTTTGAAAGAAATTGCTATACTCCACCACTTGCCTCACCAACATTTGCCCCACTCACTGGACACGGAGAGAAAATTACGATTTTCATTCAAGCCGCCTTTCAGTTTCGGCAAACTCGCACCCCACCTCAGGAAGCAGCTAGCATGGACTGAACGCTACCACGGCATCGGATGGAGTGAAGGCGACTTCGACTATTGTCACTGTCGACGAATTGTGAGTGCGGTCCTTAAAAATCACAAAGTCCTCGTCAAAGGAGCGGAGAAGGTCAAATGGTTGCGCGAAGTGTGTGGTGTGGACCATGCGGAGAATATTGAGGATCACCTGCAATGTCCTTCCTTGAAGAAACTGCCACGCTCTTGTTACTCGATGACTGCCAGAAACGTGGAAGCCATAGCGGAGTGGTACAGTGTGAATATGTGACTAATACAATAAGATATATATTCTAGTTATCTTTAAGCAGTTATTAAACTTTACTTTGAACGTAAATTACTTATTTGTAACATGTAAAGGGAAAATGATATAAATTATTATATTTTGTAAAACACACGTCTTTTACTTTTCAAATCTTACTAATTTTCGCTCAAAAGATCTTTATATATTAATTTTATTATCCGGAATGTGATATATAGAATGATCTAGAAGAAGATTTTGAGATAATAGTGGATATGACATCATTTCTATGGTATGATGCTGTGTAATGAGATCATTGATATTTTCAATTTAATGAATACCGTTTTTCCAATAAATGGGGATATGTATATAAAATTTATATAAATAAACGATGATATCAGTTCTTAATAAAACGTGTGAATACTGTTTTTTCAAGAAATGGGGATATCTATATAAAATTTATATAAATAAACGATGATATCAGTCCTCGATAAAACGTGGTCTAGAATCCTCGTAAACTATCTCTCTCTTGGGAATACCTACATAAAATTTAAAGAAATAAACGATGATATCAGTCCTCGATAAAACGTGATCTAGAATCCTCGTAAACTATCTTTCTCTTGGGAATACCTATACAAAATTTATAGAAATAAACGATATAAGTCCTCGATAAAACGTGGTCTAGAATCCTTGTAAACTATCTCTCTTTTGGTGATACCTACACAAAATTTATAGCAATAAACGATATAAGTCCTCGATAAGACAGTTCTAGAATCATCGTAAACTATCTCTCTCAATAATGACAAGTGTAGATGGTGACATCAGCGCTTATTGAAGCGTGGTCCAGAATTCTCCTGAACTATCACTCACATTATTGATAGTAGTAAATGATGAGATCAGCGCTTACAAAAGTGTGTGTAGAATCCATACAAATTATGTTTCTCAATATTGATAATAGCAAAAATAATCTCTCTCTCTCTCTCAGCGTTTCACAAGTTTCCACAAGCATTTTTTTAGTTTCATCCATCACTTATAAGAAAACTTTCTGTTTTTTCCATCTTGCAGGTTATATCGCTACATTTGTTTTTCTTCCTGTCTGTAGTTTATAAGGATCAATATTCAAATTTACTCCATACCATTAACGATTTAGATAAAAATTGCAAATGGTAAAATAATTTTATTTTTCGATTCGCACTCCCGAAATATTACGCATTGTTTTCTATTCTTATTAATGCATGTTTCATATCGCTTTATGTAATTCATGTTTTCTCATTAAAAACAGATTATAATTTGACTACATTTTTAAGTTATGCATATTTTAAATTTGTTTCTCTAATACTAAGTTTGTCAATAGTAAAAATGTTATGTGTGTTTGATCTTATCTTCACGCAACCCCAAAATATGAATTACACACTGAAAAGGATAGCTGAGTACAACGTAATTGCTAAAATTAATGTTATGAATTCTGACTATAATACAATGGTTCTTGTAATTAATCGAGCGAATAATATAAATTCATTTTTATTTTTCGCTCAGTTCATTTGCCGATTCACTATTGTATTTATATCTTTGAAACCAATTTCAACGAATGTGAGGAAATTACTAAACAATACTAACTACATTTCTATTGATAGTAAGTTACTGATTGCAAAATTTATGATGGGACTTTTACAACAATGGATTGATGTTATCATTCTTGTTCGAAGCTGTAATCGACTTGTCGAACGGGCGTAATCGACTTGTCGAACAAAACTTGAATTTGTAGATCCAATTTTCATTTTCGATCTATAAATTCAAGTTTTGTTTTTATCGCACTGTTGGACTCTGGGACTAAATAATAGATAATTGCAAGTTCTTGTTTATTTTTATTTAGTTACCAGTTTTCTATATTGTTTTACCTTGATTTAGTCATGGGCATATTTTTTATTTAAGACATTTCATCAAGAAGTATTAAAATTAGATAAACTTAATTTTACTTGCTTATAAAAAATCATAATAATCCTTCCATCGTGCGTCCAGTAGTTTTCAGCTTCAGAGATTGTGGGAACATCAGCGAACAATAATTGCGTGGGTGAATTAGACGTATCGGGATAAGGATGCCTGTTCCCTTTAATATTTCCTTCACCGACCATAATTTATAACGTTGTTCGCTGCATATTTGAAGACTGTTGATCTCGGAGCTTTGCGCTACATTTGCTGCACCTAGATATCACACATCGAGACTGACTGCATTTTTTGCGTAATAATAAATTTTACCACCGATCACTTTTTCACTGTGGATGAGATATTTCCACATTCCTTTGACTTTCCACATTCCTTTGAACGACGACCTTATTATATCTTAAATCTGACCGTGAAATTGTTTGAACTCGGCGGAAAGAATTGGGATTCGGGGTTAGTGAATACTTGTTACTGATAAAAGGTCGTCAAGTTTCTTTTGAACGTTGTTTCATTATTCATGTGAAATAAACTTAAACGCAACGTTTAATTATTTTATTATGTAAAATGACTGAGCTAGGGGAAATTGTAATCAACGTAATTTGTATATTTAATTTAAATAGGATTTTTCACTTTTGTACCAAGTAAGTTTAAATAAATTATCAAATATTTGCAACCATGGGTGATATAAATCATTAGATATGGTGTTAGCTACATTCAAATGTCGCGTTTTCAAGAGAGTCAAAATGCCAAATTAGACTCCAATTCCTTCAGTTGTGTACCGACTTAGGCGCGCAGCGGTTGTAAGTGTTTTACCGGTTTTACCAACAATATAATGCCGAATCGTGTTATGAAAAGTTACATAAACCATATAAAAAAGTGTTGAAAAAAAGAAATGATTTCTTATCATCGTTAAATAACATTATGTTCTTTAGCTTCATGCATATTGTGTAATATAATAATGTCATATAAATATTGTTAACAAATGTCGCATTCAATAAAAACGGATGCTTCGTAATCGTATGAAGTAACTTGTCCCAACTTAATTTCTTAGTTTTGTTTATCAAAGATTATATTTTAAGTGGAGTTATAACACGACATAAACAATATAATAGCAATCATTTTTTTCAAAATAATTCATAAACGTGTATAATGATTTTGCATTTCGGATATCATTTCGCAATGAATAATATTTCACAATCAGGAGTTTTTAGAAAATTACAGGACATATACACACATATATATATATATATATATATATATATATATATATATATATATATATATATATATTTATATATATAAATATATATGCATATATATTTATTTATTAATTTACGTACTTAATATATACAATTGATACATATGGCAGACTTATTGCTACGAGAACAGTTTCGTCTAGCCAAACAGAACACAAATTCAGTACCGATAGAAGAGCGTCCGGGAACCGAACCCAGATCCCCCTTATTCGCTGCGCAGTCAAAGGCCATATGCCTTGGGATCAATCCAACAAACCACGGCGATGACGTATAATGAGATATGATGAACGGTTGGATTATTTAATAGATTAAAGTGAAATATCAATGAAAGACCATTAACAATTGTTTTACGCCAATTTGGAACAACGTACTTCGAAATACGCTAGAATTTTATACATCAATTTTTTTGTGATTTAGAAAGTGTACTTTTAAGTTATATTACTTTTTGGTGTTGTTGATGTTATGAGAAATCTTTCCACAATATACTTTAGTCTAAATGATAATTCCCATAATGTTCATAATTAATAAGCACGCACGCACATACACATACACAAACATATATATATATATATATATATATATATATATATATATATATATATATACATATATATATATATATATATATATATATATATATATATATACGCATGTAAATGTTACAATGCATCATAAGGCTAACATGACGAATATCTGAATGACAAATGTTAAAACAAAGTTTTGTTTCAAGAGCAATAATTGATTACATTGTAATATAGGAAGCTTTTGTTTCTTTTATTAGTATATTTTATTATTATATTTTACTTACATACTCTTATACGACAATCTCATTTTTTTTCATGATCTACCTTGATTTAGGTCAAATACCAGATATTTATAAGCTGATCACGAAATTACGTCTCCATCACTAGAAAGTAATACATAATAGTCATATAGTCGTAAAGAAATAATAACAGGGTATTTTATTTTTCAGTCGGTATAGCAGTACTACACCTGTTATCAGCGTGGATGCTATTTTTCAGCCAAATGTATGTTGTTTGCTGACAAAAAAATATAAACATTTTAAATTTTCATATACAGTTACTGTTACGACATTGATATGAAATACGAAAACATATAATAGGGGCCTGTTTTTTGCCAAAGGTTGTACAAATTAATCATGAGGTTTAAAATAAAAATTTATTTGTCCCAAAACTTTACACACATTTTTTTTAATAAAATGTCAATACTTGTATGAGACCGATTATGTTAGTTTAAGAGTGGTCCATCGTAGTTTGAATAATCCAAAAAGATGGCGTTTACTATCCATATGAAGATAACCTTTAGAAAAATGTTCGTAAGGCCATATCTAGTGGTTTACATCGATATTTGCAACCGAATATAATTCACGGGGGACTGATATTTTGTAATGTCTTCAGCAAAAACATAAATTTACTAAAATTAGGAAACAAAACATTTTTATGAACTTCTTAAATACTAATAGCTTACATTAATAGCTTACATTACTTAAATACTAATAGATACTCTTATTATTATCTTTATATCTTTGACTATTATCGTTGATTTTTATCTATCATTATTCTGGAAACTATCCTCAATTCTAAATTATTGTATGTTGGTATAATTTATTGCTTTATATTTTTACAATATTCGCTTCAATTTTTGTAATGTATGAAGTTTTAAACTTTAGGAAACTCACATTGAAAAATCTTGCAAAATTTCAGAAATCAAGTTACTAGAAGGAGTGCCTAATGTGTAACATCGGTATGGAATTTTACAAGAAATAAGATCAATTTTCCACTCATTGGTTATCGAATTTAAAATAAGTCTTCAGTTGTCTTCTTTCTTCGCACAGCTTCTATTCTTCCATTAGGTATTTTATTCTCGAAAATATTTCATGTTTTCCTTTAAAACTCCCGTTAAGATTAATAAAAACTCGTACGATGAATTTAATAGCCTTTCAAGACCGAATATCATATTTTTAAATTGTCAGGAGTATTAGCGGGAGACTTAAACTACAAGGTCCACCTCTGAAGATTTATGTCACATAGTGAATTCACTTTTATAACAATTACGCCTCTAAAACTTTGCAAAATAAGTTTTGGCGGCAATCAAATTTGCAGTCCACTATTAATCTATTGGATATACTTTACTGTATTCATGTTAACAGACAATAGAGATCAGAGTTTTCTTTTTCTACTTTGCTCTTAATTAAATGAATTTTGTTTGCATTCGTATTCAGTTACTGTGGGTGAAACAAACAGGTTACGACTTTTGAATTATGTTTCCATACCAAATATTTTATGTACGACATATGAACAAGATTCAGCATATAAATTTCAAAGTCAACACGTAAGCAGTAATGGTACACATAATCATAAAAGATGGTCTAAACTGATCAAACCGTCGTATGGCGTTTAGAAATAGGTGAACAAAATAATTTTTGGTTTATGTGGATAGATTAAGAAATTTTCTGAGATTTTAAGGTATTATTTAAATGAAACCAAAAAGTCAAAACACAATTAATTTTTTATTTTATAAATCAAATAAATTTAGCGGTAGATTATACCAACAATTTGTGAATTGACCTAAATCAATTACAGTAATAATTCATTTGTATATAATTAGTTGATTCTATCTAATTTATAATGATTATATTTGTAAATAAGTTAATAGAAAAATTACAAATGTATTAAACAAAATTAAAAAATCTAATCCTCGTCATCAAAATCTTCCAATAAATTTGACATTTAGTAAATTTATTCATCATGGAGAAAATTTAGTAGTGGCAAAGAAAGGGGTTTTATAATAGAATCTGCAATAAACTTTACGACCTCTAGACATAATTTTCCTGCTTCTTTTTTCGGGATGTCCCGGAGACTATTAATCTAAACAGTCAATTTTAAAAATCACCATGAACAAAAAGTCTTTATTCGTAGAAATACTTAGCACTTAGTTTTTTACGTTATCAGAACCTATGACAATTTTAATTCATAGCTTTCTGAACTACTTCGGAAAGCTGCCTAATTATAATAATAATGGTTTTTATTGGCTATATACCATAGATACTACAGAAATTGATTTGATCGCCTATGTACTACGTATTCATTATATTATGCTTATTTCTTTTATTGATCGAATAAAAGAAATAAGCTTATAATATCATGAATAGAGACCTAGGTAAAGTCTTCTGGTTTCAAGGTAAAGTGTGTTGAATTCAACTAAATCTTAACTCGAAACCATCTTGAAACCAAAAGATAATATCCTCAATAATACATTAATTTTTTTGAATATTCTGTCCTGTAATCTGAGTACCTAATTCAAGGCTCCTGAAAAAAGCCGAGCAGTTCTTAACCAAATCCTGGTTTTAATTTGTCCATAATTAATCCCATTACACGCTTGAATTTTTGTTTGCCATAGTCAGACCGCTGTTTTATACTTACCTTTTCCTCTGTAAGTTTATTCTGCTTTTTTTTATATTAGGCCTATGGCTTACGTATAAAAAGCTCTCAAACTCTCAAATCTATGCATGAAGTGTTGATAAATCAAAGCCAAAATTATTATGGTTGCCAGCGAAACACTTTGATTCATTGTTCATCATTTTAGAGGCAGCATCATAAATGCATTACTTCTGTTATAAAAAAGCTTCTGTCACGACGATATTACACTTTTCTTCAGTCATTTTTACCAGAACTTGGTGTTTACATAAAGTTGAATATTACTAAGGCTGCAAATGGTTGGAATTAAATTGTTTATTTATCTGAAGACTTTGTCAATTTCAATTTTTGGAAATTCAGTAGTACACTGAGTAGAAATGAATTTAATCTGGCGACAAAAAAGCGCCCAAGGCCGAGGAATTTGCCTAAAGTTATTGTCGTCAACTAAATTTCTTTGACAGCGATGCGATGGAATCACGTGATGTCTGGTCTTCATAAAACACTTCCCAGTCGGATAGTAAGTAGGCGATGTAAATTTATAATCTACATAATAGCTACCTAATGCTTCATAACCAACAGTAATTAACTTTGCAACACTAGGAGATTGAATGAAATCCTTAACTTGACATTTCTTTGTTTCAAATGAAGAGCCTTCAAAATTTTTTCAATGTTTTCTGCTGAAGTACTATGGATAGATTATGTAGAAGGTTATATAGTACGAAAACGGAATTTGATATTCTCGTGATCTAACCAGCTTTAATATTAGTTGACTAAATATGTTCTTTTGACCATCCCGCAATACCCCATGCAGCAGCAATTTCCGAAAAATAGCTGGCCAATTGAATCCTAATTTTTCTCATAAAATTTTGAATTATATTCCAATCATGAAATTTTGATTAAGCAAAGCCAATAAACGTTGATTTCCTCTTTTTTGTGTTCGGGCTATTTTTAAAAAAATCTACTTTACTGTTAGAGTAAAGGCGTTACGCAAAAATATAAAAAAACATTTATGATATGGGCATAAACATTCCAGCTATAATATATAAAAAAATCAACCCATGAGGACAAAATTTATTTATATCATTTAAAATTATGAAATTTAAAAATATGGTATTATTTCGTCAATATCCAAAACCTTTTACCACGTTATTAAAGTTATTTTATTGATTCACATTATTTAAAAAATGATACGCATCTTCTAAATAATGTTTACTTCTATAATTTCTACGTAATTAAGAATTGCTGCAATGAAATGTTATTGAAATTGATGCAAAAATGCAATTGAATTATTGTTGCTATTGCCTAACCTCTTTAGTTGAATTTGATCACTTAGGGCTCAATATTGTAAAATCTGAGACGCAAAACTATTCTTGGAATTGGATGTTTGTAA
Organism: Druceiella hillmani; assembly: GCA_039881145.1. Taxonomy (NCBI): domain Eukaryota; kingdom Metazoa; phylum Arthropoda; class Insecta; order Lepidoptera; family Hepialidae; genus Druceiella; species Druceiella hillmani. The sequence continues at coordinate 26,294,996 of JAYKKI010000010.1, forward strand.
ATATTGTTTAATTAATTAATTGCCAATTTTCAGGAAACTAAAAATAACTTTTATCCACATAGGTATACTAAACAACTCACAACAAGGGCCTGAATTAGTTTAGTGCGTAATCTTGCACTCGACGCAGACGTCCGACAATAATCAAAGAACATAGAATATAGAACTTTTAATACTGTAATAAACACTTCTAAAAAATAGTTAAATCACAAAAAAATATCGGTGTGGCTCTGGGCTGCTCCTATAGATTCCTCTTTTTAACTCGTGACGTTCACGAGTTAAAAAGAGCTAGCGAAGAAAAGGATACAACTACGACCGAATACACGCTAACGGAGGCGAAAGAAATTTAGTCGGTTGCGCGCGCCCTTTGATGTTTGTGTTGGATCGTTCTGAACTCTACAACAACAAACCTTCTACAATAAAAGACAGCAGTGGTCGGCCGCTGACTCACCACGTAAAAAAATATTTGCCTGCATTCCGCGTAATCTACAAAACACTTAAAGAAAGAAACAAAATACAGTTCGTGGATTTTTATCATTTATATTTCACATATATAAATAAATATATATAATTATATATATCTAACCAGCTTTAATATTAGTTGTCTAAAAATGTTTTTTGACCATCCCGCAGTACCTCATTTGACAGCAATTTTCGAAGAATAGCTGGCCAATTGAATCCTATTTTTTATTATAATATAATTTAATAATTTTGAATATTATACAAAATTATATGAGAAAAATTAGGATTGATTTGGCCAGGTATTCTTCGAAAAATAAGAATATACATATATATATATATATACATATATATATATATATATATATATATATATATATATATATATAACTTTTATCATTTATGTTACACATAAGTGCTATATTTATCTATATTTATGAGCATTCAACGGTTTTTATTTTGCTACAAAATTGTGGTTATTACAAAGAAATTTACCCTTATTTTTGCAACTAATTATCTTCACAATTAAATGAAACTACGAGATGTAGTTTAATTTAATTGTGAATAAAAAATTTCTACAAAATTAACGCCAAACCTATTCAATAATTAATCACGTACTGAATTAAAAGTAACATTGAAAATATATTCGTTTTGAAAATAGAGAAAAATGTTTGTTTCGGATTATTATTTTCTGCAAGAATATACTAGTTATCAGGCTATATTTTTATGAACTAATGTCTGCCTGCGAACAATTGCAGATAAGTTCACTTTGCATAAGTATAGGGCTTCTTACATTGGTTCATGTTTTCGCATGATTTTAGGAAGGTGATCGCAATAAATACCTTTAGTTTGCAGTCATTTTTTTGGTTTTTTGTTTGGTCGTTGCAGTAATGTTTAGTATTTCTATATTAATTAAAAAGTCTTCACTTTGTATTAACATATATGTGACTTGTTCAAATATTTAGCCTGCGGGTTGCAAATTGAATATAACGTTTTTTAAATATTCAAATAAATGAATGCTCTTCAAAGTCTCAAATTAAACAGAACGTTTTATATTTGATAACGCAATGAGGTTATTAAAGACGCATCTTTACATACATTTGTTTCGTTTGATTCAGGAAAAAAAATCTTTTTAGTAGTTCAAAAATCTATACCGTCTTAGTGTTCATTTCGTATATGTACCTATCAACGTAATATTTTGATTGGATATACATATGCGTGTATATATATATAAATATATATATATATATATATATATATATATACATATATATATATATAAATATATATATACACATATATATATACATATATATATATATATATATATATATACATATATATATATATATATATATATATATATATATATATATATATATATATATATATATGTATTTTTTAAAAACCGTCAAACGCATTTTATGAGATTGATTCCTATTCTAATCACAAACCCAAGTCATTATACGGTGGTATTTTAATTACTAGTAAATCCGGGATATGGATGAAATTTCGTCCGATGAGATTAAATTGATATCGGAAAATTATAGGAAATTTATATATTTTGTGTCAAATATTCCACACAGGCCAGTAAAGCAGTAAGATTTTATTTGCATCATGAAAATGCCTTTATATTTCCATTATTCTTTGTTTTCAGAACAGGAAGTCCGGGGCTATTCACTGGTTCTACACAATATTTAAATGTACAAATAATGCGTACACAATATTTTGCCGATGATAATCTATGCTCATCCAATTTCCTTCCAGATTTTTCAGTCATTTAAGTATCATCGTGTAATGAAATCATTTTTAGGAGGTAATACTCATAAAAAATTTCCCTAAACAAGGCGTGATGGGTGTAATACGGACCTGCATTTGTATTGCCTGGAGTCCGGGAATTCCCTGCAACCAATGAAAGTTTTTCTTTGTTATCGAAATTTAGCACGAAAATTAACACTAAGGGAATTTTTTCTGATGAAAGCATAATTTCTACATTTACTTGGACTGGAAAACAAATTTTTTTACAGTCCGCAAAAATAGGTAAATTATATTGTTATTGTGAAATTTTCCCTTAACATAAGTTTCGTGATAAATATAGTCTAGCATCTTTGTAGTTTTAAAATTCTGAATCTAAAACTCCATTTAGTTTTGAAAATCCCACAAATATTGTCTCGCTTGGTACTTTAACTCAATAAGTGTAAAAGTAATAACAAATCAAGTAGCTAAAGTCAAGTTTGAGCTTCATCACGATGATAAATTCATTTTATCTTTCTGTCTCTACTTTTTGATTTATATTTTCTTATTTGAGTCTCAATATTTATAAAAATGGCACGCTATGAAATCAAAGAGTTTAATTTTATGTGTGTAATTACTAGTACGCGCGAAGTTGAAGTTTACACTTTTACCTAAGTAGTAAAATTTATTCAAAATATTTATTTATATTTTTGAAAATAATGCAAACTTAAAATACAAGTGCCTTTTTGATAATAAAAGTACATTCACTAAATGGTATTTCTTACATACATTCATATTTAAAAAACTACGATTGGCATCACTCTTATCTACTTTGATTCCATGCCTCTTCCGAGAAGAAAGGAGGTTGAGAGTATTCTCAAGAAATCATTCCACATACTTTAAAGGGATATTATATTTATCGAAAATACTTTTAAAACGCATTTAAATTTATTCACGCTACCACGAATTAAAAGCAGTTGCTTTTGCGAAATTAAAAAGGAAACCTTATAAATAGAATTTCCTCTTTAACAAGGGATTGTATTTAATATAATTAATATATAAAAGATCAATCTAATATGTAAAAGATTCTGTACTTCGAACATAAAAACAGAAAATGGTTGCCAAATTTGGCGTCTCTTTATCTTTCCCTTGTTCTATTGGTGAGTTTAGGAATTTTTTTTCAGAAACTTTGATAACCTTTATATTTGTTTCTTATGAACTGTTTATCTACCATTTTGTAATTCTGGAAATTCTTTTAGAATTTTGGTTACGCGTCCCTACGTATAATTTATTTACTTCAGCAAACTTTGAGAAGAAATTACCGAGGTCGCTGCTAACGTGAACATTAAATATGTACTTCATGATATTCTGCACATTATCCATCAGCCACTGGGCTTCTCAGAGTTCTTTGTTATTTTAGGCCTTTACTGAAGCCAAAATGAAAGGTGGATTTGTAAGTTGTTTACCTATTGTTTGACGATTTAAACTTTTTTGTATTTGCTGGTTTATTCTTCTAGTCTGTGCAAACAATGAAGGACCGCAGAAATAAAATATAGTTCCCTTTTCTAAACACATTAATTTATTTAATTCTCCCACCAGAAAAAACAACTTTATATGTTTGGCAATTTATTCTGTGAAAGACAAGGTCTTCTAAGTTAAGTTTAATATTTATTGTCAATGTTACAAAATTAAACTGAATTTTTAATTTTGAAGAATATTATTCTTTTCATTGCCTTGATCCTCTTACTGAGCTGGAACCATAACATTTATATTTAATACGTTAAAATCGATGTTAAGTATAACCAATATCTGGTTAGTGTCAAGCAATAATAATAACACAATTAGGTGGAGCAATTAATGGGCATTTTATTTATATATTTTTTATTCCAATGAATAAATGTGTGGAAAATTATTGTGAGCGCTTTATCATAACTAACTTGATACACTCTTCTAACTTGATACATTCTTCGATTCTGGAGAGAGTTTTCATTTGAGACCGTTTAATTGAATCAGAATTATGAGATTCAATATGACGCCGCTGATGCACTGTAGAAAGCAATGTTATTATTTAATGCATAATAAATAGTAACAATAACAGATGTACGTGGATATTAATTATGACAACGTCTAGTAAAGTTTTGTACAATTGAACTAAATATTCTTTATTTTAATTTGTCATAAAGGAAATGTTTATTATGATATTATGAAGAGCGCGGAGTTTAAAAGCCGCTGCTAAAAATATAATAAGATACAGGAAATTTTTTTATAATCGAGGTCACTACAGATGATTCCTTGACGTAAATTTAATTAAATACTTGAGCTTATTTCAAATTTAATGATCTACAGAAAGGTTTATCTGATAACCCACTAAAATATATGTGTCTCATTTTTCGATCAAAGATCTAAACAATGTTAGTTATTGCCTTTCTCTTTCTAATTTTTAAAATTTTATACCAATTCAATAGTTGATAAAGTGTTCATTTTTAATGTTTCAAAATCTTCAACATATGGTAATGATGTTATCTAAGTTTAATTAATTTACTCAACGATTTTACTAGGCTACTTAGTTTACTTAATTGAATGTTGGAAAGTTCACACACGACACAGTATTTCTGAAGACATTCGATATAAGTTTATATGTATTCTGTTTATTTAAACGTATAGTTAATTGTTAGTGTGCACAACCTCAAAAGGAATAACGCAACCTTAGTAAGATTACCAACGTGTTCTCTGTCTGCGTGTCATAGTTATCATTCTCAGAAATCATTCGGCGCTGAAACTTGAATTACAGTAGCATAGTAAAGTATGTAACCTCGCATATATCCCAAGAGTTACCACTCAAAAGAATTTATATAGAAATGTCAGGAGAATCTAATTAATTTCTTGGACCAAGAGTGTCTAAACCTCATATATACTTGAGGATATATTTTGAAAGTGCTAGTTAAATAGTCTCAAGAATATATTTTTATAATTTTTAAATAGAATCTCTTCGTAAATATATTAAAAAATGTGCAATAAAAGTATTTACACACCATTTCCTCATTTCCAAAAATACTGAACTTAAAATTGTGAAAAAATGGGGTTTTAGAAGCATATTCAAATGTCGCAGAAAATTATAATAGTGTTATTATAGATGTCATGATCACTGAACATAGGCTGTATCGTTAGATAGGTTGTAAAGAATAATAAAACGATGTCAGAATAACTTTTTCATTTAAGTCAGTAGTTGGTTAGATGAGCGCTTTTAAAGTCTTGAAAAGTGGGTCCCCCCTTTAATTTTCCAACTAACGTGTATAAAATTCTGCAAATAAATTAAGATAGCAGAACTTAAAATAAACTTTCAACCAAAATTGGTTTGAATAAGGTATGTTGTGTAGTTATGAGGTATGCGGTATTTTTGGTGCCGACCGCAGAAATAACTTTGTTTTTCACAGTGTCTTTGAGAATACAAACTTATAAGTTTAATATGGTTTGATGCTATGGATGCTACGGACTTCATGCACGATTGCGACTCGCACTTGGTCGGTTTTTTATGTAAAACTTTCCGTCTTCTTTTTGTTCTTTGTTGTTGATTTTAAATAATTATAGGCGTATAATGTTTACATCCACATAACACATCCTTCTTGGTGATTTGAAAAAGTTTTATCGATTTTTCTTTCCATGGACCATGGAATCCTTTAATCCAGCATTTAATTTCGTTGTTTTTTTTATTACAAAATGTCTTAGGCAAATACAATATATTATTCAATTATTATTTTAGGAGAAATCAAAAATTTACTTTTTATAATATAAAACAAAATTATTACAGGACAATGAGTATCTTATTATATCATGACAAAAGATACTTATTAATAAAAGTAAAACATTTATCATCCGTAGTCGTAGATGAAGGAAAAACTATTTATACATATTTTCTTCCCCCAAAAGTGTCCCTTTGACAAAATATTTTGGGCATGATAAAATTATCAGTTACTTTGTTCAAACAAGTACGTAGTGAGTTTATTCGTTGAGGGTCAATAACCTATCACCCAAGTTACCGGTGGCTTACTTGTTCTTGGAAGAAATAATTTATGAGTGAGTTTTAAAAGTAAACTAAATAATATTCATTTAAATTCTCATTTCGATTACTGCCTTCTATAGACATATAATTAAATTGCAACTTATTTCCTTAAATTAATATTTGTTAATATGGTGATTCGTAAACAATTATTATTATTTGATTTATCGTATGTTATATTTAAGATGTTTATATTTATCAAAAAACATCTTGAATTAAATTTAACTTACAGTGCCGATGAAAGGATAATCTAGTGGAAACATACCGCACATGTATATTTGATGATTTTTGCGGGACAACTTTAGAGACAGGTTTTGAATCTGTAATTGTAATGTAAAGAAATGGTCATGTAATTGTAGCTAAAAGTAAAAAAAAGACATGTAATGTACCCATAACTTGACTCTAAATTTGCATTGTATGATCACTATTCTTTTTCTCATCTAGAATTCCAAACTAAAAACATGAAAGAGGAGAGGGCTTAGAAGTAACCAACGAATATTCACCTCATAATTAAAATCGATATCGTCTTCCCAGTTTATGGAAAACTGATGTAATATTCTTCCACATTTTGAGACCTAAAACGTAACGAAACGTATTTTTTTTTAAATTTCACTTTGTGTCTAAATTATTACAACTAAAACTATATTTTGTGTTCATGGTGACAATAATTTCAGCAACTAACCAATCGATTTTTGTGAAAATATAACTGCCATATTCTCCGTTTCTCTAAGAGTATCATATGATACAAATACATGTTATTTTCGAACATGTATATAAAAGTAATCAACGTTTTGATGGCGAATAAAAACTTGCACACCTATTGTGCCACATTGTAAACACAACATGAAATAATTCATATTGTTATGTTATTCAACAAAAAAGAATCTATTCGTATGAATTACTCTTCGTATATTTTACAAAAATTCTTAACAACAGGTACGTATCTAACATACGCATTAACATTTCTGCGACGATTATTCCTATTAATATTTCTTTCTCTAGCGGGAAAATAACAAGGGAAAAACTGTTTGGAAGAAATATAAAGCTCTTAGTGATAATTTTTATTATTTTAATTATTACATTACACCGACCCCATTTATTTGCGGTTTTTTTCTAAAGAGGAAAATATCGAGCATGATAATTTTTTGTAACAATGTCCGAACAGTCAAACTTTATATTGAAATATATTAAATAAAACATATAATTTATAATTAATATGTTAGTGATGTGTATATAAATATACATTTGAGGTCATATAATTGGAAACGACTTAGATCGGAAACACTTTTTGGAAAGCATGTAATTATTTTTTCTGTTTTAACTTTCCGATATAGTTTTAAATTCATAAAAATAATGGTAATTTAGTAGATTTTTTACCTTCATCTTAGGCCATGCAAAAAACATAAACTTCAAGGAATATTTCATTGTTTTTGCATAGCGGTCGCATGTCAAAGATGCTGGCCATTTGATAAATAATTAGGGACACTTAAGGAAAGCAAAAAAGAATTAAATTTCAAATACATATTATATTAATTCTGTTGTTGTTATATTCTATTATATTATTCATTTTGTTGTTATATTTGCGTTTTCTTAGCTTTGAAAGATGTTTTGATACCGAATTACTTCAAAAATATGAGCAAAAATAGGAGTTGTAGCGTATCTATTAGAAAAATTATCATGGCATTATACGAATAGGTTGGTCTCATAATGAAGATGCTCATCATTTGAAATGCTCTAAAATTTGTATTCAACCTGATTACTTAAAAATGTTTTCAACGCGATTAATTAATTCAAAAGATTAAACACTATTGATAGTTATTCGAAGCCTAAAACACAAAAAAAAACCATATCTCGCAAAGACACTTTGATCATTCGTTTTATGAGCGCTGATCTGGAAAGGCTGATCCGTCCAAGGGATTCGAAAATATACGAAGCAAAGTTTTACCAACGGTATATCTACATGTCCAGTACGGAGATGCATTGTGGATGCAAAACGATTTGGAAAGATATTCAGTAGAATACAACTTTTAACGAAGGAACACTGGAAAACTCATTTAGATTTTGCGTGGACATGTATGGCAGTTTGGGTTTTGGACGAAACGAAAATAAATCGATTAGGTTCGGATGTAAAATAATGTTCGTCGGCCTGCTAACCAAGCACTGAATCATAAACTGTACAACAAAAGAAGTGAAACATGGAGGTGGAAACATTAAAGGTTGGAAATGTTTCTCGTGGCATAGTGTCGGAACAATAAAAAAATTATAGGCATGTTAGATTAATTAAAATACAAGCAAATGTTAGAGAACAATATTCTTCCTTCTATTGAAAAGACGTTGTCTGTCTTATGAAAATTTAAGATATTACAAAAACCATAAACACACTAATCATTCAGTGTAAAGTTTCCTGTCTGAACAACAAATCACTGCAGGCAGGCTACTCTAGGCCTGCTATTAGTAACGATTTAAGTCCTAAAGGTTATCTTTGAAGGGAAGTTAAGAAGAGTGTAGCATCTAAAAGAATAGATAATATGAACGCACTCCATGACGTCTTTGTCGAATCGTTTAACGCTATTTTCACTAAAACATACCAAAATTTAGTATATTTCATGCCCCATCGGTACAAGGCAGTCATTGCAACCAAGGGTCATTCTACGAAGTATTAATCGACACTGTTGTAAGCAGTATAACGGACAATGGACGTATTTTAAATTTTTTAATTGTAAACGATAATATTATGTAGCATAGTGCAAAAAATGTTTCTTAATTAACCGTTCTTAATAATATAACCACAACTTTGTGTGTATACACACACACTCATATATATATATATATATATATATATATATGTATATATGTATATATATATATATATATATATATATATATAAATATGTATATATATATATATATATATAAATATATATATATACATGTATATATATATATATATATATATATATATATATTTATACATATATATATATATATATATTTATATTTGTTTTTTTTTTAATTTAACAAAGTAAACAATCTAAACATTTTTCTCACCTCCTCCGTTATCGATGATGCAGTACCGGTTAATAATATCAAGCTGAAGATTCGTTCGTTAAGTAACATAAAATTATATTTTGACGTTAAAGTTGGAATCGTTAGCCAAAAATAGAAGAACCGGAAAAATTCCAGAAAGTTGCTAAGTATAGTTAAAAATATTGGTACAGAGAATTTATCATTAATAAACCAAATAATCTTTTTCAAATCATTGTGAAGTCGCTTCAATTTATTTATTTCTTTAACCTTTTCATTGTCGGTGTTATAAATCGTCACACATTTTGTCTTTATCAAATGACGAAATTCCTTTGTAAAATACATGTTATTGTTCAATCGTTTCATTGAATCTTTCAATCCCCGGTACACTTCTAGTACAGCTGTGACTAAATGTAATGATTTGAGGGCTTGTAGGGTTAAGATTTCCAGAGGAAAAATTTGGATAACGAAAAAAAAAATTTTTTGATAAAGTGAGTCATTGGAATTAATAAAATAGAAAAAGTAGTATATTAGTTTGGAATAGTTAAAAATAGTTATCAAATAGAAAGCAAGGTTTGTTATACAATTTCTGACAGGGTTAAATGTAATTTTTACGTTATACTGAAGCCTTAGAAGTTTTAATTTATAAAACATGGATACGTAGTCTAGGTCGTATTTAAATAAATATATTGCGTTTCCTAACAGCATTAACATCGAAATTAGTTCACAGAAGTGGGATACAATAAAACTAACTGTATTGCCACTTATTAATTGAAACGTATAATTCATATAAATATTTGTAGTTAGTAGCATTGCCACATAAACTATATAGAGTGAATTATCTTTGTAATATTTATGCTTAGGAATTGGTACACCGTGTAATCCAAATATTATTAACGTTATTGTGAAAAATATATTTCTTATTTGCCATCGTGGTTTTGATGGGTTCAAATGTTTCAAAGATTTAACTGACACTTTACTATGTTTAGTAGTAATCATATTGTGAAAGGGCGACAACTGAATACTAAATATTCACAACAAAATAAGTTTATTTTAGTGTGAAAATGTTCACACGTTTCTGTTCAACGTACTAATAATAAATACGACGTACTAATAATAAAACATTAAGAAACGTAGACGATTAATCAATTGTCAAGTAATGATTAAATTTAATAGCTGCCAGTGATTGTAAATAACGTAATAGACGACTAATGGAATGGCACCGGCACGAGTTAGAAATTTCGCGCACCGTTTACACTACACTACATTTTTTCAACGCCTCCCATTATTATATTTAATAGTCGAAATAATTTTTTTCCAGATATTTCAATGTTTTTCAATAAAATTGTTATGGCATGAAAGGAATGTGTATATTAAACAATAAATTAATTTAATAAACATTCAGGTGAGTAACTATTGGAGATACAAAATTAAACCTTTTGAGCAGATTATCGATGTCAGAGTAAGTTGAAATCGCAATTAATTGCAGTAAAAGATATTATTTTTGTTACATTCATTTTCAAATACTATTGGTTTTAATACTGATATATAATATATATTTATATACATATACACACCCACATACTTGAGCGGTGCTATTGGAGGATTTCATAAATTTTACCGCGATTTTTTTATATTAGAAGAGTGTGTAATGTGAAACATTGTGGCTCAGTCCCTCGTGAATACACTAGTATATTTAACATTCAATTACACTTTGAAATTGTCTAGTTATGCTTCTATTTTAGTATAAGGAAATGGGATATTTAAGGAGCTATCGCATTACGAGTACATTCTTGGTTTATCTATTATGATCAATCAGTTACACACAAGTCCTCTGATTCACTTAAATAATAAGCGTGCACGTAACGTGTTGCCGCGCTCATCTTCAAAAACCAGTTGATGTTAAATTGTCAGTTATTAGAAAAACATTGATATTCTTGATTCCTCTTTATTAGAAAAACATTGCCGCCGTCCTCCAAACGCTGTTCGTATTGCAGTATTTTGAATATATTAAGCGTTATATTTGAAAAATTTTCGATATTTTCCATTACTTAACATATATATATATATATATATATATATATATATATATATATATATATATATACATACATATATATATGTGTGTGTGGTATATGTGTTCCGTAAGGAGTGGACCAACGAAATGTCGGTGATAGAGGGGGTTATTATACATCGAAACAATACATTTTATTATCCTAGATCTAAAAGTTTTAAAGATATGATTTTTAATAATTTAAAAATTAAAATTAATTTTTGTTACTGCGCATGAAAAAAAATTCTTTTATTAGGCATTATTACTATTCCCGCTCTTTTATTATCGAAGATCTTTAATAGTACATTCGTCTTACTAATTTAAATGTTATTCATTCGTTATTATTTACAACATAAAAATTAAACACTGAAACATGTGCATTTTTTTAATTACAAAACATGAAAAGTGATTTTTCAACAACGCTAGTGTAAAAAAAATATACAGTAACCTTGTGGAACTTTATTTCAGAAACATCTACAATTCACACAGATTCCAAAAAAGGTGAAAATGACTTGCTGGTACTAAATTCTACCTACCTACCTACGTGCAGACGAATCCGTAATCAGGAATTTCAATGAAATTATTATCATATTTAGCATAAATATTAATTTCACAAGTTTGTTTTGATATTGAATATAGTTATTACCAGTTAAGATATCAAAGTTTCGGGTATAAATAACAGTTAACAACGGTAAAATTCTAGACGCAAGTTGCGAGTCGTTGCCGCTATAAAAGTGAAACTATCATCGACTACTGACCTGCAGAAGTAGCTGTGCATATCCAGACCTCAGCAGTAACTATCGGCAAGTTTACAAATTTTATCACTTTATTCTTAGTTACACATAGATTGCATACACATTTCACTTCAGCCAAAACTAATATCCTGTTTAAGACACTGAAAAGAAATTAGTGATCTGTAATTTCACTAAGCAATTTATATAACTACACCAATCTATTGTATTGACTTAACCACTAACCACTGGAGACTAAGTTGATTGAATAGCAGACCTTTACCAAATAGAACACTACCATACAAGTTCTTCAAAAATACGACACTGAAGAAAGTGTCAAAATCGGCAATTAATAATTTGCTAAACAGCGCCACCGCTAACGGCACCGCAGATGAACAGCGCCGCCTACTGACAACATCTTAAAGTTTTAAGACCAACGAACTTATTTTGATAACGGTGTAATTAGTAATATTAAGTCATCGGTAGATGGCACAATATAATTGAGATAAATTTAACGTTCACTCAATTGGTATACCATATTAAGCGTACATTATAATTAATTTCATTGAATCAACTATGAACTGCTCTAATTGCTCCAAATACTGCCAGGACACTGAGGGGTTAAAATGTGCTAAATGTACATTAAAATTTCATTACACGTGCATCGGAATGGGAGAGAAAGATTTCAAAAAAATGCTGCCGATGAACAAAGGTAAATGGAAATGTCCAACATGTAAAATTCGGCAGAACACGAAAATAGTAGCTTCGCCGTCATCATCTGTCGGCTCAGAAATATTTCCGATTGATTTTGAACGTTATATAACACATATCGATACAAAAATTGATAAATTTGCGACTACCTTCACAGAAAAAATTAAAAATGATTTAAAGGAATTAGTGATTGGCTCAATTAAAACCGAACTAAATGCAATTAAAGAAAAAATCACGTCACTGGAAGGATTCGAAAAGTCTTTGGAATTCCATACTGCCGAACAAGATCGCCTAAAGGCAATAATAGCGGACAATAACAAAACCATAGACAGTTTAAAGACTTCCAGTGACTTGATGCGAAAAGAATTCGACTTATTAAAATCGAAAATTGAAGAATTTGAACAAACAGCTCGTCAATGTAACATCGAAATACAAAACGTTCCTGAGAATAAAAGTGAGAATATTCAAAATATAGTGGCTAATTTAGCAGTAGCCTTAAACGTACCCATACCTCTGGAGCAAGTACGAAGTGCACATCGCGTTGCTACCGGAAGTTTGGACCGCCCGCGTAACATCGTGATACAACTGGCTACGCGACGCCTCCGTGACGATATTCTAGTGGCGGCACGTGTGCGTCGCTCTCTCACAACACGCTCTCTTCAGCTCTCAGTGCCCGAACAAAAAATTTATATAAATGAACATCTTACGTTACACAAAAAAATACTTCACGCAAAAGTACGTGCCGCGAAAAAACAGAAAGGCTACGAGTATGTTTGGGTACGAAATGGCAAAATTTATGTGAGGAAAAGTGCCGGGGATAAGTCTTTCGTAATCAAGTGTGAAAGCGATATCCAGAAAATGTGACTATTTTTTTATCTCAAAATTACCTGTGTGTTATGTGTAATATGTGTAGAATGTAATCATTTAAGCTCTAGTGTTGATATTAATCACTTTCCTATGTTATTCACGATTGGAAATAATTTGAATTATTATTATACAGTCAAACAAAGTCGAAAATTTAAATATTGTTATAGTATCCAACTCCTGTATAGTTTCTTTGTCGAACTGTTAGTGTTATGTTTGTATTGTAATTGTCTGCTGGATAAGTTTCAGCTATCTTGTATTTCATTGTATTTTATTTCATTTATTCTAAGTTAAACTAACCATTCGTTTGTAAAATATGAACGAACTAGTAAAATTATCAGTTTATTATCAAAATTGTGGCGGAATTAAAACCAAGACTAATGAACTGCGCATGAATATTCGAACAAATAACTACGACGTAATCGTACTTGTCGAAACTTGGCTTCACCAAAACATATTTGACGCCGAGTTCATAGACGACCGATACACGGTGTTTCGACGTGATCGAAATCTATCCAGTAGCATTAAATCGTATGGAGGTGGAATTGTTGTTGCGGTTATGACAAACCTTATTGCAAAGCGTTGCCGTCAATGGGAAAACGAGGATTTGGAGGAACTATTTATTTCTTTGCGAATGAAGAATTTCTCCCTTATATTATGTGCTGTTTATATTCCACCGAAATTTTCGCAAAATATCTATAAAAAACATTTCTGCAATTTACAAAATTTATATACTGATAATTTTAGTAACCACATATTAATTGTTGGTGATTACAATATTCCAACCCTAAATTATCAGTTTATGGAAAATTGTCCCTATGGCATCATAAATGACAGCTCTGACCCCTTAGTTGCCCTTGTTACTGGTGTCACCTCGTTCATGAAATTGGAACAGCTTAATTACCTTAAAAATTGTAATAACAGGACTCTCGATCTCGCACTGAGTAATTGTAAATGTAAACTCTCTTCTGCGGAATCATTACTTCGTGAGGACCGCCATCATCCTACTTTCCTCCTCACAATTGATTGCTGTCCAGAGGTCGCGATGAAAAAGGCTGACAATTCAAAGTACAATTTCCGCAAGTGCGATTATACTGCAATCAATAAAGAGCTAGAATCCATAAACTGGGAAAAGGAGTTCCACCAGCTTTCAGCTACCTGCGCTGTGGATAGATTTTATATTATTATTTTTGATATTATCAATAAATTAGTTACAAAGAAACCACAAAAATCTAGGAAACATCCAACTTGGTACACTCCTAAATTGATACAGATAAGTAAACGAAAAGAAAAATTTTGGGTAAAATGGAAATTATACGGTAACTTCTCCGATTACTTAAATTTCTCTAAGTTAAGAAGTCAATTTAAGAAAATATCTCGGTCTTGTTTTCGTGACTACGTCCACAATACTGAGAAACTTATTAATAACAACGTAAAAGGTTTCTGGTCATACGTGTCATCACTAAAGAAGTCGGAAGGATACCCATCGTCGATGAATTTCGAAGGTTATGAATCGAATGACATTCAAATGATATGCCAAATGTTTTCTGAGTTCTTCAAATCTACATTTGAACGGAACCCACCTCTAGATCCAAATAATATTTGTGAATCCTTCGAACAAAACCTACCTCCTCATCACAATTTAGCACTTCAGATGGATATTAATATCACCTCCATCCGCTTCCAAAGAGATGAAATAACTAATGCCCTCAAGAAAATCAATCCCAATAAGGGAGCAGGTCCAGACAACATTGAACCTATATTTCTCAAAAACACACACGATACGATTTCTGCTCCACTCACTATAATATTTAATATGTGTATCGCGCAGGGTACGTTTCCCGGGTGCTGGAAAGATGCACATATAATACCAGTATATAAATCTGGGAGTAAACAATCTGTCGAAAATTATCGGCCTATATCCATTTTGTCAGCAGTGTCTAAGGTATTTGAAAAAGTGGTTCACAATAGGATTTATCCGACATTGCATCGGCATATTATTGAGGAGCAGCATGGATTCGTACGGAACCGGTCAACATTAACCAACCTGTTATTGTACACGCAATATCTCTTTAAATCTATGGATTGCAGGACACAGGTTGATTCCATCTACACAGATTTTAAAAAAGCTTTCGACAAGGTTGATCATCTCATCTTGCTGATAAAACTCTCTTTTAACGGTATAAAGGGCAATTTACTTCGTTGGTTCGTCTCCTATCTCAGCAACAGGCAACAAGCAGTAAAAATTAACGGTTTTATATCACCTCATGTTCCCGTCACTTCAGGGGTACCTCAAGGTTCCATATTGGGTCCCTTTTTGTTTATCATCTTTATAAATGACATCAGCAATTGTTTTAAACACAGCAAGTTCCTGTTATATGCTGACGACCTAAAGATTTTCTCCAAAATAAGAGATTCTTCTGATCATTCGAAGTTACAAGAAGATCTTAAAAGACTAGATGCGTATTGCAGAATAAACAAGATACAATTAAGTCATAGTAAGTGTAAATCGATCACCTTTTCTAAAAATAAGACAATCTATTTTCATACCTATGACATAGGTGGTCATTCTTTGGAATCTATTAATTGCATACGTGACCTTGGTGTAATGTTTGATCAAAAGCTACATTTTGATGTTCACGTAAAGCAGATCACATCGCGAGCTTATGCTTTGCTAGGCTTTGTTTTACGAACTACCAAACCCTTTAAGCAAATGAGAACGTATCGCATCCTCTACACAAGTCTTGTGCGATCTCAACTTGAATATGCTGTTGCCGTCTGGAATCCTTACTATCTTACATATTCTGATATGATCGAAAGAGTACAAAAACGATTTATACGTACATTGCAATATCGCTTCAATACACCCAAAATAGACTATTATAATGCATTGTATACATTCAAATACCGTGCTCTCCACGAAAGGCGTATCGAACTCGGAGCAATTGTACTTTATAATATTTGCCATAGTTGTTATGATTGCGCCGATATAGTGAATCAGTTGCAGTTTCGTGTGCCAGGGAGAGCGACCCGTAGCATCGCACTGTTCCATCTACCTACCGCTCGCACTAATGCTGGTGCTCGTGTACCACTACGCAGGCTTTGTGATGATTGCGACGGAAAATTTCATTCTCTAGATATATTTGCCAGTTCAGTATTTCAATACAAACAGTCAGTTAAACGGATACTATACAACCATTAGTCCTTTGAAAGCATTGACACTACATTTTCATTTATTCAAATCGACGTGATATTCTGTTTTTTTTTTTCTTTTTATTTAATCGATATTATTATGGGTGGGATAGTGATTACTATTAATTCTATTATTGATAACTGTTACAGTGAACTTTAAAGGAAAGGCTGACTTCAATCATTTCAATAGTTATTGCTTGATTGTTAAAAATATTACTTTATTAAAATGTAATTTGATATATTATAAAATTTTTAATATTTAATGTATCATGGAAATATCTAGAAGGGACTGAGGATATATGTACGTAGAATATTACTTTCATGTGGGAATGTTAGGATATAAGTTAACCTTATTGTCAAAAAACTCTTATTTTGTATTTCACTATGACTTGTATCTGTTTTTTCTCCATAGGTGATAAATAAATAAATAAATAAATAAAATAAATCATTTTGTAACATGTTTTTTATTTCTTTACCAATACCACTGATCATTTTTTTCTGACATGGTAAAATAAAACAAGTGTATATATATTCTTATCGCATTTAATGTGCTTTTTTTATTACAGCAAATGCTCAAAATACCCTCCTCTAACTCTTATGCATAACCACCTTCTTCTTACAAAATTTCTTCTTAACTTTCGTTGTTTTTTACTACTTCAGACACATGGTATAATTATTGTCAAATTGATTGTTAATTATCGTTAGTTGTCTCATAGACTGCCTCTTTGAGATATCCCCATAGTTAATAGTCCAATGGATTGAGGTCTGGCAAACGTGGTCGCCATGTAATAGTACCGCTACGTCCTATCCATCAATTCAGGTATTCAGTGAAGTGTTCAGTTACTTGATGCGAAAACTGGGCCGGTGCAACATCAGCCTGTAGCCATATCCTGTCACGTACATCTATATTTCATCCAACAGATTCCCAAGTTCGTCTTGTAAAAACAGTCGAAAACGAAGTGCATCAAGTCTCGGTGGAAGTTCAAATGGACCCATAATTTTTCCATCCAGGATTTTAGCCCATAAATTGACTCCGAATTTATGTTAAAATATATCTTGCCATATTATGCTAAGCTTCAAGACGGCCCATTTGTGTAAATTGTACACATTAAATAGTCCCATTTTTTTTAAAACATGTTTTATCGCTGCATAATATTGAATTTAAAAAAGCGGATTTTGCCTGAAATCTATTCCTCGTTGATAGTCAGCAGGTAGCAGTGCTTGTACTCCTTGTACATGGTATGGGTACAAATTATTTTGTTTTTAAATGCGGTGTACTGTACTTATTGCGACACCAGTACGTCGAGAAATCCGCCGAACATTAATAGAATTAGCTTCTTCTATTTTGGCCAGCATTTGACGCTCATCACCATTTCTAGATCTTCCTTCAGGAACTACATTTTTAGGAATTTCTCTCTCTAAATATGCGTTATTTACACGAGAGGAACTCTGGGATCGGGATAGCGTTCGTGGTTAGGGTAGCGCTTGCTATACGTATGTGCGGCTTGCCGAGCATTCCCATCACATAACCGGTAAATGAATTCTGCATATTCACACAAAACAATTTCTTCAAAATAAAAACAATTTCTGCATATTCAGGAGTAGTCTAGGTCTGAGGCATTTTGCAATGCAGTCGGTCAAGTAATATCTAAATCACAAGCACAAACAAGGTCCAATTCAAGCGAAGGTCAACAAATAAAAACAGTGGCAGAGAAAAAAAACAGCAAGACATTTTTTTACTCTAGCTTTGTTCAAAAATCACTTTTCATGTTTTATAATTGAAAAATTGCACATGTTTCAGCGTTTAACTTTTATGTTGCCAATAATAACGAATAAATAACGTTTGAATTAAGAAAACAAATGTTCTCTTAAAGATCTTGGAAAATAAAAAAGCAAAAATAGTAATAATACTTAATAAAAAAAGAATTTCATGTGCAGTAACAAAAATTTAAAAAAAAATTAAAAAATCATATTTGTAAAACTATTAGGCTTAGGATAATAAAATTTATTGTTTCGTGTTTGTTATAATCCCCTCTATCAATGACATGACGTTGGTCCACTCCTCCCGGAATACCTGTATATATATATATATATATATATATATGTATATATATATATATATATATGTATATATATATATATATATATATTTATGTGTGTGTGTGCATCTTTAAATTTGTTTTCAAACAGATTAAAAAGTAATGGCACGTAATTTGCAAATACTTTACTTATAATTAATATTATCAGCTTGAAACATTTCGAAGCGTTGGGTCAGGTTTTTATGAAGTCATAATAAAAGTTATCTTCTAGATGTATACTTTCAAAAAAATATTCGGTACATTTCTATAACTTAATAGACACTTTAATTAAGACCTTTATGAATATCTTTTATTTTTCAGTTAAGACTATGTTAAAAATGTCAACCTTCGGGTTTATGTTTGCTCGACCTAAAAGGAATAAAGGAAAAACCACTATTACACTCGCTTGAGAATGAATTTGTTGCGTGGGCCGTTTTTAACTTTGCTTTGACTTGGAATACGAAAAAGCACTGTTCTCGAGGAGTTATTTCTTAACAAAGAAGTTTTATGAACTATTTCTCGAGGAGTTGAAGCGATCAATTTGTAAATAACGACTATAATAAAAACACCACTATCAACAGTTACGCGCAAAGAATACAGGAGTAGATAATTGTAAGTTATAATTAGTAATTTATTCAGTTAATGAAACATTACGTATGAATACATTTTAACAGACTCGGATATTTGCAGTCTTTTATAAAAAATAAATTCTGTCAGATATCCGTATGAAGATATATTGATATCGGTGTATCACATTTCAACTAATTATTCAGTAGTTCTGAAATAAATATGACATGCTTAAAATAAAATTTTGTCATCAAAGATAAAAAAATACGAAACTTTGCATAAAAAAATACAGCTCAGAAAATCATGTCGGCAAAACTTCAAATACTCAATACTGTAAATATTCATAAGCTTCTATAACAGAAGGTATTTCTCTGCAAATATGCTATAATGGCCGAATGTATTTCTCTGTAAAAAACTTACTTAATAGAGACTTTTTGAATAAAAGTAAGCTTTAAGACAATTTAAACAAGTTCAAGGCAAAAAAGTACACTCAAAACCGAAAATGGTGTGTTTGAGTCAAACTTTGTCGAACCCTTTGCAGATAAATGTCACAAGTATCTAATATGCAGTTCTAGCAAAAAAGATAGATATTCAAGAGAACAGAATCATTAATGTACATAAACACAAATAGTCAATCCTCTAATCAACAAGATTGATAATTTATTGAGCGTATAAGTCTTAGAGAAGATAATATCAACGTAAATTTCCAAAATGTTCAGGAACCGAAATTTAATAATACTACCTGCATTGTTGAAGGAAAACTCTCCAACACATTAAACCACCGACAAATGTGAAATCATGTCGTCATGCAACTTTCCCGTTCAAAGAAAATGGGACAAGAAACACGTTTTGTATGTCTTGTCGTGTCGTAGTATCAAAACAATTCCGACATTTGGAAGCAAACATAGTAATGGAAAGAAAGTGGCGTATTTTTATCTTAACAAAAAAATTCTAAAAAATGAAAGAATGCCATTTAAAATATTCTATTTTCATGTTAAAAATGATAGTTACCGTTTGTTGGCAAGGAAAGCCGTTACAGAGAGTGCACGTAATGAATTATGTACATATATTTCATCTAAAATGAGTGAGTCAGCTACAACACATAATTAGACTAGACTCGTTAATTTTAAGATTCGGATCTAAATTGTAAAACGGATTAGGCTGTCATAATCGTTATGCGTATATAGTTCAACGTTGTATGAGATATGTTCGTCTTTTGAAAATGTTGAGAGTCATGAATAATGAAAAAAATAATTCAACCCATATGCTCAATGCCAAATATTTCAATAGTTTTATCAAGTTACCAAGTATATCAAGTACGGTAAGTTGCACTACATGACATAAGATCAAGCAAATTTGGAATACCTAGTTTAGCTCTTGAGTTACATACTTCTATCAAACAATGTCCTGACATATATAAAAATGACCTAATAAATACTGGAATAGCGACTGCAAGGCAGCAGGTTGCGATGTTGTTTCATTAATTGAAATTAATTTCAGATATAAAATATAAAGTCATACTTTAACAATATCCTGTAATAATTTATAATAATCCAATAGTTTCTCTGGCGTCTGATATTATCCAGCTTACTTAGTGTTTACAAAAAAATGATTCATTATTTGCGGCTTGGCTGAAACTAAATCAAGACCCTCAAGTATGGTTAAAACTTTGCGAAATAACTTTGTCACAAATATTAATTTTCAATTCGCGAAGGTAGAGAGAAATTATATATATTTCTGTTAAAAATATATGAGAAATTTAAAAAAAATACACCAATGGGCGAAGAAGTAGAAAGAAATATAACTTCTTCAGAAAAATAAGTAGCCAGCAAACTATTAAGATTCGATGTTAGGTACAGTAGAGAAACAAAAGTAGGAAAGAGCCAGTTTTGCTATGGACTGAATTAAATCAAATTGACGTTTTGTTATAAACTGAATTAAATGAATTTGATTTTCAAATTGAAAATCAAATTGATATGTAACGCGAATCACGAAAGTGAAAAAGATTGGGATATGTGAAAGTAATCAATGTCTTTTCTCAAACATCAATATGTTAAGTCAAATTCAGTCCACAAAGAAAATAGAGAGTTTGCAGAAAATAATTCGCGTGCAACTCAGTACACGTGACAGAAGTGAAATTTATCTGTAGTTCTAAACCTCGATTTCTAAGTATGTAATAAGGGGTAAAACGGTAGAGAGAGAAAGAGAGAGAAATAAATATTAGTAAACTGTAAATAATATAGCACACGCATTCGTACACTTAAAATTTACAAACCTGTTAAAGGGTAGGATAACCACCTTAAGTTATGTTAAAAAAATAAACGAAGTGTAAGTTCATAAGTTGTAATAAATTTGTATAAGATTTTCTTATTATACATTCAGAAAAAATTGATAAAATATTACAAATAGGCGTAAAGATCTAACAAATGTTCCCCATAAATTTATGGAGACAGTTGTCAATCAAAAATAGAAGCGATGCTAGTGCCCAATGCTGTTAAATGCAGCTGAGGTAGTTGGGACGTATTGCTCAAGTTGTTAATTTTATTTACGATAATTATATATATATATATGTTGTTAGTCTTTTAGTACATTGCGGATTTTTAAATCAGTTAAGTACATATGTTTTCAGTCTTTAATGGATGAAGTAGATGCAAAATTAGTAGTAAATAAATCATAAATAGACAAATCGAAAAAATGTTGACTGATTTCTTTTGACCCTTGTGATATTTTGATACATTGATAACTATATTGAGTGCCTTTATTGTTTGTTTTCGTGCATACGTACACTTAACAAAATTTGGACAGTTTACTTTTGACACACATAACATGAAAAGAAGCTAATAGAAGTAGTGCGCGCCATTTTTTTTATTTCTGTATCTCTCTCTTGTTAGCTAAGTACCTATTTTTATCCTTTTTAGATAGATTCATTACATACAGACGTTCCAATTAAACGTTTAAATAAACGTTGTAAAAAAGTTGAAAAACGTTGCATTAAGAAGGTTGATCATAATCTCATCGTGCCCAAAGAAGTTTTACTTCGAAAAGTTGGGGCACAATTATTAAATTTAAAAGAAAAAGAGATGGACCAGTCGGTTGTTTACATAGGTCGTGACTTTAGAGTCTATAGAGAGTAATCAGAAACCATAGGTTACCAGAAATCACCATACAAGTCAGTAAAGTGAGCAAAGTGCTTTTGGCGATGGATTCTTGTAATTGAATAAAATGAGGGTTTCGATACAAAGGATTTAGTATTAAAAATATCAATGCTTTTAAAGATTTGGAAAACTCATATCGTAAAAATTTCGAAAACACTATTGAATGCGAAATTGTAAAAAAATGTAGAATATGTAGAAATTAACGATGAGTGAGGAGAAAATCTCAAATCGCAAAAGATTATATTTTATTTGAATATGTGCGTAAAAAGTAAAATTAAGCATATCAGATGAATTTGTTAAAATAATGTAATGTATAAAATTGTGGTTTAAAAGTTCTTAGGATGTTTGAAATAGACCAACAATTACGAGAAAATTTGATAGAGTAAATTAATTTTGGTCTAATTTCGGAAATATAATTAAAGTAACTAAAAACATTTATAAATTTGTCATGTCGATCAACCTATATATGACAGCTTCAGCATTGAAAAAAAAATTAAATTAAAGGCACGAAAAACATTTATAAATTTGTCATGTCGATCAACCTATATATGACAGCTTCAGCATTGAAAAAAAAAGAAATATTAGTTTTACTAGAAACTTGATCTAGATTGTTTTAAAGAAAAAATCTATTGTTAATGGATATAATGGTTAATTATTGTAATGATATAAAAGTTTCTGATTATTTCAATAAAGATGTTAAAAATTCCATCAAAAATATTTATTTATGCACCGAATTTGTATTTTAAAAGTAATAAAATAAAAAATTAATTTACAAATATACATAAACACCATCTTTTTGATTACATTATTTATTGAAATAATAAAATATAACTTTCTTAATTGGACCTTTTTCTATGGAAAGGCTATTTTCCTTAAGTATGCTAATTTTTTCGTCTGATTTAAATCACAGATTTTTTGCTTTGTGCTTTAAAAGTATGGAGTTGTGATAGATGGACAGAGAACCTGTTTGGTTTTTCCTTTTCATTTAAAGAACTTAAAAAGGTGACATGTGTTTTGGAAAGTTTTGCGATGAAATGTTGGTGTAATAGAAACATAATTTTTTTTTAAATTATTTTAATATGGATATAATACGTGCAAATTATAAACATTTTAGGAATGCAATTTCAAAAAACATGGACTCAAGTTGTCACTCACTTTTTGTATTCATTATCATTACTTGAAATATAATAATCATATTAGTCATCAAAGTGTTGAAGATCTGAAAATGAAAATGTTTTAATAACTTTGTAAAAATATATTGTATTCCTAAAAATTGTAGAAAATATATTTCTGTTTATTAAAAATGTACTTAAAGAATTAATTAGAAAATATGTTCCAATATTTCAACAGTATAAGAAAAAGTATAAATGATAAAGAAGAATGCCGCGTAAACGAATAAAATGATGGATTAAGCAATGTTACATTTAAGTAAATAAATGTAATGGGGTGGTATGAAAAGTTTTGACATCCGAGCAAAAACATATATATAAAAATGGGAAGACTTGTTAATGAGAGCAAGTAGATCTGTTGAATTAGCTGATAAAATAATTAAGGCTTTTCGCTATTCGATATCGAGACTATTTCGCGTCAAAAGAAGAAAAAACTTGCTTGCTTTACTTTGGCAAGTTTTTAGAAACGTCTCGTTTATTTACAATTTATAATTTAGAAAATGAAAGTTTGTAGGTATGTTGTAATATTATCGACTTAAAGTTCCTAAAATACTTTCTAAAATGAAATTTCAGGATTTTTATACTAACCGACAGAATAGTACCGTTATCGAGTTGAAAAAAACCGCTGGCAGTAATTTCCATCGGAGTGAACGCTAGTTGAACAGAAAACAGTTTGATCTGAAATGAGAGTGGTGATGAGTCAACGAGCCGAAAACAATTACTGTTAAATGTATATATGTTTTGTCCGTAAACTTTGTTCACAAACTTGATATATATTGTTATGAATGTACTTTCTTCTTACTGAAGTTATACTCCTTCTAAACATAAATCAAAGATGAAATTAATTTCGTAGAGACGATTATGTTGATAAGATTTATAACAGAAAAAAATCAGTAATATTTACAACGGAAAGAAATAATTAAATCAGTTACTTACGAGTAGAACTCGCGCCTAACTTTTTGTTCAAGTATTTACGAACATTCAAATTAATTTTCTAAAAAATATATCGCTTAGTATATCTTATAAATGCGTATAAATATTGTGATTCTCAAAAACTGTGAAACATGTTAATATCTCAAAACTGTAAAGCGGTTTTCCATAAATTTAGTTAAACTACTTTTTATTTTTTTTCGTAATATAGGCTTTGTCAGTTTGGAATGTAGAGAGGGAAAATATATTTTTGAGCCATTTTCAATAATATATCTAGAAATACCTATCTAATATAAAATTCTAAAAATAAGTACTTTTGGAATCCGTATAATTTGCTATTATAATTGAAGTATTTATGTAAAATCTTATAAACTTTTCAATTATAAGAGCAAATTGAATCCTAGATGATACCGGCTCTTCATTTGACGTCGTCCAGCTGGCTAAACAGAGAACGAGCTATGCCATGAGGGACTTTGGAGACAACCAATCTCCAAAATATTATACAAATAATTATGAGCCTTATTCGATATCCAATCATTCACTCTTTGAAGCAAGTCCTTCCTGTAATTTTCCTGCAAATCTATTAAGTGAGTTATACCCTAAATAACGTCCGCTATTCCTTTGATGTCATCCTACCAGCTAAGCGGAGAAAAATTTATGTCATGAGTTTTGGTTCTTGGGTATCAATTCAAATTCTTTTTCTATTTTTAATGAAAACCTATCTTGAGCGAGCAGTGTCCCAGATAACACCCGGAATTCCTGTGTTGTCATCCCATCAGCTAAGTGCAGAAAGATTCAAGTAACTTTATATATTCTTCAACCAGTGTTCTAGCGACATGCTATGTCCAAAGCCATTCAAAGATACATCTTTTGTAGTGATATTAGTTGTTTTTGTTTGGGCTCTATTTTTTTACTTCGAGAAACACTCCTCTAATTGTTACCGATGTGCTACTTTATTCTCTATTTTAATCTTGTTAGCGATTTTTTAGGTTAGAGTAATTGTCTCAATTCCATACTTAGCGAAAAGTAAAACGCGGGTCTCAAAGACTTCCTTTTGCAGGTTAAACATTTCCTTTTGAAGGTGTGGCTTTTTTTCTTATATGTGGGTTTGTTTATTAAATGCAATAAAATTCAAGTCGCCTATTCTTATATTTTGAGCCCGAGGTAGACTCACTCATTAACATTGACTACATTATCTATAAATATTAGGAAAGACTTGATGAGCTGTCACCGGTATTTAATATACCTTACAATGGTGTCAAATTTCAAGCTTCTACGTGGAAAGGAAAATAAATATGTCTTTGTAAAACGGAGAGATGGATGAACACGTGAGCGTTTTTTCCCCTGAGCCAAGGAATTCTAAAAAGTAAACAGTAGAATAACATCTTGGATGCGAAGTTTCTTTTAATACCATAAATATTCATAAGATATATTCTTTCATATGCACGCAAATATGTGTGGTTAAATTTAATTACAATATGAAACTTACCGTGTTCAAGATATCTTCATCCGATGAATAAAACGCCAGTTTATTGATGAGTCGAGGTGTTCGCCTTACCTGATAAAATATACAGGTTCTAGTAGCATTGCAATCAAGGATATAATTTAAGCCATATTTGAAACTGATAGATAGATTCAGATTTATCACAAAATCTTTTTTTAAAGTAACGGTAGAATTAATATCAGAAATATAGAGAATATAACAAAGTACGTGTCTATTATTCATTTTTATGTATCTGCACGTCAAACTAAACACATTTCAAGCACTTTTCCGTGAAAAAATGTAAATGTTTTTATTGGATTTGGAATTTTGACAGCAATTAAGAAATGTCCATGTAATTTCTTAAAATTTTCTATTCAGATTGTTGCACAAATATCCTGTATAACTAATATACATGTTATTTGTTATATCCGGTAAATAAAATAAAAACTTTCTACTGGAATAATATTTGTAATTCGCTTAGTTCAATTTCAAATGCATTAATGGAAAAATATTTGGTTATAACGAAATTAAATAATAAAAGATATTATGTAATTTTCTGTCATGGTAATTATAATCCGACGACTTTATTCAAGAATAATAATAATAATAATAAAGCTTTATTAAATTCCATATAAAAAGTTACATACATGCAACATGCAATAAAAAAAATTAATAATAAATGGCAACATTAATTAAAAAGGATGACATTTGTATACATTGTATAAAAATTAAAATAGAATAGTAAAATTAATTAATGCTCATGATAATTTACATTGACAAATTATTATATAACAATTTTTATATTATTTATTAAATTTATATGGGTTTTATTTCTTAGGGTAAAAAAAGTCTCTTCCATAGCTTGCCATTCGTCTCTATCTTTGGCTGTTTGGAGCCACTCGCAACCTACAGTAGCCACGATCTCGTCAGCCCATTGGGCATTGGGTCTGCCTCTCGCTCTGGTACCTTGTGGTCCCGTCAATTGGATGATTTTTTGTGTCCACCTATTATTAGCGTACCTCGCCACGTGACCCGTCCATCTCCATTTTCTTTGAAGAGAGTAGGTGAGTGCATCTGTTATACCCGTTTTTTTGCGGATGGTTTTATACCTAAGTAGCTTTTTCCATTCTTCTCTGAGTGGTCTGGATTTTGCTACTTGTCTTAAAATCAAACGTCCAGGTTTGGCAGCCGTAGGTTAGACACGGTAGAATCTCCTAGTCCATAACTGTCTCCTTGGTAGGCAGTGGTAGGTGCGACTTGAATATGCCTTTATGAGCCCAGTATTTTTTCCAGGTGATTGCTACTCTCCGGTCAACTTCTTCAGTGTTCCTTTCTTTGCTGAAGGAAATCAGTTTCCCTAGGTAGATGTATTTTTCTACATATTCAATTGCATATCAATTACAGTTATGGGTGTCTTGAGGTAATTAGCCATGACTTTAGTTTTGTCTAGATTCATTTCCAAACCAACTTTAATGCTCGCCTGCTGGAGATCTAACAACATACTGTTTAATTGGTGTGGAGACTCTGAAAAAATAATAATTCGGCAAATCTGAGGTGGCTTAGAAACTGACCTTCTACCCTGATGCCTTTCGTAGACCATGGCAAGTCCTTCATTATGTACTGTAGGACAGCTATAAATCGTTTTGGAGAGATTGGGTCGCCTTGTCTCACGCTTCTATTTATATAAATTTTTCTTCCTACTCTATCTAGTTTGACTCTACTTTTACTGTTCGCATAAATATTTTTCAGTATTTTTATATATTTTTCGTTTATGTTCTGTGACCTCAGCGCTTCCCAGATGCTGTTATGTGATATAGAGTCAAATGCTTTTTTATAGTCTATAAAAGCTACGTATAAGGGTCTACGGAATTCTTGATATTTCTCTATCACCTGATCAACAACTTGAATGTGGTCAACTGTACTGAAACCGCTTTTAAAACCGGCTTGTTCTATTGGCTGGTGTTCATCGATATCTGAGGTCATTCTATTCAGCAAACGGGAGGCGAACAACTTATATAGGCTGGGCATGAGGACGACGTCTGGTCCTGGACTTTTTTCTGCCTTAAGCTTCTTTATTTGTATCAGAATTTCAGGCTCTGTGAACTCTGGCGCTGGGAGAACTTCATTGTGTTGGTCAACAGAAATTATTTGGTTTTGTGAGTCTGGTTGACTATTTAATTTTGCATAAAACTCCGTGGCTGTATTTATGATTTCCTCTCGAGACATAATTTTTGTAGAGCCGGGGTGCAGTGTTGGAATCCATGTTTTAGATGTATTTAATTCTTTGTAGGCTTTTTTAGCTGATCTAGAGTTTTCAAGGTGTCTTTGTATAGTATTTATTCTATGGTTATCGTAGCATATTTTTATTTCTTTATTGGTAGTTTTATAGAGATCTTTCAGTTTTCCTTTCTCGATTTTGGTTAGTTTAGATTTGTTTTGTAGTATACTTCTTTATTTCTTGAGTTTTAACCCCTCTGTAGACAGAATAGTACTCTTTTTTGGTCTGCATTTTCTTTCAGGTTTCAAGTGAATTGAAGCTCTTAATAACTTATGTTCAGAACCAAAGTGGAATGACGTTAGTACTTTGTAGTTTGTAAACAAGTTGGGTTTTGTGGTCATAATAAAATCGATTTCGTTTTTTGTATTTTTATCAGGAGAGATCCATGTCCATCTGTTCTTTGGCTTTAGCTTGTACATAGTATTTATTACTTTCAAGTTGTACTCTTGTGCATATTGAAGGAGTCTTTCCCCGCGGATACTCCTGCCACCGTGACCGTATTTACCGAGAACTGACTGTTCATGGACCTTGGGTACACCGATTTGTGCATTGTAGTCGCCCATAGATATAACAAACTTCGTGGAGACAGTGTCGTGTACTTTTTCTAAGTCCCCGTAAAATTTATCAATCTCATCTTGAGATGAACTTTCGGTATTTGCATACACTTGTATTATTGCGAAGAGGGTATTCTCCAACTCCATTTCTAATGCACAAACTCTCTCTGATATACCAATAAATCTCTTTATATTTTCTTTATATTTTTTCTTAACTAAGAAACCCACACCATACAGGCCTTTGGTTTGACCCAGGTGATACATTATGTGATCGGCTTCTTCGGTAATTTTTTCACCCAGCAGGCGAACTTCACCTAATCCTAGTATGTCGTTTTTAATGTCTTGAAGTGATTTTTTAAGCTCAATTAGTTTAGGTTCGGTAGATAATGATTTTACATTATAGGTACAAATATTGAAAATGTTTTTCTTTTTCCTTTCTTTGTTTTTCTTTGGAGGGTTATGGTCGATATCTCCCTCGGTGACTTCTTGTGCTTTGGTAGGGTTTTTACTTATCAAAAAATTCAGCATTCCGGGTTTTACAACTCCCTCTGAGAAACTTGATGAACGTTGAGTGGTGGATGCACTGAGAGTCTTGTTCTTTTTGTGTGTTCGTGATCACTGGGGTGTTTGGGTTTTTAAGGTATTTTCAGGAGATGTTGAAAGGGTTCTTTTCTTGTTTCCTGTTGTGGTTTCCGGGGTGTTATTTAATATGATTAATTTATCGTATTTTATTATAGCTCTATTTCCTTTTTTTTCTCGATTCTTACTTGTGTCTGCAATTCCTTTCTTTTCTCTAATACTTTTAGCGGATAATCTTCTTTTATGTAGTATGCAGTGTCGTTGAGAGCTCGTTTTTGTTTGAGAATATTGATTTTTATTCCAAGTATCGTAAATGTTATGGTGACAGGACGGGGTTTGTCTGTTCTTCTACCAATTCCTCTTATGGCTTGTAAGTCCTTACAGTTTATTTTCGTTGTGAAGTACTTGTTTATAAAGTTCATCATATTTTTTTCTAACTCTAAATAAGACTGTTCGCCTTCCTCCACTCCAAAAGAAATACTAGATTGCTCTGTCTAGCCTCTTTTTGTAAATAGTAAAGTTGATTGTTTACTTTTTCTTCCAGTTTTTGCAGTTTGGTGTCCCAGACTTGGAGTTTTTTGTCCATGATTTCGTTGATGTTTTTTGCAATTTCCTATGTTATTTTTTCTGCACTTTTTGAAATCATATTTTTTTGTTCTTCCATGTCGTTTTGTATTTTTTGAAGTGTTTTCATTATTTCCTCCGTAGTCAACAATCTATGTCTATAACGCCGTCTTGTGGTATCAGTGAAGAGCTTGGTAGACGTTCGATCGTGTAGCTACGCACTTTGTCTAGTAGTATCTCCACTAGCCCCCAGATGGCGGTGTTAACGTGCGCTAGTCGTCACTAGATGGCGTTAAACGTCTTTGTTTGGCAAGGAAGTGTCTAGAAATTATGTTTGATGACTCATCTTGTAGATAGGTTTTAGGTTATATTTTCTTTGTAACACTATTTTTCGTTTCTAGCACTGAGTTCGCTTTCTTCATGTATTTAGTGTTTTTCGTACTGCACTTTGTAGTGTCTCTTTAATGGTATTTTTTGTTGTTTTAATAACTTTTTCTTACTATTAATGTTCGTAGTAATTATCACAATTTATCACATTCGCACTTTAAGTTATAGTTTTTAGCACTTTTAATCACTTTTTACACTTGAGATATATATTTGTTAACGTAATTATTGCGGACGCGAAGTAAGCCGCGGCACAGACGACAAACAAGCTCGAGACTCGACATATAGTATCAATTCAAGAATAACATTAACCTAATTTATCTGGGCATGTTCACATCTACAGTTTAAAAATACTGTTGTCATGATAATGAGATTACGTAGATATTTTAATTTTAACACCCACTTTTTTAACTAAATTTCTTGTCACACTAAAATACTGGTGTATGATAATTATTATAACAGTGCAAAG
Source organism: Druceiella hillmani (assembly GCA_039881145.1). Lineage (NCBI taxonomy): Eukaryota > Metazoa > Arthropoda > Insecta > Lepidoptera > Hepialidae > Druceiella > Druceiella hillmani. The sequence goes on from JAYKKI010000010.1 coordinate 26,326,028, forward strand.
TATGATTTTTCGCTCAAATTGTTGAAAGAGTATGTGATGTAATCACGAATTACATTTTTTATTAATTAAGGCCATATAGATAAAAATCAAATTTTACCTCTTGAATTAACCTGTGAGATGTATTGCAAATGTATATTAAATTTATAGCTACCAGTGATGCAACGGAAAGTAAGTTTAAAAACTCGCAAGATGTAACGATGTCAAATGACCTATAATTGTGTTTTTCCGTGAGGATAAGATATAATACAAATAATGCATAAAAAGTATGTAAATATAATATCAAAAAGTTTACAAGTGTGTTCATTAATATCTCGGTTGAATATACGGAGTTCGTTTTCTTGACTATTGTCAACAATTTCAAATGATAATTTCTATATGAGTGTAGTAATTGTACAACGTATTTTGGAAAAAAGCGATCGGTATTTTTGTTACAAATGACATCTAATTTTGTTTCCAATAAAACAATATACGAATTCAGCGATTTTATTCTAAACTAAAGGATTTCAATCACGCAACCTATCTTGACAAATGCCAAGAAGTGCGCAATTGATACAATGGAAAAGAAAATAATTTCAGTTGTGCTGTTCGACACATTCTCCTCTGCAACTTTGTTCATGATAAAAACAATCAACCAAATCGTGATGAAGAGTTTCGTCTTCTGTACTGATCGCAATCCGCAAGTCCACCATTCACATTCTGAATCTAACTTTGAAATATCCAGTAAAATTGAATTAATTTCTCTCCTTTTAACTATTGATATAATCCAATTGAGGCAAGATAGCAAAGAGGTTATGCTAAGGACAAAGATATGGAGGAAAGCATCGAAGGTGTCGAAATATTCGACGTATAATAAAGTGCGTGCCACCGCTTTACCAAAAGCAAACAGAGACGTAGTTATAACGAAACAGTTGAATATTAAATACATTATACTCCAATCAAAATTTTTGAAGTTAATATGAGGCAAATTTTTAAGGCCATCGACAGAAACATTGTAATAAAATCCGAGAAGTTGTAAAATAATATAATAAGGTTTCAGTTCACCAAATACTGCCTTAGTATCAGTTAGCGGTTTCATTTCAAACTGATATCTTGTAAATTTTAAGAAACGATACTGAGTACTTGAAAATATGGGATTTTTATCAGTTCCGCAATATAGAATAACTACACATTACTGACAAAATTTTGGGTAAAAAATAATACGTGTGCGCAAGATATGAATTGTGTTCCATTTATAGTAACAGAGTTGAAATCAGACATGAAATACTGTAGCTGAATGTGTTTTTCGTTAGTCGTGATGATAAATTGCCATTCCATTAAAACCATTCATTCAAAGACTTTTATTCAGTCGTGCAACTGCTGTAACATATAGGGTAATCAAATCAATAATGTCCGGACCTTCACGCCCTGATCTAATTGCGCTAATATAGCAGCAACAATCGAACGCTATATACTGTATTCAATCATCATGGGGTTGTTTTCATTATGCATTGTTTATCCGTAACGTTGTGACAAATAATTTAAGCGTAAATTAATACGTAAATGAAATAACATGTGTGTGTATTCGAATATTTATCTCTTTCAATGCGTTCACTTCTTTATTATTATTTTCGTCGTTTCTCGCTAAGTGATAATAATCAAAATCCGTATATATTTTTTTGACACGTAATGATTAATTAATGCATGTCTTTTTTATTTTGCTTATTTAATTTCAGTAGTTTTATAGGAATTAGAAATATTGTACTTTTTATAAATTTTACTGAAGACAGACTCATATAATATTCATTGCTTAACAGTTATACAATTATTGTTAGATAAATACTTTTAAAAGGTCTTGTTGACAGTTATTTATTACTAATTGAATGGAGATTTATTTATCATCAATCATTTACAATGGTTCAAGGCGCCACCAATTTACCGTCCACGTCATATGTTCGTTGCTTTGTATTGAACAAGTCCCATAAAAGCACTGTTAAGATTTTTTTTCAGGTCAAAAGACGTGAGTTTCGAAGTTATTGTTAACTCAGAATGTCATTTATATTTTACTAGAATCTATATGGACGTCGATAATCTGTCAATTTTTCAGATACGTTCTCCGAACGAACGGACTCAAGGAGGGTTGTGTGGCTCAAGGAGGGTATCTTTATCCTCTTCTTTTTCAATATTCATGGATGGAGTTTTTGGGAATATACACATAAATTATTGGCTTTACTTTAATGACTTACAAATATTTGTCCATATTGATGTAAATTCTTTAGCGACCATCATTTATACCTTCTAAATTTGATCATATTCGCCTGTATTTGAGAGGGTGTAATCGTATAAGTATTCATGCCATTCAAATTGTTGCGACGAGGGGTGTTATATAAATACGTATATACATTTTTTTCCGTTATGAATCTTGTTTATATTGATTTATATAAGACTAACAATAATTATAATATATGTTTAAAAGAAATAGCTGCGTCAGAAATGAGTCTAAAGCTGCCGTACGCGAAACAAATACGCACGTACGTGCATATTTGTTTCGCGAAGAAGCTTAAGAATTATATGAAGTAATCCTGCGGTTTGCCATTCCCAGTTTTAAGCATTCGCTGTCTATGATTTTAGAAATCGTACTTATTAATACAAATACAGCCATAATTTGCAGTATGATGAGCACCAATGTACGCATGCACGTACACAGACGTACGCGTCTGCAGACGCACTCGTACGTGTAATTTATTGAAAGACAAAGAAAATGAGAGAGAGAGAAAATTCCGCCGTCGACAATAGAAACTGTCTGAGAAATCAATTAGATATATTAAGTAAATAAATATGTTATTGTTACGAATGTTTATTTGTGACTTTATTTCAAATAAATCGTAAAATCAAAGGGTTTCGCTTTTGTTATAACCCCCCATGGCTTACTATTTAAATATTCATCGAATGTTCTTGTCTCTATTAATTGGGAGTCTTGAAATTTGCGGTAATTGTATAGAACATGATCCGTGCGAATAGTGAAGAGTTACCATATATCTTTATTAAACTATCTCACAATTTACATTCGTATCGTTACTGATTTTGATTGTCATATTTGATCATCTTTATTGTGACGACTATCAGCTCATTGACCTACTGCTGCTATGATTTCAGCTGAAACGGTTCTCAATACAATTAGCGCTCACTCCGATTAAAATTACCGTCGGCGGCGTTTTTACACTCGATAGTGCTACCATTCTGTCGGTTAGTATAAAATATTTGTCTAATTGTTTATTTGAATTTTAAACTAATGCAATTATATCAAATAATTTGGTTTTAAGAATCCGTCACAGTTGTAAAATTTTAGAATCGAAAATAATATCACGTAAATTTGGTATAGGAATTATAATAAAACAACAGCATATAAGGGTTATTTTCTAAACACTTTATTATTCAGCGAACATTTTTAATGTTACCTCTAAGAAATCTACTAACTAAAATACATTTTTTTTCACAAGTCCTGTACTACTGAAAAACACTGATAAATGTAAAATATTTATATTTGTTTCACTTGGAAAATATTAACTTGAAAAAGCATAATTGGTAGTGGTATTGTAGTAAGTTGCGAATCTTGTGCGAAATTTGCTAAATCTATTCATTGAACAGAGTAATGAGTTATTAAATTGCTTAGATTAATTAGTTATGAGATGGGAGTTATTTTGAAGCAATTTTTAATTCTTTTGGGTAAAAACATATATTTGAGAATTATAAGCGATTAAATGAAACTACGTGATGTAGTATTATTTCTACTTTCTTTAATTTCTTTACCACGACCTGGGTTTTGTTGTATTACAACATCTTCAGATGGGATTTTAGCAAAGATCTTTGCTAATAAGCGACTAAATTTTTTTTGGATTTTCGGATGGTCAGCACCTTTCATCATTATACTATTTCAAATAATGGTTACGACAGAGAGTAAAGTTAAATAATATAACTTTAATGAATATATGTAATGTTTATAAAGAGTAAAATGTTTTAAAAAGTATTTATTTGAAACTTATAATATAATGTTAGAGTACCACAAAAACATTGAAATATTTTGGAGAAATTTACTTCTTTTCATACCAACTAAGTTTCATCTCATTACATTTGAAAACGTACGTTACTTTTTAAATGTAAAATTGCGAAAGCAAATAAGATTTTATATAACTATCTATTGACATTTGTTAAATATTTTGAACAAGTCATCGCAAGTTTTGCAACTTATCTCGTTGATACGCACATAATGTCTAAAAAAATATAACAAGGAAACCCTAAGGCTAACGGTTGAAAGCATTTAAAGTGAACCTCGCGTGAAATGCGCACATTGCATTGATGTAGTTCACACGCCACGCCCTTAAAAACAAAAGTAGAACTCGTACTATATGAGTTCCATATATATTTAGGCATTTCTTAACATTTACTTAGAATATCTGAAACTATATATAAAAATAATGATTTTTCATAACGTAAAGATAATGTCTATCATGCCTTTCGTATGTGTAAAAACTTGACGCATATTTAAAAAATTGTAATATCCAGAATCATCGCTATAATTTTCTTGCAACCTTGGCTTGGACTTAAACTATTTTTCTTTCACAATTCTTTGGGTGAGCCGATTAGGAAATAAGTGAGAAGGGGTAACATTTTCTTACACATTTTTCGGTTTATACCTGAAGAAATAATACCAAAAATTATGAAAAAATATTTTTGATATTAGTCTTTTCAAACGATATTCCACATTCAATATATGAAATAAGAAAACTTTCGCGTTTTATATCTTTCCCATTTCAAAAATTTCCAAATTACAATTTTTCGATTTTGATTATTGTTTGTTATTTTAAATTTAAAGTTTCCACGTCAAGCGGTTTCTGAGAAAAACAGATGAGAAGGATGGACAGATACGTGACTGATCTTATAAGGCTTCGTTTTCTCCTTTGGCGGTACGGATCCTTGAAAATGAGCTATTTGTTTCAGTGAAATCATTCAAATTATTCCACCAGGCGAATCATTGGAGTATGTTTTCTCTGTAACTCACTTTATTGTTAATTTTTCTAGTCCGTATTTTGGTGTCAGGAAATAATATTTTTGGAAATAATTTGTTTTTAACTCACAATATTTTATATCTATTTGTTCCAATCATTATTAATTATTTTTATGTAATATTTGCAACATTACGTAACAAAAAACTATTTTAGACCGTTAAAATTTGGAAAATAGTTAAATGATTGCTCATATTTTACCTAAAGCCGAGAACTAATATTGCAGCGCAACACTACAAAGTTCAATGCATTAAATTATAACTAGAGACGGATACTTCAGTCTTATGTTAAAATAATTATTAATTAAGTTCCAGTGTTTTTCAACCTACCCCTGAAGGAGACTTTTTCCATGCATAATTTGTTGGTATTAAATTCATTTAACCTCTTCTGTATACAATTAAATGAAACTACGTGATGTAGTATTATTTCTACATTCTTTAAGTTAGACCTAGATTTCGTTGTATTACAACATCTTCAGGTGGGCTATTAGCAAAGATAATTAAGTAAGAATAGTAAACAAATAATCTCTTCTGGATAGCAAACAAATAAGGAGAGAAATTGTCCTAATGAAACAAGGGTATCTTTTTATTCCTTCTTAGTTTCATCCTGTTTTCCTAAGAACTTTAACAATTGCTTTGCGTTCGAGTTTCTTGTACATCAATACTATTCGAGTACACGTAGAATTCGATTTTGTATAATAAACGAAACTGATCCGAGACCAGACTTTTACAATTATCTTCCATACTTAATTATCTTCAATACTATAGAATACCCGATATAATTATTTTCAATACTATAGGCTACTGATACAATTATTTTCAATACTGTAGACTACTGATATAATTATTTTTAATACTATAGACTACTGATATAATTATTTTCAATACTATAGACTACTGATATAATTATCTTCAATACTATAGACTACTGATATATTTATTTTCAATACTATAGACTACTGATATAATTATCTACAATACTATAGACTATTGATATAATTATTTTCAATACTATAGACTACTGATATAATTATCTTCAATACTATTGACTACTGATATAATTATTTTCAATACTATAGACTACTGATACAAGTATTTTCAATACTATAGACAACTGATATAAAACCTTCTCGAAAAAAATTACGTATTGATCAACAATTTTACAGCTTTCTTTTTCTTTTATCCTTCAGGATACTACGACGGACGGTTGACACGTGGCTTAATTGTTTGAAAATAAATAGTTCGCTATGTAAATACATGAAAACTAAAAAGGTTTGCGTATATTCTTGTAGTTAAAAGCTAAACTACATGAACTTGATGCTGCCCAGACATTTCCTTGTCTTTCACATTTTTCACAGATTAGAAACTAAATAGTTATCGATTTATTTTTCTTCATTTTATTAGATATTATCCAGAACCAAGTCTGTGATTACATTGACTGTGTAAACTATATTTATTAAGAATGTAAATAAATTTTCATGAATTATTAAAAAAATTAAAGAAGCTCAGTTTCTTTCCAAACACGAAAAAAATCCCGTATTAATCTTTAAATACTTATAAGAATTAAGGTGCATAGTAACAACATGGCGATTGTTTTTTCTTTAGAAAATAAAGCAATAATATCAATAGGCATTAAGTTAATACTTAATGCCTATTGATATTAAACTTACGTGATACACTTTTTTTATATTTTTGAGAAAAATATAAAAAAATTGTATCACGTAAGTTTCCTTGGTAAATTTTTGTTTGTAATACTACTAGAGTTAGCTTCAATTTCTGTTTTATAAATACACGTTAACGATAGTGTTGATATTTAAGTGTTCATCTACCCTCACTTGTTGCGGTTTATTGAGATTATAAGTATATTTAGAGCTACGGGTGTTGACTATACTAAATGAAAGGGCTATAATGAAAAAAAAACAATAACGAGCTCTTTCTAAATCTCTAGAACAACTGTATATAAGCGATTTTAAAACTCATAAAAATTAATTCCCAATAAAGTATGTTCGACGTCAGTGTGTGAACTTTGCAAATGATCAAGCAAGTACAACCATACTCTGTCAAATACAATCATAAATTGCAATTGTTTTCTCAAAATGAATTAACTTGTGTACCAAGATATCTCAGTCTTATTAAAGATGGTGAGGAATTTTTAGCTTTTATTGGCTTAGAAATAGAGAAAAAGATTTCCAATCTTGTTTTACACATGAAGAAAATTTTGGAACCTATTATTGTGCTGTAGCTGACCTACTGAAGATATTTCATGTAAAACGCTGTCCAAACGATTAGAGATTTTTTGGGGTTCTTCGAAATAAAGCCTCATTACATAATATAAGTGTTTTTACATAAAGGTAATACACATTAATTACTTTTGCTGTTGGGCGTTCTATTCATTTAAAGGAAGATTTTGAAAATTTAGATTTATTTTTAAAGAACAGAAATTACTCCAATCGTGGCTAGTGTACGACTGGTTATCAAAAGATGTCGATCATACTTTTGAGGCAGCAGGAAGGATATACAATATATCTTCGCTTCCTTTAAATTGGTCAAAAGAAAAAAGAAAATTTTGTTATTGTTTGACCACGTGTATCTAACGTAAATATTCGTTGACACCGCATCCGGATACAATACAAAAAAAATATGTATATACTGTAGTCGTGTAACATAGAATTGATATGAGATGATTGCATTCTATGATTTAACAAGGCAGATTATAATTTAAGAATACGACTACAACTAACTACAATAATTAAATAAATAAAACGATTATAATAATGTACAACAAATTTTTGAACGCGTGATAATACCATTGTGTGAAACATCGTAAAAGTAGGGCTCTACTATTTCCAAATGTTCATCAATTACGATGATGATGACAGATTGCATATACCATTTTATATTGAATGGACAAAAGAAAACAATAAAGTACAGTTCAGTAAATAAAATCAGGAATGATGGGTAAAACATTGTCAAAAGTTGAAGGAAAATTATTGGAACTTTTCCTCAATATTTTCCTTAAAAAAATTCCACATAATGAATTTTTTTTCGAATTTTGTTTCGGAAAATCAAAGGTGTAAACTTAGTATTAAGGCCTGGTTACACGGGACGAGTTATTGGCTTCCAGTAGGACAGTACTCGCCCCGTTTACTCGCATGGTAGTAGCTCAACTCGCCTTGCCCGGTCACACACGTGCGAGCTCCTGGGATGAAAGTAGGTAGCTACTGTCCTCTCGTATTCAGTAGGTGCTAACCTGGTCTACACGAACAATGTTATCGAAATACACAAGTGACCGTTGTTCACGCCGTACTCGAAGCGGTTACAAAAATACTTTGCGCTGAAATACTTCAAGTTGAAAGTGCTGAACAAAAAAAGAAGAAAAAGAGAATTATTTGGATGAGGAATTGGGTGCAAAAGAAAGGGGCAACACATGGAATATTTAAAGAGCTACATGATGAAGATACCCGAGAATATAAAGCAGTAATGAGAGTGACGCCTACACAAGTTGACGCGTTTGCTTCCTTCACCCTTCTCCAAAATGCGTGTAATTTAGAAGTAAAGAATTTAGGACATATTTAATATAAAAGTTTAATGACTTGAACACTTTAGATATATATGACAAATAAAGGTCCAGTATTTTGAAGTTTCAGGTACAGTTTTTTTTAATTTCTTTTTTCTAGTTAATCACTTAGTAGATTTTAAAGTGTTAAGTTATTTGTGTCATCTTACAGATTATGAAAATTTCAACACCTAAATCAATGTATTATATCACGTGTCGATGACCAACAAGCAGCATAGTTAAATAAATGGATTGTTTGTTTATTTTATTTATGTTATGAAGAAACTTGTACTAATGCAACTCCATTATTGAAGTGAGCTCTGGAAATTTTTCTTTTTCTTCTTCCGTTCATTATTCAATTTATCCATATTTTTCGCCGAAACCAGCATTCAGACGTTTAGTAAATAGTAGTATAATTCAATCGCAACTCTTTCCTGTTTATTAAATCAAGATAATTTTAGCAAATGATATGATAGTTTAGCAATTGTTTTTTTTTCATTTATTTGATATAAAAAGGACTTAAAAAGAAGTTTTTTGTTTTTTTTTCTAAACATCAAGGCGGATGGATTTATATATGTATGCAAGCAACAATTTCATATTTAATTTTGTACGATACCGCAATATAGCGATCCAATAAGAATTTGTTTAGATGTCTAGTTAATCAAATAATCCCCTAAACAGATATTGTTTCGGGCAATGTGCACATTCAAATAACTAAACTAATTTAATGGCACATTAAACATATTTCACTTTGCTGAAAATAAACTAAATGTTATCTATATGTTTACAAGATATTATCACAAGAACTTACGTATATATATATATATACACATATATAAATATATATATATATATGTATATATATATATATATATGTATGTATGTATATATATATATATATATATATATATATATATATATATATATATATATATCGAATTTAGATTGGCCCAGGCTTTACTAATAAATGTTTATGAATATCAATATACAAATTATATTAAATTTTGCACCTGTGAACCTCAAATTTCCTTACAAAGTACTTTAGGTGAGAAATAATTCTTGAAACTAATGATGATATAAATAAATTCCATTAAAATCTACATTAAAAAAGTCTATCTGGTCTTAATTATAAATCAAAACCGTATATTTACGTGGTATTTCTTTTCAGTGGAAGTTAGAGAAAATCATAAGTATTAGTAAATACGACTATATCTGAAATACAACCGTATTTACTAGGAATTTCTGGATTTTATCAGTAAATAACTTATATACCTCAAAAGAAAACAGCTATCTTAGAAAGCTGTATTTTTAACATTTGACACTTATGTTTGTCAGAAACAATTTTGAATGAGACATAATTATATATAATATCTTTTTCTTCTGTATTAGAGAAGCTTCACATTCTTTACTTAATTTACTCGCGCCAAAAGCTAAACATTTCACGAATCGATGCTTTCATCGAAGGCAGCAAGGGAAGGCACACACACACACACATATATATTTATATATATATATATATATACATATATGTATATATATATATATATACATATATGTGTATATATATATATATATATATATATATATATATGAATATAATTATTTATTCAAATGGTTAGTTTAGGACTGCATTATAGTTATTATCGTTATTTCCAATTATACAAGTTATTATTGTACGCGTAAATATTTTATATCCATGCTACCAATCGATGATTATCAGATATATTAATAAATATTTCATACAAACCGTCTAAATGGTGGTGTTATTAAGCTAGTTGTATTGACAACCGTTTTAACTAAAGAGTAGATTACTCACTCAGAATAGTTTTTGAGTTATGGTAACGATATTGCAATTGTTTGAAAAGATTATACAGCTGAAATTTTTCTATATATCATGCATAAAAAGTATTTATGGAATCTACTCACATGGTAGACTAAATTATGTCAACTCAATCTAGTCTAATCTCAGTCGTAATGAATAAGTTATGAAAATTAATTTCAGGGAGGATAGATTGATCTTGGAAGGACACGATAATACATTAACAAAAATAATGATATTTCGTGTCATGTGATGAACATTTTTGTATTTGTATGTGATAGTAATCGAATTGTAAGTTTCAAGATGTTGTTACGCGGATTGAGTATATGGATCGTTACTTATTGTCTTACACCTTGTATAAGCAGACCAGTTTATGTTAATCAATAATTTTAAAATTGATTGAGCGTGCCATATTTAGGTAACTGCTCCATTTATAGCTTTTTATTTCCGTAAAAGAGAGGATGCAGAATTTGTTAAGATTATTCGGAGATTAAATAAATGAATACAATGCGCTACATTTATAACGGATTGCACAATATATAGATGATTTTATTGATTACGAATGGTATTAAGATCTTTAAATTTAAAATTATAAAACAGGATAACCCTACAATAGGCACTTACCGCATTCAGGACATTTTCATTGGAAGTGTAGAGGCATCAGCTAGGCAACAAATTGGGATGTACACTTTACTGAGTGATTGTCAATTAGTTAATCTCAGCATCTGAAAAACTAAAATAATATACATTTAAAAAAATAATAGGAGAAACGCAGATGAAATAAAGCTTTTTAGCTTGCTTTTACTGACAGTACCGGAAACATGAGAAATTAAATTTTCGAATTCAATAAAGATATTTAATTTTCGTTTTAAGTTTAAATTATATAAATGGTTTTCACGCTATAGCTTAAATATAAATTGTATAATGATTAAACCAAATCTTTTTTTAATAAAATATGTTGCCAAATTGTTATAAGTTTTCTGTGCAATTATTTAAAGACGCCTTAGAGGAATGATCATATATATTTTTTATTTTTAAATAATGAGTGTCCCATCAAAAAACACAAAATAATCTGGTGGTTAAAAGACGATTAAGAATGGAACAAGCGATTTTAAATTTTAACTTAACTCATATAAGTAAGTGGAACGATAAGCGAAGACTTAATTTGAAAAGTAGTAAAGAAAAAAATATAATTATAGGACTGCTCCGGAGAGTTTATTGAGCCATCTATTCTTTCTATAAGTACTTATAATATTATAAATAAGTGATAAGTATTCGTGAATAAAATCATGCCCTCTAAATTAATCAATGAGAGATATCATAAATGTAAATCAAATTAAAGATATACGATAAAGCCATGAAAATTATGTTTCAATATAAATATCCCGATATCATCACATATATGTTTATTTTTTTATGTGATGACACGATGAATGAATAAAAATATACAGTGTTAAATTATTTAGTGTTAAATTGTTCTATTATTTTGAATCAATTTATATTACACTTTCTGTGGTAGTTTATTTTTGAATGATAATTTCCGGGCGCCATAACAAAAAACTTTTTTGTTATAAATTACACAATTTTTCTTTCAACGAAACGATTTTATGATTCAGGAAAACGATTTCAACTGAAATAATTCCCGCAACGCACTCAATTTTCGTTAAAATTTTAGAGGTCAGATTTAGAAAACTATATGTTTAACTTTATCCATCGGTAGGTGCTTCTTCAAAAATGTATTTATAGCGGAATTATCAAACAAATCATGACCAAAGTTTTTATTCTCTTGATCTAAAGCGAATGGTGGATCACAAAATGTGAATGGCGTATCACTGAGCCACATCCATCTACAATTCCCATTCTGAATCTATTTTTGAAATAGAGAGTACAAATAAATTAAAGTTCGGTTGTTTAATATTAATATATCTATATATGATCTATTTGATACTGGATGATATATGCCATATGACAGAAATAACATTGAAGTACTCGGTATAAAATACAACCTGTAAAGTCACTTCACCAGAAGTAAATAAACACATTGTTGTAATGAGAATACAGCAACCCAAACTCGACCCGCAAAATATATAACCGCAACAGAAATATTTTAGTAAAAACCGAAAATTTATGGAAGAAAATTTTATGGCTTCTTTTCGTCGAGTACTGTATTGTTATTAATACTGGTTTCATTATGAAATTAGTTTACAATGTGTCGACTTTTGAATAACATTGAATATCCGTAATTTTTTTTATTGATGGAACATGAAATATTTTAAGATTAAACTTGTTGAGTGAAGTTTAATTTTTAAGTTCATAATTTATTCATCTTCCATTAAATGACTGATGTTTTAAAAATAATATTCAAATGTCACATACCAATTGTGTTTTAATTTCACTATTATGATACATTGTGATTCATTTGAAAAATATTATCCAATACCAATTTTTTTAACACTGAATTGTCGCATTTCATGTGGCATTCAAACATAGAACATAAAACAAAGTATAAGCGGTAAATTTGGGGAATTGTGTGAAAATAAAAATCTTGAAGTGTATTAGGTCTACGATCAAAATGAATGTCGTCACTTTAAAAAAACACATTTTAAACGCGCGATTTATCTTGCGGCGCACTTTTCTTACTTCTGTTTAAAATCATGATGGAGATGTCTAATGTTTTCTCACTACCGCACGCTCGAGTTACGTATATTTATCCTGCTCGCAACAAATGTTCTAACATATTAGTATTGTTAATGTTTTGTTCTAATATATTAGTATTGTTATTGATTTCTCATCACAATATCGAATTAAAGCAGATAATATTTTTCAATTTAATTCATAATAAAGGAAATTTAAATTTTAACACTAACTTCAAGATAAAAAAAATATTTACTATCTGCATTTAACACAGCAAAGTGATAATACGTGATATTCTTAGTCTTAAAATGGACGGAAATAATAGAAGATGAAGTAATAAACTTTATATAAAAAGGATTTAAAGAAATCATCAGTCAATAAATCTCAGGTGTACAGGATATTTAAACAGGCTAAGGTTTGTATCAACCGATATTATTCTTGTTCTACATATTATTCCGATATTATTCTTGTTATTTAAATCTTGTTCTACATATTCTTGTTCTATTTATTATTCTTGTTATATTATTCTAATTATTTAAATCTTGTTATTAAAATCTAATTATTTAAATCTTGATATTATTATCTTATTCAATATTGATATTATTATCTTATTAATTATTTAAATCTTGATATTATTATCTTATTAATTATTTAAATCTTGATATTATTATCTTATTAATTATTCAAATCTTGATATGATTATCTTATTAAATCTTGATATTATTCTTGTTATTTAATTCTAATTATTTAAATCTTGATATTATTCTTGTTATTGAAATCTTGTTCTACATATTCTTGTTCTACATAACCTTGTTCTATTTAAATCTTGTTCTACATATTCTTGTTCTACATATTAATCCAATATTATTATTGTTATTTAAATTTACATATTATTCCGATATTATTCTTGTTATTCCGATATTATTTTTGTTATTTAAACAGGCTAAGGTTTGTATTAACCGATATTATTCTTGTTCTATTTGCTCAAAATGAGATATATTGATCAATTGTTTCAAAAAGCAATTAATTTATTGCTCGGAAAATAAAAAAAAATATTATTGAGGAGTGAATAGTGAGACGTTCTATTAGTTTTGTATTACGGTTTTTTGAAAAACAAAATAAACGAATATTAATGCTCTTCTCCACTGTCCCTTTTATCAAATCGATTACAAGATTGTTTGAAGGAAAATCTCCATACTGATAGAAATTATTCTATTCTTATATATATAGAGAGGAATATATTCTATTGGAATAACTTATCATCCAAATTATGTTCTTAAAAGTGACTGCGCAAGCTTTGCCTATCTTTGTAGTAAACCCGTTATTCCATCCAGCTGCTTTAACCCTTTTCTCCTTTGCATTAGGTTCTGCAAGATATCTCATAGAATATATTTCCGTGAGACAATCAGTTCAATTCAAAAATAAAATTGGAACAGAGGGCCAAAATATTAAACATTCACAATTTAAAATTTCATCCTTTTTTCAAATCGCTGTGAGTTAAAAATTTAATTTTGTTCACATTTACTTAGTCGTATATGTTACTCAAACAACGTATACTTTAAATTTTTATCGTTAATGAATTAACAATTTTTTTAAATCTAGCTTATGAATGAAATATAAATGAGTTGTAGAATTATTATAAAAATTCAATTGCTTTATAATATGAAACTACAAGTTCATTAAGTAAGAGTCTCCAAACCTATTCATATTATCGATACTTCACGCCATAATGATATCAAATGTAGTGATGCGTATCAGTGTAAAGACGTCGCCAATAAAGTCAAAAATCCGTCAAAATATAATCCAATTACCTTATTGATTATAGAAAAAATCGACAAATGGTTACGTTCTTTGCTGACTTTCATTTTTGGCATATATTTGTAGTAAAAAAGTGATTTTTTGGACCCTAATGGACAATGGAAGAAGAAACTCTATAACTTTCACAATTTATCAACGATTAAAGTATACATCATCGCACAGAAAACAAGATATCTTATGCGCATTATATCCGTGTCACGCATTACACGACAACTTTTCATCACTAGTCAGGTTTTATTTTCTATGCATTCAAAATAATGAAATCAAAATATTTAAACTTTCAATTCAGTCAAGGTTAGCTGATCTAAAGAAATACCAATTAAGAAAAGTTAAATGTTTGCTTTCATTTTTTTTACTCGCGAATATGTCACATCGTCAGCAATTTCATGAGTTTTTGCATAAACCTTAATATTCAACTCGTTTCCACCTATTTGCTAACATGCCGTATATTTTATTTTTATTTTTTTTCTTTCACACTTCTTTCAAATAATTATATCTGATTTTGCTACTACAAAAGATTAAAAATTGCAGTAAATAATTTGGCAGTGAAGAAACTCATCTCTAGTGTTAGTTAATTCCAATGATTGACAGAGCTTTTTTATGAATTCAGCTTTTTTATTGACATTCTTTTTACTGAATTACTAAAAGTGTGTCTTCTCATCGAAATTAACTTTCGGCCATTGAGATTATAATTTTTAGACATCGCACAAAAAACAGTGTTTGTGCGCGATGCTCACGTGTAAAAAACTGCAATCGGTTGCTTGCAGAATCTAAAGCTGATACGTAAGTTTCTATAAAACGTCACATAAGTATATCGGTTTATTTAAAATGTTTTCTGTCCGTTATTGTTAATGAGAGTTCTATTATTTTAGATGTTACCTCGGATTCACAAGGGTTATCAAAACCCACGATAATAGGCAACCACCTTAACAATTAATTATAAAAATTAGCCAAATACAAGCCTTATTTGCGCAATTACTTTCATCTTGTTTAAATATTTATACACTGACTATGTGCTCGAAAGGTACCCATATACTGCGCTACAGTGAACCGTACCAATGCCACTATCACATTCCGTATGCACGGAACTAAGTGGGAAGCGAAATATATTTATAGAGGCAGATTAAGCACCCTAAAAATATATTTGAGAAGTAATAAGGCAATAAAACAATTTAATTATTTTTGATAAATAATCGCATTAGTATCATTCAATCCTAATACTTTTGATTCAACCAGTACGTAATTGAAAAAGTTTCAATTTTTTTAAAAATTTTTTGAACGATTCCTTTGGTTATAGAGATGGAGGATAGTAACTTATAAGCCTTTTTCCCAAAGAAGGTTTAAATGAGTTCATAAAATTACATCATATTTTTTGTTGAATTCGTATTTCAATTAGTTTTCATTTGTCACACTACATGATAAACTTCAAATATTTTTTTATTTCCGATTTTCATCCCTGAAATTAACCTCCAGAATCAAAATTGTTTATATCTAAGCGCTTTAATTTGGCAATCATATTTCGTGCCTGCATTAATTTTCAAATTTATGTGTCGAATAGTTTCTGAGAAAAACGTGAGATTGACTCACGGATGGAAACGAAAGGGATTCTATCGGTGTTCAGTTTTGTAAATTTTGCTACGTAACACAAAACAGATTCAGAAAACATGTTATAGGTTTGAAGACGTGTGGCGATTTGGCAAGATCCTAACGAGTTGCTGGAAGATACTAATTAATGCAGTTTCAACTCCAAAATATAAAGAAACGACTAATGAAAAAGGAAATATTTAAGAACCCATACATCAAAAAACCTACAGAAAAATGGTATGTCATTAATTATTATATCTGTTTCGAAAAATTGTAGTAACATCAGAAATACTTTCACTATTATTTTCTTATATTTTTTAATGATGGCAATTGATAAATAATGTTGAATAATGGTAAATATTATTTTAATCTTACGATATTATTTTCGATATAATTTGAATACAAGTTTTGATTTTAACTGCTATAATAATTCCACAATAATAAAAAATATCTTTACAGATATTTAAAAATATATGTGTATAAGGTTAATATTAATAAGAGGAATTCCGTATTTTAACTGATTACAGATATTACCAATACGAACTCCCGTGTGATTTTTATCAACTCTTCCATCGTGTTAAGGCGGAAAAGTTGTTTTATGCAGGTCGACGTGGTAATTAATCATTATGTTATTACGTGTACCACTTGCAGATGATACACATCAAGTCTAATAAAAACTCAGTAAATCGGAAGTAATATGGCGCAACCGACGTGGCTAGTGAGAAATATTTTCTTTACTGCAGCAATTATAGTTTTTGGACTACATGGAATGCCCATGTTGAAGTCGAAATTCTCTAAGAATAATATTTATTACTGAATTTATGTGTCAATAATTTTAGCCATAAATATATGGATGCAATACGCTAATCAATACAAAAGTGTAGCTCATATTCGTCGTCTCCTCTCAAACTTTTTAGGATTGACCTCAGTTTCATCCTTGTTTGTTAATTCAATGTGGACTTTGAAATATGATGAAAAATATCACGAAATGTTACAGAATTTACATCGATTGAAATTCAAATACAACATTAATGCTGATATTCGGAAGAATCGTGTGAACCGATTCTTGTCTGACGCGATTTTCTATGTAACACCTGCAACTATAACAGTCAACCTTATATATTACATCTTTAATTTTGTATATTCCAATGAATCATTTTTAGATTTTTTTCCCAAGGAGCTTTGAGTTTGTCAGCTCTTAAGTCGCTGTATTTAATTATAACGATACTCGATATGTGTAGAGGATTGAAACACAGAGTGAAACAGTTAAACAATGATAACTATTTTTCAAACGAGTTCTGTCACGTGATTAAAGTAAAAAACATGTCAAATTACGATGTTAAATATGAAAAGTTGAAAGAAATTCACAAATTTCAAATCCTACATAATGATTTAAATCGAGTCATTCATAGCTTTAATAACACTTTCTCGACAAATTTGCTATTCACTATTGTTGGAGATTTTGTAGAAATATTTCGGTTCTTCTATTTTGTCATAATTTGGCAGACGATTGCCAAAGACTATCCAGACTTTCGTTATATAGACAAACCACTTAGACAATACGGTATTCCTATATCGATTGGATTGGCTGACCGATTGTTTGGTCTTCTGTTGTTGACTGATGTCGCATCGTCAATTAAACACGAGGTAAATAATTAGTTTAAATTACTCTTTGTCTTTTTCAAAATGAAAGAATTTTGATGAAAAAGGCCTGATTACGAGTCAAATAAATGTGTAAAAGGAAAGTAACAATTTAATATTGGAGATCTACGGTTTTGCTTTGTCTTAATATATATATTTTTTGAAGTTCCCGCATTCCAAACATACCTTTTGAAATTGATTATTCCTTAATAAAAATTGTTGAATTATCAAAGTCGAACGATTAATCTATGGCTTTCCAGTTTAAAATATTACATTGTAGTTAGGTTTTACTTTTTATACGTATATTTTTAGTATTTTGCTTGACTCGTTGCTTATTTATAAGATGGAATGGTTGGCAAATTATACCATTGTCTGCAACCATTACTATAGCTATTGCCACTTTATCAAGAGCTTATATCATTGGAGACAGTATAAGGAGTAAATTATTTATTTTAATTCAAAAATTCGACCAGACAGTTACTTTGTCCCTCATGGCAGGTCATTACTTGATAGGACAATGAGCATAAAATGATATAAAATAAACAATTAACGTATATTTATGGGAGTTAACTTTATTCTGACCCTCCGAAAGAATGCGGTATTACTAAATAAAAACTAGGTGGTATTTTGAATTTATTTTCTATAACTAAGATGATGAACTTTTGGATAATATTGCCATTCGCCAGAAAAAACTTCGAAAGGTCGTTTAAAAAATACGGCTATCGACGAAGTAACCTTAGTATGAAAACCTTACCCGTTACATTTACCGTTTTGTGAGGCACTAAAAGAATTAACCTATTGCGCTAATATTAATCTGAGATAAACCGCGATAGGATAGAATTTTATTAATTTTAACATACTTTTCTAAATAAGGACATTAATTATTTGTATGCACAAAGCACTTTTACCATTTATTTCTGAGAAAACCTAAATATAAGTTCATTTTTAATTGCAGTCGACGGTAACACTTTACTCAAAAAAAAGTCGTTTCAACTAGTATTTTTGTATCTTGCTTACTTCATTCGGCTTGTTTTTTGTCTACGTAATTTACAAACGTTACAGATTGGATGGCTTATCAAGCCGATTCATTTACTAATATCTACAAGAAATTAGACTACGATTACGTCGCTATACCTAGTATGACACTCAGACACTAGGATATCAAAGTATAGTTACACTTAATACTGATACAGCTTTATAACTTGTCGGAATTTTCACGTTGGTGCCCTGATCTCGTAGGTGCTTAAGCTTTTAACACTATTCTACCTTTCTTTTTTCGATTTGTGAAAAAAATATTTCTGTGAGGTGTTTCAATGAAGAGGGTGGATTTTGTGATGTTGAAAACCTCATTCAAAAAGTCCATCCATCCAACTCTTTTCACATTTTCGTGTGGACTTTGTACTTTATATACTTAATAATATCAAATATGTAAAGTGTAAATACAAAATCTCGTTTTTATACAAGTAAATAGTATATCTTGTTAGTTCAGAGCTCTTATTTACAGTTTTTTTTAAATAAATTATGTTAAAGCACGACCATATTTCAGAAAGATAAATCACTATAATCTAAAAAATATTTGGATAATAGTCAATATATCTTGACTATCAGCGCGTTACAAGACCGCCATAAAGAGACAAGGTTCCCCCTGAACACATCCGAGACCTAATTTAACAAATTATTTATTTTTCACCAAACATCACAATAACACCAAATAAGGTTGATTGTTCTATCTTTCAAAATAACGACTGCTCTTAATTACTTCAGGTGTCTGAATTCGGCAGGATATTGCAGAGAATATCAATAAACTCGGAAAAAGATCGTGAATTGAAATCAGAGGTAAAATAACTGCTTTATTCCTAACCCCTTACTAGCCAATTCTTTTATAAACACAAGAATAAATAAATTTGAATTCATCTTCGATAAATATTGTTACATTTATTTGTGTTGAAATGTCTGCATTTTTATAACTGTCTTCCTGATATATTTACTATAAATGTGGTGGTGATAATATGTAGTTGTTTATAATGCCTTTGTAATTATTTTTGTTATATACTTTATAATTAAAGTAGCAGCCCGCTCATTAATTGAAAAAAAAATTACAATGTAAAGTCACTATCATCAGCACATATTCTCTATAAAAATTAAATGATTATCGAATTAATTAGTTACGGATGGAAATGTTTTTTCTGAATTTTAAAATACTTTTCTTATAATGTTTCTTGCTTTTATCCTGGACATTAAAGAAAATAATTTTTTTAAGCTGTCTCAGTTTAAAAGACAGACAGAATGACAAGTTGTAGTCCATGTCAAAAGTATCGTCTGCGTAAATCTTCATCAAGCAACTGTAATTTGAAAGAAAAAAACCATATCGTAAACATACTTTTAGATTTATTACATGTTTCTACGTGTTGATTATTAAGAATGTAATTATATAATATGGGTTTAAACCAAATATTTAACTATCGATCTAATCTTATAGATCATCTATACAACTATATTCGCACTAGGAAGAATTTTTTGCAAAATAAAATATTTATGTAAACCTTCATAACTCTTTGAAAACAAGGCTAAAGCAAACACGCAATTGTATGTAAAACACGCATGGCTTTATTCTGGAATACATTGAAACAATTTATCAAACATTTGAGCAGGCCTCAGGTTAATCGAAATTACTCCATGGTGCTTGCCCGGCATCCATCAGGAAACCGCCCAGATCAGCGATTTTTTGTTCCACTATTCCAATACGTTGACTTTATTAATTATAACTTAATATATATATATATATATATATATATATATATATATATATACATATATACAAAATGGTCTATGGCAATCACGGAAATAAAAGCGTTGCGAAAGTTTATCAATCGAGTTAGCACTTTTCTCGTTAACTAACTCGTAAACAAGAATGTGAAGAAACTATTGATTTTAATATATGATGAATAACTAATTAGTGCAGTGCCCTTAGATTTTCATCTCGGAACCCGAGTCCCCTAAATTAATCTAAATAAAACCTATTTCATAGTCTTTATTCCACAAAATACTACAATGTTTACCCACAAATCTTTTGGTGCTTATTATTTTTATATTGTATAAACAAATAAATTTAATGTTTCGTAATATTACCATTAGGCATTTTAATGTACTCTAAATATATTCATAAATTATTTAAAAAAAAGAATAATTTTCCTTAAATTTATCGCACAATAACTTGTAAACAGTAGATTTAAAAAAAACGGTTCTGGAAGTTTATAGAAGTTAATGATCCTATAATGAAATTCTTAACTTTTAAAACTGTTAACGAGATATGGAAAGATGTTGGATGTAACACAACCCTTAGTACGTGTTTACTTGCTAAAACAAAGTTTACTTATTACTACACAAAGGTTATGCACCATACACTGTAACAAATTTATTATAACTATTTAGAAATTATTTGATAAAAGTTCCGAATTGTTAGCATTTTTCTCTTTTTAAATTTACGATGGAAATTGAGAGTTCGTAGTTAAATATATGCATATAAATATTAAATAAATGTAATTTCCAATTTCCATGAAATCAAAAATCGTGTCTTGCACAATACTTCAACTGAAAGATTGTTCCGCATAATAAATTATGTCAATTTTAAGATCAAACCAATTTAAGTGAAATCTTTGAATTATATGCTTCCCTGTGCGATAAAATAAAATAAGCGGAAGATAAATGAAGGATAATTTATATTATACGACTCTTTGCATTGAACTCTTTTGACAGTGATACTCTAATAATCTTTTGGAACATTTACAGGTCCACAAACTAACGCTACAACTCTATCGTACAAATGTGGAAATACGTCTTTGTGGATTCATTCCACTCGGCTATCCATTCATGGGTATTGTAAGTAAAATAATTGATTTCGTACTTTTAATATGTTGATCTACCATGACTCTTTGTCTGCATAACTGTCTACATGTTTATAATAGAGAAACATTCATCATCGTAGATCTGAAATGTTGCTTCTTTCAATTTTGCAATTTGAGTAAATCTTGCCTCATTTGTAATATTTTTTAACGATTAAGGATATCAAGACTTCCTAAAAAAAGCATACGACGCTTGTGTTAAATATTAATTTCAAAACAATGACTGAAAATTCATTTCTTGTACGTATCGATGATACGAGAGATTTATTTATCACTAAAAGCAGGTAGTGCTGAAAAAGGTGTGCCGTCCAAGTATTAAAATTCAAGTTTCATAATTTTACTTGATTTCTTAAGAATTTAATATTGCACCGTCGCAATAGTCCTAGAGTGATTATTCTCATGCATTCACGGCGAATATTTGCTACCACAATATCGCTAGCAGATGATTAGGTATAGCTGGCGAAAACTCCATATATTCCATACAAAAAGGGGGTTATAATTTTGTATGGAGTCAATGTACCCCGATTTATCAAGTGGCGTTTCGGGTATTACCAGTGTCTAGATAGATGGTACTGCCTAGGGAGAATCATCGTTCGCAGATGGCGTTACAATAGAATATTTACTTAATATTAATTAAATTTAAATATCTGGTATTAAATATATTGTAGATGTTTATTTTCATAAAAATCTCATTTTAAAATAACATTAAAATTTTAAAATAACGTTTCAGATAACAAAAACAATCTTAGATTTTACAATTATGGTAGAACTTGCTTCCGGAAGTATAATCTTTTATAGTCATATTAAAAATCTTTTCCATTTTGTAATCATATACCACTCAGGTTTTTTTTTCCTAAAATAATATCGTAATTAATGTTCATATTAAGTGTAAGAGTTTTAGTAAAATAGCTTTCAATGTTAGTTTTACTTTAGACTTTCCAAGTTACTGTTTAGGTTTTCACAATCTTCTTAATTTGATCCTTAGCCGTTCAATAGTTTTCTTCAGTGCACGCATCTACTTAATAAGCTTGGAATTCCTTAGTTTTTTATCGCATTCGTTTAAAATTATGAATCTGGTAGTAGCTGCTTCCGGAAGTATAATCTTTTATAATTATGTAGAATTCATGAATACATGTAACATTGAATAATAATTTATATTTGGCATGGTATAAATACACATGTTACTGTCTTCACATTATCTAATAACTTCCGACAAAAACACATAATTTATCTCACGTTAGCTGTAAAAATTGTTGTTAAAATTTAAAATGACAATGTGCAGTGATATAATATTATTTATAATTGGTTAAGTGGTTATAAACATCAATTGGTTATCTGTATCACTAGGATGAGAACTTATATCAAAATGAGTTACATAAAATTAAAATACCCCAGAGTTAAGGAAATTATTATATCTAATCAACTATGAATATTAATACCTGTTTTTAATTTTAATTTTTCCAATGTTTTTATTTTCAGTTCATCAGCAGCATCATATCAAATCTTATTATTCTAGTGCAAATAAAAATCACTGTATAAAAATTTAAATATTTTGTATTAGAGAAGATGCTTTTCAATTAGTAAAATATTATTTTGTTGTTCGTGTTTTGAAATGTAGTTTAAAGAAATATAACGAACGTGTATTTACTACAGCATGTTTTCATTTCATATTTCAAGAAGGATTCTAATGTTAATTTCAATAAAATTTGTACACAAATTGTGTTCAATATCACAAACTGAATATAAAGTGCGTAAGTTCTCAGTATATACATACATATATATATATATATATATATATATATATATATTGTTTTTATGGGATTCTGTTTCGAACTTGTTGAAATAAAGACGTAATTGCGTTTCTGTGGATAAAATATTTATTTACTTGTAAAACGTTCCTTCCACAATTTGCTAGTAACATTATCTTATAGACTAAACATTTACTCACCTGTGGATAAAAAAAACAACGTTTAAAGCCCTTATTTCGGGTTTATCATTTGAATTCGACAGGTAAGCTTTTTACAATAAAATACTGAATCAAAAACAAATCTAACCTCTCAAAATCTTTTGACGTTTTATACGAAAGCTAACAGCGACCTCTATGGAACTTATCATAGATAACGCGGCAAAGTTTAAATGAAAGGATACCTATAGGTTTTCTTTACATCTCCCCTCCGAGAGAAGAACAATTACAAGTGTGATTGCACGTAATTGTTCCTTTCTCAATCGACAATGGAGTAAGTTTTGTAACATGAAACAAATTTGATTCTTCCTTCTTGTTACCGGCATCTACTTCATAAATTGTATTAGAAATTTTTTTCAAGATTTCGTAGGGTCCAATTCTCAGTTCATCTGTTTTCTTCCTCTTTAGTCGATTACCGTTTTCCACATAGACTCTATCTCCTTTTTTGAAGTCATATTCCCTCCTTGATAGGTCATATCTCTTCTTATTATACTCATGAGATTTAATTGCATTTATATATGTTCATTTTTTATCTCTTCTCAGATCTTCATTTGAACATCTTGTTTTTAGCTCTGATGGAAGAATATTTACATTATCTCCTTCCAATAGGTATTTTGGTGCAAATTTGGTAACAGTGTGTTCTGTTTCATTATATTTCTTTATTCAATTCTGTGCTATTGTTGTCCATGCAATCTTTTTTTCCCTTTCATTTATTTGGCATCTTATTTTATTAACTAAAGTTTGGTTCAATCTTTCGTTAAGCCCATTTGAAAAAGGAGTGTCCACCGCAGTAAAAATTATTCTTATACTGTTATCTTTCAGAAATTCCTTAAATTCTTTAGAGTTTATACCAGGATATTGGTCCGTTAATATAATATCAATTTTATGACTTTGTGTCACTCGTTGAATAAGTTTAATAAAATCGTTAGAGCTTTGGTTTTTTGACGTCAAGGTATAAGCATACCTAGTGAAATGATCAACAAAAAGATGCAGGTACTTTTTTGTTGACTGAGATCCCCCAAAACCACCAATTGTATCAATTGATACAATTTCAAATGGGTGTCTTGCTAGTCCTAAATGTGACAATAATCCATATTTCGGCTTTCTCCATGTTTTATTTTTAATGCATATTTCACATTCTTCGCAAGTCTGTTTAATTTTTGCTATGATATTCTTCGCTGAATAGTATGGTGTTAATTTATTTATCATTTGTGTTGTTCCTAGGTGGCAATAAGTAATGTGTACTTTTTCTATCAACGTTTTGCTTAATTCTTCTGATAGTATAATTTTGTTTCTTCCTTTATTTTTCTTGTAGTATATTTCATCTCTTAGTATAAGTCCATTTTTATCTTTTTGTATTTCTTGATTTGAATTTTGATCTATTTTTATTTCTTCTATAGTTATTAAATTTACCACTTTCAAAGCATCATCATCATTATTTTCACTTGGATCTAGGACTGGATTTCTGCTCAAACAATCTGCCTCTATATTTGTTTTTCCAGGATTATATTTAATTTTGAAATTGTATTGGGATAAATAATATGTTAGGTCTCCGAGCTCCTCATCAGTTCTTGCTTTAATATTCAAGTTTTCTAGTGGTTTATGAACCGAATACACCGTAAACTCCTTTCCCATAGGCAAATGCTGCCAGTATTTTATAGCTTCTTTTATTGCTAAACATTCTAGGTATATTGCCTTCTTCTTGTTTTTGTGTATCTGTTAATTTTTTTGAAAAATAAGCAACTGGTTTATTGTCTCCATTTTTATCACGTTGTTTTAACACTGCGCCTGTTCCTTTTGCACTTCCGTCTGTATAAATGTTTATTGGTAATTCTGTATCATAAATTTTCAGAATTGGTACAGAGCACAGTAGTGTTTTCATTTTATCAAATTATTTTTGACATTCTTCAGTCCACACGAATTTCACATCTTTCTTTAACAAATTGTATAACGGGTCCAAGATGATAGCACTGTGTGGCACAAACTTGTGATGAAAATTTACTTTTCCTAGGAATTGTCGTACATTTTTCCTTGTTTCTGGTACTGGAAAGTCTTTTACTGCTACCAAATAATCTTTTAGAGGCCTCACTGAATTGTTTTTCAATTGACGATTACTTATTATATGCAAAATAAACACTGAAAAAAATTTAATATCATTTTAATAGCGTTACTACAAACGTAGCCATAGGTTGGCTGCCAGTTTTACATAAATTACGTCATTAATTAGTCAAATGTATCTAATTTTTTTATTGCCGACCATTGTAAGCTCAATTACTCGTTTTTTGACTCTTACTAGATTGTAATACCCTTGCACATATCTGTCCACCACCTCTAAGGCAAAATTACAAATGGAATAAATGCTCAAATATGATCGAGCATCGAGTGATCTACACTCTGATTGCAGTGAAAATACTTTATAATAAATCACTAATTGGAGTTTTTTAGCATAATAAATGTTACATGGTACCTAATATAATGACGTAGTAGGGACATATATGTTATCGAAAATATCTCTTTATCCATCTCATCTCATCTTAATCCGCTTCCAACTACTTTCTTGTTGGCTTCTAAAAACATATTATTTTTTTTAGTTTTAGGTTCAGTAGTTTCCAAACATATTTTTCAGGATATCTCTAAAAATACACACTATTTTCAAATCATGAAAATCCCCACGCTCTATGTGGTAATTTGGTAATTTTTTTCAAGTAATTAATTTGCCTCCCCTGAAACTTTCGTATGAATAATTTTGGTAATTAGCTATTGAAAAATATGCAGGTTAATATGCATGTGAACGCCACAATGAAACGTCACAAATTTCTATGTCAAGTAGGTTCTGAGAAAAACAGGTTGCCACAAACGGATATACTGACACTTGAGCATTCTGATAAAGGGTTTATTTATTTTTGAGGTGCGGAACCCTAAAATTAAGAGAATTTTGATCGTTATATTTCTCATCATGAATGCAAATGACGAAACTTGATGTTGTGTTCAGAAACCTTGAAACATGCTGACAACTGGGTTTATTGTTTCTTACTGCTCGGTAAGTTATTCAGCGTGTAAAAAATGGAATAACTTTGAATTTGTGCAATGCAGAATTAGACTTTGCCGATGATTATTAAAACAAGGAATATTTTAAATACTGTTTTATAACTAGTAAAATTTATTACTTTTTCAAACCACTTTTTAGCGGAAGTTTTTCTGACCCGATTAGTATCGGAAAGAAAAGGACTAACAATTATATCGCTGTAATGTGAGAATAAAGAGTCTATCTGAGAAATTAAATGGTATCTTTCCATGAATTTTGTGTAGTATTTCTTTAAATGGTTGTGGTATTTTATTTCTTTGTACAGACATTCAGAAAACGACTGTTAGCAGTTTAGTCATAGAGGTCAGTATTATGCCAACTCTATGTGACACGATAGTATAAACACGCTTCTTGATTTGTTTCCAAATCAAAGTGTAATTGGTCACAAATACTTCTCTCTCTACACTTTTTCTAATTATTTGTTTTTCCTTAAATAGAAAATAATTATTTAGAACTTGTATATTTGCCAGACTTATAATTAAAATAAGTAGAAAACTGGTAATTTTATTAGAAATGAATTATACGTCCGTTTACTTATATTCTTCCGAACCGCATATTAGTTTTACTATATTTTCATTTAATGACAATATATTTTACTCAAATGTGGTCAAAAATGTTCAACAAAATTCAAATATTCCGAAAATGTTCAAAAAAATATTCTGTGAAAGAATTTCAGGCGCTTTACAATATAGTTTCTTCTAATGACCAACAAAATATTAATTACATGCTTTTATATACTGTCGATTTGTAGGTCCCAAGAAGTGAGTATATAACTGTTGATGTAAAATATTCATATAGGTGCTTTTATATATATACAGACACGCACAGCACACGCATACACGCGTGTTTGTGAGTAAGTTTTTCACTGAGGTGATTTTTCTTGTAAACTTTTTATAGGCTTTTCCCACACCTTTTGGAAATTCATTTGCACAAACCACAAGTTCTACATATCGTATGCTTATTTTACTGTTGGTTATCCAAAGTTACAATGCTTTGAATTTTTTTTTGGAGTAATGAGCAAATTGGGATTATCATGTGCAACCGCAGGGCGGCCGAAAATATCCTCACCCATAGTTTGCGCGCATTGTTTCACGATCGCTGTTTCGTTGGCTGTAGTGAGCTGAAATCGGCGGAAATCAATCTGGTATTTGAAATTGTTTTAATTGTTATCTGTCATTTGATAGACCTAAGAAAGTTCCCAAAAAGTATGATTTTTTGGAATATTGCGTTGGGAAATCAAACACTTGCCTTAATCTGATTTCGGTCATTGTGAATACTAGTCGACAACTATTTATCAACCAAGTTTTAAACATTTTTCTAACCATGTTTTTAAATTATCATATGTAATGAAAAATAAAAATTTTGTATAATTATCTTAAAAAAAATATGACATATTTTGGAAAATAACGCAAGAAATTGAAATGTTAATTTACTCTGGGGAAAATTAACAGCTAGTAGCACTGGATTATTTTATACATCTTAAGCATATTTTTCAATCATCGTTGCTCCAATTAATTGTTTTCTCTATTTGTCCATCATATGTTGATACTTGTTGAATATCTGAAGATAAAAGAATTGTTATTAATTTGATAAACATTTATTTTTAACTTAAATATAGCAGAAAATCGGAATAATGATTGCGAAAGAAAAAAAAATGTATCTAAACGCCAAAATAAATAAATGAATATGAACTAAATTCAATTGTTTCGATAGAATGTAGTAGAAAATAAGCTCAACTACTAAAAAAGCGAACTGAGTGAAAAGCACATTAGTTCAAATAAGTGACAGGACATCAAACGCTGTCGCTGTACGTAATATGTACAAAATATGATAAACTGTTTCCCCTATTGCAATCACGTAATTCTATTCACCTACGTTTAGCAATAATTAGATTTGTTTCTTTAATACTACGATCCGTACCATTAAATTTTTTGTCTCTTTTTGACTCATGTAATGACATGATATTAAATAGACTGACCATTACCACTTTAAATGGTTTCCTAAAAAAACTTCTTCAAGAATCTTTTTCTTTCCATATATGAGTGATACCTAAACTCGCTTTTTTATTTGTTTCATAAAAATATAAAACCCCATGTAAACTTCAGTCATTATTGATGGATATTTATCAACCCCTCGCTAATAAATATACTAATTTCTTTCGCAAATTCAATTTAAGAAAATATTTACTAATTTTTGACATCAATAATAATAATTTGTTTAGTAGTTTAGTAAGATAGATTTTAGATGGACACATATATAAATTAGGGAAAAATTTCAGGAACTATTTGTATGTAAAATAGAAAATGGGCTCTATTTTTATGGCCGTTACAAAAGCAGTTCCTACTTTTTGTTTACTTTTATTCATCACATATTTTGTGCTGCATCTAACGTAAATTTTTAACTATTACGTAAATATTTGCAAATAGAAATTCTAAAATTTTTTGATAAAAAATAAAAACTTAAGTAAACATTTTATATTAACCGATAGAATGGTGACGAGTTTGTCGATAGAATGGTGACGAGGTGACGAGTTGTCGAGTTTAAAAAAGCCGCTGGCTATAATTTCTACCGGAGTGAGGGCAAGTTGTATTGAAAACTGTTTTAGCTGAGATCATATTAAGAGTTAGTCGACAGATTAAAAGTAAAAATTAATAGGTATTCATATAAGTTAATAAGTGAAATAATATTATTGGTAGCTTTGTATAAAACCTACATGTGAAATAGAATGGATTTAATAACTTTTTTCAATTATCATGATGTGGTACACGAGAAGAACCATCTCATAGACTTATTTAATTAAAGAAAAAATATATTTCGTTGACTTTTACATTTGGAAGTGGCGTCGATGTACGATAAGTTGTAAATAAATATAACCAGTTTTTGGCCCGCGGCAATTTTTGCGTGGATTTCCAATTAATATTACGTGATTTGTCTTTAAATTAATGTTATCAGTATATTATCTATCTTTACATAATATTAAATTCTTGATCAATATACCATGCACCTTCTACTGACATGTTAATACAAAAAGCACTAAAATTTTATTATAGAACAAAATTACCGAGTTCATCCTAGAGTATTAATATTTATTCTCTATTAAAAGTAACCATTGCATATCTTGAATAAAAAAATATACCTGTGCCAAGTTTTATAAAAACCTGTCGTGCGGTTTGTGTGTGGTTGCATAATGGACAAATAAACAAACTTTTCGTGGTATTAATATTCTACGTACGCGAAATAGTTGAAAATATTAATCTTGTGATATTCCGTTATACAAAATATGCAACAGTGAAATATAATACGTAATTGTTGCTTCACTACGAAGTTAATAGGTAACAAATATCTAAACTATTTTGTTAGTGGTATGCAACACCAGGAACTCTACATCATATCAGGGCGCCCACAAATGTAATGTTAACTTGCAATGTCGCAATGAACAGGTTTTTTCTTAAATATATCGTCTAACAAAATATGCGGCGAACATATTGAAAGTAATCTATACACAAAATAATGTATTTTATAAGTCGGTTATTTGTCGGTTATTAATGTTGTTTGATTACATAATATCAAAAAATTACCGTGTCCAGGAGATCTTCGTCTGATACATAGAGGGCCAGTTTATTGACGAGTCGAGGTGTACGCCTCACCTGAATAATGTTATCGGATAATAGTAATATTAAAATAATTATAAATAAAGGTACAATTAATAAGTAAAAGTAATGTATTTTATTGTGGGAAAATATTCAAATAAATATTGAAAATATTTCCAAAATATTTTAAATATTTATTTTATTGGCATGTTAAATTTTAGTTTGGAAAATAGTTTTGATGAAAATAAAAGAAAAAATGTTTGATAACAACTAACCTGACCAAAAGTGTGTTGGTAGTGAAAATGAACAAATCAACGAATACTCATAAAGTGTTGACACCTTCTTCCTGGAATCGTATCTCCCATTAAATTTGAGTCATAATTCCAGGAAAAGAGTTATATAATTTGAGAAAAATATTAACCATATTCTACCAGGTACATTAAGTACTACGGTTTCAAATATTCCATAGTCATTCCGTTTAACATACATCGAACTTCTAAGTAAATTAATGCAAAATTTAATGAGTTGCATTTTATATGATATCAAACATACTGGTATGCAATTATATTTTGATTCTTAAATTTTGAAAGCTGTGAAAAATCTTCTAGTCTAATATCAAATACGCTCTATTAATTTTGTCTTATTTTACACTGAAAGACTTCTCACCTCCTCAATTAGTCCGTGGGACGTGCCGCAAATGTAAATCAAATTTACAGCTGCCAAACAACTTATGGCAGTAATACTTAAAATTTAAAAAATCGAAGCTTGGAGTAACGTGTATTTGTTTTCTTGCACAACAATAAAGTAACCTACATATATGACATAAAAAGTGTAGATATATAAAACAACGAAATTTATGATCGTATTCTTGAATATTTCAACCGAAAACACAGAATTTATTTTTTCTATTAATGTGATCAATTCCAAATGATAGTTTCCATGTGAATTCAATGTTTTCGTCATGTCTTTTGGGTAAAATGGTTCCGTAGTTTCGCTAACCTTCAAGTTTCTTTCTAATAAAACAATGTTCGAATTCAATAATTTTGTTCTAAAGCTAATGACTTCCAGGACGCTGCCAATTTTTATGAATGTCAAGAAATTCACTATTTGTGCGATGTAGAAAATCATCAATTGAATTGCAGTGATGGATAAATTTATCTTTGAGACTGCGTCTATGATAATAACAATTAACCAAATAGTAATGAAGACTTTTGTTTTCTCAACAGATCGCACGCCGGTAGTCCACCATTCAGACTCCGCGTCTAATTTTGATATATCGAGCAATATTGAATTAAATTTTCTACTTCTTGCTATCGACATAATCCAATTGATGGAGGGCACAAAACAGTCTACGAAAACGATAATAAAGACACGAAGTAAGGCTTCGAAAGCATCAACATATTTAAAGTAGAACAAAGCATATGTAACTGCTGCACCAAAAGCACACAGAGACAATATCATGATGAGAAAGTTGAACAATAAACACATTAGATCAAAGTCGAAATCTTTGAAATTAACTAGCTTCAGGTTTAAAAATCTATCCAGGGAAACGTTGTAGTAAAAACCAAAAAGTTGTAAAATAAAGTAATATGGTTTTAGTTCACAAAGTACGCCTTTTGCATCAATTAAAGGTCTCATTTTATAACTATTTTGGGTCAGTTTTATATAACAGCATTAAGTTTCGTTAATATATAATATTGGTCGATACCCCTAAATAGAATAACAACTGTTTTTTGACAGTTAATCCGTGTAACCACTGATACGTGGACACGTGTAATATACATATTGTATTCCATCGAATACATTTTGATTTTAAATAGGATAAATATATGGTATTCAAATGTGTTTTAGGTGGGTCATAATCGGAAATTTTCATTCAATTAGAAGCCATTAAAAGGCTTTTATTGAAGCTTTACAATTTATATGACACTCAAGGTAACCAAATCGATATATTCAAACTTTCATGCCGCTTTATATTGGTTTGGCGTTAACGTGGAAGAAATTATCGAATGCTGACTGTTGATCAATCACAACTTGCCGCGATTTATTTAGCACTGGTAATATATTGTATCACAACACACACACACGCGCGCGAACACACACACAAACACACACAAACACACACACACACACACATATATATATATATATATATATATATACACACACATCACGTAAGTAAATATTTCATTTTCTTCATTGCCTTGATTGATTGAAGGGTTTACCCTTGTGTGCTTTCTAGCATGAGCCTACCACTCCTAAAAACATTTAGTCTAAACGGTATTTGTTTATTCCTTGTTATTTTCCGTAACCTTTCCCTAACAATATGTTTTACACTCAAGTCTGAAATGCGTCCCAAGTTTTTTCTTTTAACTTGAATAAACTAATCTAGCGTTCATTTCTCTCGTTTCTTTGAACTTTAATTCTGTTCAAGTACCTTTATTTTCGTATTTCACCTATTTTCTTTTGATCTTTTATTCTTTTCTGTGTATTTATAGAAAGCAAATACCTTGAAATTTATTGGCAGGATTAAACAACTTATTCACTTTTAAATATACAAAATATCGTTTCATAATTGAAGTCTATATTTTGCACATGGACCAGACAATAAACTTGAACAAAACGCTCATTTCAAAAATTACGAATAAAAAGTATTTTGTGATTAAAGTTGTACACGACTTACTATATTCACTACAATTTCTGATTATCCCTCTCTATAATTGTCCCTCATGATACAATTTAAACTTTAATCATAACGAAAAATTTTCATTGAAAAATCAATACCTCTTCATTCCATATAACCTATTGAAACATTTTGT
Organism: Druceiella hillmani; assembly: GCA_039881145.1. NCBI lineage: Eukaryota > Metazoa > Arthropoda > Insecta > Lepidoptera > Hepialidae > Druceiella > Druceiella hillmani. The sequence goes on from JAYKKI010000010.1 coordinate 26,359,477, forward strand.
TAAAGTTAATCGTTATATTTTATAATCAATGTTGCTAGAGTCGGTTTGTTGGTAGTTTTAAAAATATGATAATATAATTGAATATATTTGGCGTTAATTTTGTAGAAATTCATTGTTCACAATTAAATGAAACTAAGTAACATAGTATTATTTCTACTTTCTTTAAATTCTAAGATCTTTAGCATCTTTGCTAATAGCCCACCTGAAAATGTTGTAATACAACGAAGCCTAGGTCGTGGTAAAGAACTTAAAGGAAGAAGACTTAGAATTAATACTACATCACATTGTTTCATTTAATTGTGAATGATAATATAACATAAAAAAAACCGTTTGCGTAAACAATTTGGTTCAAATTTTGTTCCGGCAACTATGCCCTTTACTTCAATTTAGATTTTTAAAAGAAGATGTTTTCATTTACTTTGCAATATTTGGAATTGATAATACATGTAAAATCAAAATATCCAATCTGTCAACCGGCACTGTACTGCAATAAAACGTCTGTTAAAAATGGCTACCACTAAGCTGTATGTCTAAAATCTTTGTCTGCGCAATAAAAATAATCTACACACTATCTTATTTTTTGGACTATCATATTCGATGACATTTTCCTGCTATACTGATGATTCACTGCTGACGGTTGGAAGAGAGAGCTACAAAAAATAGACAACAGGGAAGCGTAATCCTTCGATACATCTGAAGATTGGGACACTAAGAATACACTTAACTTTGCCCCGCAAAATTTAAGGCTTTCCTCATTAAGAGCAGACTGGCGAAGGAGTCGATATTTTATTATATATTGATGGGCGGGATCAGGTAATTAGGTGGAGTCCTTTACTGTGTAGTTTCATATCGCGTGCGCAGAATATTGTTAAGATGGTCAGGGTAGCCTCCATGCCATGACTCGGGAAACTAGAGCTGGTTGAGGGCTGCATACCACAATCTTCAAGTTAATATGTATGGAAATATTCTTGAATATTTTAGCCTATGCTCCATCACGTGGGTTCCATAGTGCGCTGAGATCTAACAAGTTAGGAAAGTAGTTGTGAGATGGCGGCGCGTGTGGCTTGTGGCTTTGACCGAATCTTAGAAAACTTTCTCAAAGGATACATTGTCGATTTTGGCCGATCTGTTCCTTGCCAAACTCGAGAAGCACGCGGCTAATGCCGAATTGATATGAGGAAGGAATTACGATGCAGTGGAGGAACCATTTAGTACTAGAAAAAGAAGTATTTTAAAAATCGTTTATGCTCACTAGCAAGTTAGTTTGGTTTTTTCAAAAACAACTTAATGGTTTCGTGAAATTCTATTAACGAAACCATTAAGTTGTTTTACTCAAGCATTTATATACGGATCAAGAAAACATAGTTTAAATCCGACTATTACACCTTGCAATTCCTTATGCGATGGTACTTTCAGCAAAAACTTATATGCGTTTGGACTTCGAGATAGCCCGATTTGTACCTGCAGTTGCACAACGCAGGACATTCAGCACGTCTTGTGTAAATACAGCAAGCATGACGATGTGCATTTTAATGAAGACTATGGATCAGGATCAATTGGAATAGAGGCACGCCGTACTTTAGAACGTGATTTTGTTTGTCACCGAGTCTCGGTTGAGAATATACCAAATTTTGAGTCATTTAAAACATACGCTAAATGCGTGGTAAAAAACATTTAGGTACTAGATGATTTTCTTTGTGTGGTCACTTTCTAGCCTATTAAGTGGACGCATTTATATCTACCATAGATACGGGACACTTTTAGCGGATATACGAAGATCTTTTGTATGAGGGATGATCTTACAGATTCTTGAACGGGTCCTCAAACAATCCGGGAGAAGGTTGGAAATGATAGCTAGAAGAGATATTTTTTGGCGATATACATGGAGCTCAAGAATTTCAGAAAACTTTTCAAAGGTAACGAAATCATTGTTGTTACCGAGCACAAACCGCTAACAAAAACCATCGTCATCCAACAAATGTCGTGAAGAAAAGAAAACTACTATTCATGTTGATATTCACCACTGACTTCCGTTATGTCAGTGGCAAGACAAGATCATCGTGAGCACTCTCAGTCATAGGGAAACGATTTCAAACTGGAAACTACATAAAAATAGCAGGGTCGCAACTAAAGGACATAGCGACACAATCTCTAGTCTAACAAAGCAACTTTTTCTCAAGCAAGTCACCTTACCTAAAATCAACTGCAAGCTGTACTGTGAAGTGTAAACTCAGCACACCTTCTCTTACATATATTCACGAAGAGTACGATGCACCGCATGCAAATTTTCCCCCGTTATATGAAACACTTACATCATGCAACAGTGGCATAATTTTTTTCTCGGCTGTCCAATAAACACCAATGTCACAAATTGAACCAAAGCATGAATATCCTGCCAAAAAAGCACAATACATCGCCCTTCCAAATGTAGGGGTTCTAATTGTCGGTCAATTTAATGAAACTAATACATAGACATTGGAATCAATGCTTACTATATTGAGCGGTGATCGATTCTTAGTGAAAATTATTGGTTTAGTTGCTACATGATTTGGAGTGATCCTTAATGATGTTATCACTACCGAATCAGATTCGAAGGTTCTCTTTTCGATAGTGTCAGTTTTATGTTGCATCGTATTAACTTCATCCTGTATGTCAAAATTTTACTTGCACCATTTTTTCATAATATGCCTAAAGAATTATAACTTTAACTAGCTGACTCCGACTACAACTACGTTTAATAATTGCAATCGCAATCAAAATACTCAAGCCGTCATACCAACACTATAGTATTTGGGACATCGATCTATTTTTATGCCTCAATATGTTTTGATTCGTGAAAGTGTGTTCTTACGCTACGACGCGGTAAAGTGAATATTACAGCCATCATATAATGGCTCCTACAACGTGATAAAACGACACGATAAGTTATTCACCATTCAACTACCGGAGAAACAAGTAACAATCTTGATCGACCGCCTGAAACCTGCCTATGCACTTAGCGACAATAACGTCCAGTAATCATCAAATACTAAATAGGACCCATTGTCAAGTAATCAGTCACCGTATAAAAAGCAAATCAAATATTATATGTCGCTCCACTTCATGCAACGTCAAGGAAAATGCATTTTAAGCGTATAATTCGACTGCCGGTACGGTCTGCCTGAAAGGGAGTACTGTAGTTGATTTTAGGTACAAAATATTTTTAGGTGTCAAGTCGTGGAAAAATGAAATCATTTTTATCATTACACTTCTACACATTAAATCGTATTTTTACTTTACAGCACAACAGGCAAGCATTGGCCTCGGTAACTCGCTTCAATATAAATATATATATATATATATATATATATATATATATATATATATATATATATATATATATATATATATGTATATATATATATATATATATATATGTATATATATATATATATATATATATATATATATATATATACATATAAGGCGGGAATCGATTACATAATAAACAGTTTCAATATTTTAATATTTTAATGATTCTACCAATAAATGATATAAAGAAAGACAAACATTTTGTTTATATTAAAAAGAAGAAACTTGACCACGCTTGTAGTTCTCTCTAGTTTGAAGCAGAAAGAGATCTGTAAATCAGTGACGGTCACTATTTGAAGACAACGTTAACTTTTGTTATTTTTTGTTTCAATAAAAAAGGTTTTTGACCCTAAGAAATAATTAGTAATTATTATCAACAAAAAAAGCTTCTTTAGCCAATTTATTCCGTAAAACTTTTGCAGAAGTGCGAACTATAAGGTTTCTAAACCTTTTGTTTCTTCAGAATAATATTTAAGACGGTTTTGGTGATACTACGAAAAATATCCACACAAAATATGCACTCCCCCTTCCATTTGTTTATAAAAACAAACATATTTACTAGTCATTTACTCAAATTTCAATGGAAAATTATATAAAGAAAAATAATGACTAATACGTAAGGAATATATTGTTGTTTATTATGAGGAATAGTTTTAATTTGTTTTGCCATTTACCCAATATCTCGGGAAAAATATACTTGAGAAAATTGATATAATTTTTACAGCTACAAACATAGGAAAGATTGAGAAACAGGTGCAACGCCCAGTGCAGCATTCGTCCAGCTCTAATGCGTTTTAACTTGAAAAATGTATTGAGAATTTTAAAACCATGACTTCACATGTAGAGTTTTGCCTTCTTTAAATTGAAGTTTTATTCTGTCTCATTTCATCTAATCATGCTTGCACGATTGCTTCATTTGAGACGCACGTCGGAGATTTCAGTACATGAGTTTTTGTAAGGTGAATTACCTACAACAATCACCGTTTCGGTAAGAGGTTCCGAAATTAGTTTTAACTTTAGTAATTTCACATTGTTGTCTCAATTGATATCCGCATGATAATTTCACGCTGTAATATTTACTTCACAGGTAAGAGAAACATTTGGCATAAAACATTCTCTGAACTTAATGTTGAATTTTCTTTCCTGTATAATAACGTAAGTTGGTTTATATAAAAATATTACTTTTAGCCTGCAATTAAATATTTACAATACCTTTATTTCAGCAATCACAGAAGGACACAACAGAGATACTTTCCTTATATTTTCATTCCTACATCCAACTCTTTGAGCAATTCTCCTTACCTTTAGTGAACGCATACTATTTTACTTACAGTGCATTTTATTGTAAACTGTTTGACAAGAACATGCGATATAGCCCTTAATTTCATCTAGTTTACCCACAATTTCTTCCTACTTTTAAGTTACTCGCAATTTTTACACACAGTTTTTATATTTGAATGAAATCTGCAAAAATATTTACGCACATTTATTCGAATCTACACCTATATCTAGTTTCTATATAGACGGGGCTAATTTTTTTAATTGGTTAATTATCCGCTTAATATTTATTGAGTAACAAACGATATTAATAATTTCTATCCTCTGAAAAGATGAAGTTGGGAAATTATTTTTTTGTCTATCTAAACATAATCTTCTATCTAGATGGAATAGTTACCAACAACGGAACATCAAGCTCTCAAGGACCCACCTTGAAGTGTAGGTAGATAGAGGTAAGTATCCCATCACCTTATTAAATCTTAATTAAATAAAACCGATCTTTTTACATTCACATAGGATTATATGTGAGTTTCTTCCATATAGTTTTCATGTACGTAAATCTGAAATATGACAAGTATTCTAAAGCTCAACAGCTTAAAACGTTCGTAGGAGAAAAATAATGCAGTATTTATGCTTAAAAATAAAAAAATTCACTATATTTACTCATTGTATGTAACAATAGGAATATATGAAAAAAATCTGAGCGATATAATTTTGTTGTATTCTAAGTGACAAAATGATATCGATTAGATTTTTTTTCATACTTTGAACTTGTGTTGATAAGAACAACTTTACTGGGGTAAAAACTTGTAGGATTTAGAATAACTGCAAGGGTTTTTGGCATACTCTGTGCTAGCTCCTGGAGACGCTGTTTTCTCACTATTTTGACTGAAATGGGACACAAGTCTTAGAAGACAACGACATAGATATTAAAATGTTTTTGCGGATATTTTCAGCAACATTTCTAGAAATAATTTATTTTAAAGAGACACCGCTTCTTCAACTTTCTATTTCAAATGGTTGTCTGAGGGAAACGGTCGTTTCAGGCAGAAAAACGGACGGAAATGCGAGTGATCTTGTGAGAGTTACATTTTTCTTCTTGTAGCGGCGAATCCCAAACAAGCTAAAATTCAGTTTCTTCTTCCAAATAACGCTAAAGATTATCCAAATTCTATATTAGATGCATGTATTATAGTTACTTTGGTACGTTGAGTTAATAACAGGCTCGTGGAATCTGACAGCATGACGCATTGCGGGATTCCGGGTTCGATTCCTCATTAAACACGTTGAACTGATTTTCTGGTGAAACTGTGAAATATTGCTCTTCTAGCAATATGTCTATCATATGTTTAAATCGTGTACATTAAAGTTTGTAAAAATGTAAAATAAATAAATGGTTAGTATTTTATAATTTTAATGATATACTACAACTTGTTCAGCAACTAAATGTGATAAGAGTACTTCTGAAAAAAATACTTAAGTAAATTTTTTTTACATACGAAAAATGTGGTAACACTCGAGAAGCAAGTGAAGCGCTATCGTAATAAGCATTCTATAAGCCGAGCAATTAAACAAAGGAATGAAAGATTATATGAGGCCATTGCAAAAGACATGGATATAAAGTACAACTTGCGAAATAAAATAGTTCAATGCGGCTTTGTCGTTAATATGTTATTACAACCCAATAATTGTTGGGGAACCAAAAAGTTTAATGTAGTTGAAGTCTTCTGAGGTATTTGCTAGTTCCGGTGACTATAATCATATCTCTTCCCCATTAATATCGCTTCCTTAACAGCTCTCCTTATTATTTGTATTTCCTTGCATATTTTACATCATAATGTGCAACAGCTATAGAATTTCTGCGAGAATATAAGTTCATATTACTTTTCTAAATGTATAAAAGAGTTAAGTTTAAAAATATGTATTCCCATTAGGTTTTCTCTGCTGGTAAAACAAAAATGGGTAGTTGTGAACTAACTAGGTTAGTTGTTTCCAGCGGAATAAATTTGCGTTGAGAAGCATGTATAACTCTCATATAAATAATTTTAATAAGTTAATTTTCCCTATTATAAAACGGCGTAGAAAATTTAGTGTGAAAATATGTTACATCCAAGTCCACCTTGAACACTGTTTCTGACTCGTGTTTGTGTTCTCTATTATCATCCATTGCGTTACCTGTAAAATTCTCAGCGAATAATACGAGTATGTTTAATTTGCATAAGGAAAAGAAAATTTACTTTATATAATGGAACTGCTGGCGACTGAAAATTTATATTAATTGTACATTTCTGTTGATAATCGAAAGTCGAGTTAATTACATTGTTTCTAACTTCTGCTAAAAAAAGTCAACGTTACTGTTTTAGAAATCGCAATATTTATAATCAAACACGATCAAGATTACGTTCCATGTTTAGCAAATAATTCTCATAAGTTTCGATACAACATGAAAAAACCACACAATACTATATAAAATTTCATATCTATTATATTTTTTCATAATTCATATCCATTATCTATATAATTGAATAATACATAAAATTTCAAATCTTTTATCTACATAGTTGCAATAAATTTCGTCTTTTATTTGATACTTGCACTTAACGGGCGCTATTTGATTAAATTTAATTACTCATTTTATGAAAAATCCAATTTTTTGTCACTGTTATTTATTACCTAGAAATCCTGAGTGTATCAAATCTACGATCATTGCGTTTAGTTACAGTTATAATGAAATTTAAATAGGATTAACCACAGAACAGAGAGTAAAGTATTAACCATTTAATATGCATTCCATAAGCGAATAGAGTTAATTGATTTAGGTAAAACACATAAGAATTTTTAACTTCAAAAATAAACAAAAAGTTGATGAATAACTATTTGAACAAAATTACAACAGGAAATTTTGTTTAAATAATTACTTAACAACTTTTTTTATTAGAATTATTCATCAGAATTTTTTTGGTTCTTCACGAATTTGAAGTTGTATAAATCGATTTTTTCTATAAAAGTTCGATGTGTCATAAAGAAAGTATGATCCAGAGGTATTATTCTTTCCGTTAAGTGCATTAATATTTGCCAATATTCTTTAATTTCAAGAAAGGAAAAGTAAAATTTTCATTTGCGCTAAATTACGTTTCCACGGATTTTTTTTTATTTAATTTGGACAAAAGTTGTCGGGTAATTGAATTTTGTTTAAATATCCATAAGTGGAAGAACATTGACTAGGGGATATTTATGTTTTTGTGTACATGTTTTAAAAATGATTTAATTTGGAAAAAAATTAAATGGATTAAAAATTTATCCTTTTTCATTTTTAAACATTTTATTTTAACTCAAAATCCGTGGCTCGCCTTCCATTCGTATCGACAGAAAAACTGTTATTGGGTCATTAAATATATAATGAAAGTTGTGTATGTAATTACACTTTATAATTTTGTAACAAGAATAAAAGCTGTCTTCAGATTATTTTAGTTAAACCTAGACATTTTTCGCCATTATCTCTATAATTCCTTTATGCCTCCAATAAGAAAGCTGGAACGAAGAGAACTAAATTTATGACAGGAAATATTGACAGCTTGTTGAGAAGTGAATGTTTTCCTTGCAAGAAGTTGTGCAAAGTCAAAAAGGAGTGGCAAAATGAATTATATACGAAAGATGATGGAAAGTTATGAAATTCATTTGTAATGTAAAATTAAGTTCTATTTGTTTAGCACGGTTAAACATTTTCATGTAAAGGAGTTACTCTGCTTCAAAGACTTGAAAGAAGCGATGTAACCTGTGCCCATTAAGAGTCATAAAATGGCCGTCGCCATTTACTAGTGCTGTTACTGCGACGAATTTCAGGTCGATTATCGATAAATTTCCATACGTTCTATGGGGTTATATAATAAAATAGGCTACCATCTAGATATTTGAAGCCATTTAAGTATTACATGAGTACTTGAGGGTTCGCTCACTTTTTTGCATCTAAATGGATTTTTTCGCTTGCGTTTTTTACTTTCAAATTAATATATATCAATGAGTATCTTTTTTATATAACTATATTATTATAATAAATAATTTTATTCGATTTAAACGAAGTTAGGAGCCATTTATAGCCAGTAAACTACAAAAATCCTTTGCCATTTCATAATCTTCGGTCACGTAGTGTTGTCCCGCAACACAAAGTTTAAAGAAATTTGTGAAACTGATTTTAAAAATACATTCATTGTAATAAAAAAAAGAAACAGTTTCAAACTAAACATAATGAATAATGTTTTTCTACAATTAAATAGAAAGGAATGTGGCTATGAATTTATTGAATTTTTAAAAATCGTTCATTTAGTAAAGAAACTTCGATGTTTGATGACACTGTTTCTTTGCATTTTTAGCATAATAAAAAATAACCTTTTATATTCACATCATAGTAAATGTCATAATCAACTAGTTGAAAAAGTCGTGACATTAGAAATGTTTCGATTTTTTAAATTTTTATTCTAAGGGAAGCAATAGTTTTTATGCAACACGTGCACACAAATACACCTAAACAGATAGACAGACAAAAATTCCAAAAAAAATATCTTAACGTGTTCCACCACTTATCCTTTATCCCCTGATTATATCTTTAGCAAATATTTTCAATTTATAGATATGTAAATGTTGTTACTAAGAGAAAGGACGTATCTTAAATAAACTCAATAAAGTTTCTAGCAAACCATCAATTTCCGATTTCTTCTGTCAGCGGTAATAAATGACATTAAACTTGTGACATAAGACTACATTTTCCACATGTTAGACGAGAGTAACTTTCAATATGCAATGAATTAAAAAAAGGTCACATTTTGAGCACTTATATACTCTGTAATTATAATTCTTTTGCAATAAAAATATTTGTTATTTAAATAAATTGTATAGCTTATCAACATATAAAACAGATATATAAAATTGAATGGTCTATCTTGGATTTTCGAATTTCCGACATTTAAATAATTTTTACGTTTGTATGATTATTAAAATTAATTTAATATTAATAAAAATTGTTTGTCTCTCTATACGAACGGATTTAACTAGAAAAATATAAACAAAGTGAAACTATGGTAAATTAATGTATGTAAATTTTTTCATCTATTAAATCATCATTTAGGTTTGCTACATCATTCTTCAATTTTTTTTTATATTTGTACAAGGTAATCGATTTGCGCTGAATAAACTAGTTTGCGAAACCGTGACGGATATGCGATATTTAACTTTAGACAAATGTTATATTTAACTCTTTTTGATAATTTTCAAATATAAGAAACCGGCTATGTATATTGCGACATATTCCGAGTACTTACCTAAATTGTTAATAATGAGCAAATATAGCAAATTTATCTATATAATGATCACACTATACAATATCCTTGCTATCTGCAAAGGCTAGACGGGGATTGGTTGTATTCATGAAATTTTTATTAAAAAAATTTCTATTCAATTATCTAGCTTCTCTTTGAACAAGTTTTCTTTTCAAGCTCGATCCAGTTCTTTATAACGTGATCCGTTACTTGTGGACATATTTACAATATTTTTATGCGGCCTTAAAACGTAAAGTAGTGGGATTGTCATTTTATTTAAGTCTAGCCTGGACTGTGGAAAAAAAATTTTAGGTGGTCTTGACTAACTTTATAAATTGTTAAAATTTTGTTAAACATTTTCGTTTATTCACATGTTAATTATAGAAATTCAGCTCACTTTTCGTACCAATAAGAATAGTTATGTTTTCCTATGAGACTTAATTGCAAACTTTATTGTAGAAGATTTTAAATGTTTTTAATAATTAAGCATCGTTAGAAAAGTTTTTCAGATATTTTGCGGAACGACAGCTTTTTTTATTCTGTTGGAATTTTGGAATCGGTATTGAAAATATTGAAAATAATATTAATTATTTTTAGAGGATTAACAAATGGAAAGCATTTTATTAATTGGTCCAATTTTGAAATATATTTCCTGTACAGTAAGGTATTTACAGACAAAATTCCCAATAACTGCGCTGCTAACCAGCCTTTCATTTTATGCCCGAGAAGTAAATAACAGAGCGTCTGCTTTAGTTTCCATATATAAAGTTTAACTTTCTTGTAGGGATAAAAAGAACTTAATATATCTACAAATAGGTATTCCATTATACTGGTTAGTAAATAACAAGGGTCATAAAATATAGTGAAATTAAGATTTACATCTAAGTAATTCTGCCATACTTATATTAACAGCGGCCCCGTAAAAAGTTGGTGCTGTAATTTCGACACAAGCTTTCTTTGCACAAAGTGAGTTAGTTATGCTTCTATCAATCGTCGTTTGTTTTGTGTATGTGTAATGTATTAAAAATAACTAACTGAAAGTTGCCATGTTTTATTTATAGTAGTTACTGAAAAACAAGGGTTTTGGTAACAAAATGAAAGTTTCTCATTCTAAACCTTTAATAATATACTTTACATTGTTTGACATTTAATTAAGGGTAAAGTACGTATTTTTATTGGTACAGATTTATCTTATGAAAATTGTGATAAATTAATTGTGGAACATGAGTAACGGTTAAATATTATATGCCATCATTAAAGCAATATGGTAAAATTACATTGATGTTATAAAGCAATGACAAAAATTTATCAGTTACATTTTCATTTGTAAAGACATAGGTTTCGCTAACAACCGTTGTACCCGCGACATTGTATTTAAATTACTATTTACGCAAAATATAACGCATCTTAAACTAGAACAAAGTAATTATTCATTGTATAAATTAAACTCGGGTGCAATTGGTTCGTTTCTTTTCTTTTAGTTCTGAACAAAAAGGATCGCCACTAATTTTACTTACCAATATTTCAGTAAATTTCATACCAGCAAACTTGAAAATTACCTACAACAAATAAACTTATGCCGATTGTTATTTTTCTTTGTTTTAAACTCTTTAATCTGTCCTTCCCAACTTTGTTTAACCTTTTATAATGTTATCGTTTTTGAAATTGTATAATTTTAGTCGTATTTGAAATATACTTATATAATAAACATTCCCTAACTTTCACCTCACAGCGTGTTCATACAATTTAAACTAAATTGTTAATTCAGCTGTTTCACCAAGCGAAACACTATAAAAAACATTCGCATTCTGCGAATGCCATGGAATTTCAAGGAACAACATTGCAACAACTTCTTTGGGTGCATTGACAGCTTTATGTTATAGGTTTCGCTTCAAAAAGAATATAACAAAGCTATGATTTAGTATCTGAAATCCAGTTAATAAGCCTATAGATTTTTCATCCAGAATACGCATCACCTTTTATGTCTCTTTGGAAATAAGACAAAAAGGAGATGTTACACAAATTAACAGTACAAATCCGAATATTACAAGTTATTACTTCTTACATACAAACAAGTTCCATTACACACACATGCACACATACACGCACAAAGCCATGTATGTATATATATATATTTGTTCACGAAATAGATGTTATTGATAGCTTAGGGAGAGTAGCTATCAAAAAACGTGCGTAATTGATTTTGTTCTAGTTATATTTTAAGACGTGGATGTAAATACTGATTTATTTTATATAATTTGACCATTTCATTGAGATGTATAAATGAATAGAATGATATTCCTTTATTAACTAAATAGGAGAAAGAAATTAATTAAATAAAGTTTCGCGTGAACAAAATTCGAAAGCGGGTAAGGACAAAAATATATCCCCAGAGTCTCCTGGCATCGGAATTCGTACAACCAGAAGCATAACCTTCCTTATTGTATACTTATGTTTTTAAGTAAACAACCAAAAATATTTATTTTTTAATATTTACATATTAAAAAATAAATACTTTTGGTCACTTTCGTTCAGATCAGCCACAAACGAATAAAATATTCATAAAATGGCAACTGATAATTAGCTAGGTGTACAATTTACTTTTGTCTCATTCTAGCAAGTTGCTTAGCATAGAGTTAATAAAGAAAATATAAAAAAATATTATTTGAGAAATTAGGGTATATCCATTTCTTTTGAATTCTTTATCATTTATTACTTTTAAATAATTTAATTCTGTTCAATAATCTCGATTGGTCGTTCATGATTTGTTTTATTTTGATTCATGTGAATTCTATCGTAATCTGTCGCCAGGTTTCATGGAAATGTAATGAATGATGCTTTGACTAGTCCAATAAGTTGAGGTAAACAGTCCACATGGCTAATTCAATGGGCAGATCTATGTTTATTGCTTTCCATCTATAATGTCTATTCATTCTTACTAACCTCGGGTCCAAGTTTTCTCACTTTCTAATTTTAAAGCAAAAATCTAAAGAATGGTATTTACTAAGTCTTCAGTTAATTCTTCTCTGTTTATAGATGTATTGTCAAAATTGTTATAATTACTTTAAATATAATATAACACATATTTTTAAATAACACGAATTTTTATTTAACTATAATTATTCGAAAATTGGTATAAAATAAAGGGTTGAAAAGTTAGACAAAAGTTTTATGTAAGATTATTAGGCTTACGATATATTTTTTTTATAATGAGCATAAATGAACATTTTTGAAAAACAAACAAATCTTCAATGGCCCATGTAGGAAGGTGTGAGCGATTGCTACACCAAGTATTCTCACTGAATGAAATCTGTTGATCGTTTTCACGTCAATACTCTTTGTTTACAAACTTATCGGCATACCATCACAAGATGGGACATAAAGTACTCCGAAATAATTGATGAATGGTCCAATTAAAGTCACATGAAACCGGTTAGTTACGGTTGCGATTATTGTTTTTACTTTGGGCGACCCTAATTTACAGAGTAAAAGATATATAATATATCGTATTTTTTCTTAACGTTTCAAATCTAAAAATGTGAAAAATATTACATCAGTTTTAATTAATTTGCCAAAATGAAAGCAATTTGAAATTAAAAATTCAAAATAGCAAATCCATCACCTCGCTGTCAAGAAAAGAATTTAGTTACGAAGTTACCATTATATCACCGCAATATTTAATACATTGAGCGGGAGCCATAGAAATAATATTTAAATAATTTCTATTTATTCCACTTTTGAAACAATTTAATAATTCTTATAAAAAATAATTAAGAGATTAATGATATTATTCTCAACTCAATGTTTTTCTCACTCGTTATAATGAATTCGTTATTCTTAACGAAATAAATTTAACTCATATACTTCTACGTATTCCAAATGTGACATTCCTGTAATACTGCTTCATTTTCATAACTAAGAGTTGAACTGATTTTAATGAACTCAGTATATACAAAGCATATTTCAAAAGATTCAAAGTGAGCTCTGGTTATCAGTCGATATATCTGTCTGTCATTAGTTTGTAAACTTTCTCGTTTTATAAAAAGAAATTTGATACACTTTTATAATTTTATGACACTCAATGTCAAGAAGCTATGAAATGTCAAGACTTGTAATTTTTATTTACTTCTTCAAGATTCATATTGTGGTTCAAAATACACTCTTCAAGACTATTCCTGGCCCTAAAAACAACAGATTTCGCTAAATCTTTCTTTTCATTATTACATTGTGTTTTATTTATTCATCCTGTTCATCGATGTAAGGTATTTTCAACTCATTGTTGTGCGCACTTTTCATTATCAACTTATTATTCATTCATATTTAACCATAAAGGAAAATGTTTTACCGTTATTACTATGCACCTTTTAATTTCGTCACAGTAAATAATTAATTCACCCTAAATATCCAAGGAAAATGTTTTGTCTAAATCATTGATTTCTAGTTTTATAACACGTACAAATTATTGATAATATATTTGATTTCAAATAGTGTTTAAATTAATAGTATGATCGAGTACACTTTCAAAGGTTGGGTTTTACGTAGGGAACATTTGAGTAGACAGTGGAAAGTTTGAAATTCATTATCAGATTTGAAGAAGTGAAAAATATAACCAATTTAAAACAAAACCATGTTTAAAACAGAGGCAATGCTGAAAATCAAAACAAAAATATAAACTTATAATTACGACATTTCGTAATTTAGAAAAAGTGTTAATGAATAATGAAGAAATTATAATCTAGATTGCTATTCAAATCAAGTTTGCTTATTTTGCAATATTATTTATAAACCGTGTGCAGTACTATCTAGGGACGAGTGACTAAACCATTAAACTACTATCAACACCACTCGACAAATAGTGTACAGATTTTGACTATAGCTCAAAATTAGTGTAAAATGATGATGGTGTCATCTTTGGAATGGTGAGTAGAATATAGCTAAAACAACTCCACGGCTATACAAGTGCGCTGGTTAATTAGACTTTACGTACAGCGTCATTTCTGTAAAAAGGAGTAAACTAACAAGACTTTTGAGCTTGAAAGTATAAGTGCACCTTTACTTAATTAGCGTCGAGTAATCAATTGAATACTGACTCGATTGACTAATGTATCGAAAGAGTGCTTCAAAATGTACAATTTAGAAGAGCTTTTGAGAGAATTCAGAACCGGTTTAAAAAAGGTTCATAAAAGTCACTAAAAATATTAGAAATGATAATAACAAAAAACATAAAAGAAAATCTTGGTGACAAATATAGTAATATACACGGAGAAATTAAAAAAATCAAGGAAAGTAGTTTCGAGATAGATAAGTGAACCCTGGAGAATAAAAAACATATATGACGCAGAGGTGTAAAATCTTTGGTGCGGAAGAAGGTGATAGAAGCAATAAAGACCTGTGAAATACAAATATAATCACAAAATGAACAAAAATTGAAAGTACCAAAAGTGACGCAGAAATATTAACATGGATTAGAAAAAATCAAAGTAAGACCAATTGTGGTTACGTTTAGCAAACTCCTCAAGTGATTGTTCGTCTTAAAAAAAAAAAAGAAAAAATAACTTAGCGGGAGCACAATAAAAATAAAGGTAGATTGCTCATGACGAGGTTTTAAAACAGTGAACTACGACACCAATTATACAAAAGTAGGCAATTATGCAAGTAAGCAAAATTTGCATATATTCGTTATTACTACTTAATAATCAAGGATTAAAGTATGGAAATGGGTAAGCTGAAACAAAATAAACTGAATCATGAATAAGAGAACATTATTACCCTTCTACATACCCCAAACGAGAAATTACCCCTCTACATATATAGGGACAACAAAATATGTATTCGTCTAGAAAATATCATGTGCCAAGAAAGATAAAGGAAATAGCTGAGTCTACATAGTTTAAACTCCAATGACTAGTTACTTGCAAAAAACAAGCACAAAACACTTAATAGTGGTCTATTCTGAAAATCTAAATTTTCATACAGAAATTGTTCAAACCATCAGTATAATATATGTTCATAGCCATATCCTTGCTTAAACACTAATGATATTTTGAGCTATATGCATTGCATTAATTCCTTGTAGAAACTCATATTCGAAAATAACACGAATTTGTTACTTATCCGTAACTCACAAAAGTAAAATTTATTTTAATACATTAAATCAAATTACGTGCTTTTAAGAGGCTAATGACCTACTTCACTATATATATATATATATATATATATATATATATATATATATATATATATATATATATTTATATATATATGGAAATATTCTTTTCATGTTATAACTATTTCAAATACTACAGAAGTCACTATTAAACTAATAAAATTGCTCACATATCCGCTGTCAATTAAAGTTTTATTGTCAGTTATATGCCAAGTCTATTTTATTTTATTTAAATTCAGTTAAACGGACGGTTGGGAGTAAAGTCTGAAAAAAATCGATTAAAATGGGGTAGTGCACGAATTACACTGACGACAGTATTAAACATTCAAAATTTAATGTTAATTCTACCAATCCGATATTATATAATAAACATACTTCGACAATTTTGTATTTAGGACAGTAGACTTATTAAGGTTATGTAGGAAAAAAGATCTAAAATTCGAGCTTTCGAAAACGTAACCATAATAATATCTTTAACGCAACAATGTTTTGTCTCTACTGCACGTACCACTACTTAGAGCATGGAAAAATTAACTTTTTTATCTTTTGTCTAATATAACTGAACACAATATTGTCTGTGGACGAATATAAACAGCCCGCAGTTTGTCTGGTTCCAATCCAATAAGTCTTTCTTTAATTTTAACGGGACATAGATTTACACCGTCAGATGGTATATTCAATTGGTTAATGGTAATTCAATGGCAAAGCCGACTTTTGCGTTTGATACCGTTTCGTTTAGTCTGATGAATATTATCCACTTACAAAGTTGCCTCATAAAAGTTTGTAAGACTTTAAATGTATATCTACGTACGTATCCATTTAGATTTGCTTTGAAAATACAAAAAGACGTGATTAATTACATAAAACTGACTATAAACATAACAAGTGATGTCCTGAAATAGTTTTTCAACTAACATTCTGTTGTGATGTAATTGTATTAATTTTCTGTAACTAAATGGAAATACACCTACACCGCTGTTTTTAAAACTATGTGGTAAATTTAATTTAGTGAAAGATTAATTAATTATTATGGTCAATATTGTTTACTTGATTATGCAAAGAATAAAATGAGTATTAAATAAATAAAATATTCTCATGTCTATAGCCTATAATATAAATATAAATATAATTTTAAGCTATAGTGACAATTATGAAACTTGAGAAGTTATTAAACGTAACAAGCGACAATATTACAAAATTTCCATCGGAATACAAGTAGTAAGTGCAAACATTTTATATATGATGGTTAATTAAAATAGCAAGATTTTCACCAATAAAAATTGTGCGTACATAATCTTCATATGTGAAACTCCTAATTCTCATAAATTAAATAGAAGTGATTTTTAAATTATTTTATAAAACAAACGAAAATAACTCATTATATGATATTAATTGTGGGACACAGTACTTCAATTCAGTTACTGAGTGCAAGTTGAAATGGAACTAGTGCCTCATATTTTAGTGCATTATTTTTCTGTGTGATTACACTTAATTAAGTCGTTTGGTAGGCGATAAGGATGTTCTCGAAGAGTGTGATAATCATCTGAAATCAATAAAACCATTTCACTTAAATTGTTAAAATTGAGGTGTAATCAAAAATTTAATGTTAATAATTATATATGTAGCTGCATATCAATTGATATTTGCTATATTTTGTTTAGTCTTTCCTCGCTCTCGCTTCTAACTTTTATAATAAATGACGTCTAAAATTTTGTGAAATCCATCCTACAAAAACCAGAATAATAACGCTTAAAGCACTATACGTCAAAAATGTGGTTTACAAACTAAGCTTACAGTTTGATAATATGTTCTCACCAACATGTAAAAAACGCAAATACATAGTCATGAATATGTATCAATATCTGTAAATATCATTCCTACCAAATTACTATCAAATTCTGAGGTAGAAAAACAAAAAAGGATTTTCAAGTCCAATTAACTTTTACGCATATTTCAGTTAGTGATGTCACACATCATTTTGTGAATCGATGTTAATTTGTGTCTTCTTATGTCTGATGATTTTGTTTGTTTTTTATAGCGAATATAAAGTTACGTACTTGTTCATTTATTGCTTTTTTTAATAGATCGTATCATGTACACACTTTGGATATCAACGTGAAATTTAATGGCGAGGTAATTTTTTAATAAACATAAAATTGTCAATTACACCTTTTCTTGTGATTTGGTGATTTATCCTTATTATATTAACCCAGGTTTTCTATTTGCATGGTAATGTGCCTGTGAAGCGCATTTTGTACTCACCTGTGCTTAGGGTGCAGACGTGAGTGTGATAGCGCGGTTTGCGCTTGTGAGCTGATGTGTGCATGTATCGCATATGTGTCCGAATGTGAGCGTTTTAATGGGCATGTAATTTGATCAGAACGCTCATTCAAACCACTCGTCGATAAAAGGTGTACTTTTTTAATTTTATTACATTATTAATTTAAATTTATGCCCATTTAATTTTTTGTTTTTTGCTATTTTATTTTTTTCTATAATGTTATGCCAACGTCCAAAAAAAGTGTAATAAAATTTAATTTTCTCAACGAATAAAGCTATACTATTTCAATTATATTCCAATGAAAAACAGGTTCATATTTAATGGATCTCAATAATATTTTAAAAATCCAGAGACGAAGGCAGAATTAATATGAAGATTCAAAGGAAGGCAAGGGTCAATATACGTTCTCTGTCCGATGGCACTAGAACAACTAAACAGGTTTCTCGTAAAGTATTTGCAGAAGTTAATTTAAAACAAAACAAACTCAGGTATAAATCGATTGGCTTTAGAAAGAATTAACCTATTATTATTTAATATATACCATATAATATTACTCAGCTATTTAGCAATAGCCTTATCATACTTGTTAATAAAAGAAAAAAGTGTGAAATAGATAATTGTGTAGGTATTTTGATTAAACCTTCATTTCCACTGTGTTGAATTGCAGGCATTTAATTTATGGCTACCGACAATCAGATCTAAATTAAATTTTAAAATTCACCACTAGATTTACTTGGAAACCTTTCTAACTAAAATTGAGAATTGTTAAATGAAAATTTAACTTTTGTTTAAAATAACTTTCTAACTACACCCTACATAAGGGGGTATACTTAAAAAGGGGAAAAATATTTTTCCTATACAATAATTGAAATTTTTATCTACCTTGTTATTAAATTGTTAAGTGCTTAGATCTAAAACTGTAGAAACTACGTGAGTATGATAAACAGACGGACATAGAAATGGATATAATGAAAACAGAAGGGTCTTGTATTTGATTATGCAAGCCGAAAAATGAATTAAAAAATTCAGTTAACAGTAATATAAACTACATTAAGTTTAATTGACGTTATCGAAGCAAATAAATTAGGTTAGTATTGGGTTTTTTATATTGATTTCATTTTATTTGGATACTGTTATTCAGGATAATGATTAGAAAATTGTTAAACTTCTGATGTATCAAAAAATCTTTAACGATAAATTTAATAAAAAAGCCTTTAATGAAAAAAAATTATCCATATTTAAAAAAATAATTCATGTCCATTTTCTGCTGAACCTGAATTGTATCATTCAAATTTCACTATTAGTGAACTCGGTAAAGACTATACATTACCCACGGGAGAGCGCTAAAAGTCCACATTCTGTTAGACCACTGCTCCACTCTTCCATCCAGTTTTACTAAGATTAATTTGTTACCTAATTTGTAGTTACTAATTAAAACTCTTTTAACCTGAATGGCTATTTTTCAATGTTATTTCTTATAGTTTAATGTAATTATGCAAAATATTAATAACTGTCTACAATTTTATTAAACCGAATAGAGTATTGAAATTATGAATAGGTTGCAACTAAACTAACTTTATTTAAAACCGAAACTACAAAATGTGGGAACAACAGAAAAGAAGAATTCATATTTCGTTTGAGAATTAGGAAATAATCAGGAAATAATTTCTTCAATATCAAAAAAAATTACATTCCTCGGACAAGCTTTTTGCGGTGTTTTATGTTCAGGTAGGTGAAAAGGCATATGGTCATTATTTTCAGATTCGCATTTTTAAAAAGGTGTGGCTCGATGCCACTTATCGCATATTTTCAAACATTTTAATATTTTCTCAGGTACGTCAGTAATATTTAATAAATGACACAAAGAAACAATAGATACTTACAACAGATAAAATGCAGTTATCCACATTGAAAAAGTGGCAAGCGTGGAAACGAGGTGAACTCTGCAAGATTTGTACCAGGAACATGTCGACCTGACGGTTAAGTATAAGATGGTATAAATTAGGTTGGTTAGTAAGTTTTTAGCCACAATTTCGGGACTTTCTAGAAAGGTTCTCAAAACTTCTAGAAGGTTTTACTATAGGATATAAATAGGTCAGAGTGCATCAGTTAACAAGAGTCAGCGCCGAAGCTTAAAATGAATTACATAAAAGGTAACGGATTTAAATCGATATAAAATACGAATGCTATTATTACTTTTCGAATTTTGTCTGGGATACGATCCAAAAATTACCATAAATAATATGTGTCATGCGATAGACGAGTCCACGGTTTCTTACGCGACGGCAAAGATTAGTTTCAGAAAGTTCAAGAATGAGGACTACGAGCTTGAGAACCAACCCCGTCTCAGACGTCCTGTTGAATTGGACATTCAACGATTATGGCTCCTTGAGGAAGATCCTCGATTAATAATTCGTTAAGTATCAGAGAAGTTACACTGCAGCCAAAGCATCATAGAAACACATGTGCACGAATTGGAAAAAGTTTCAAAATACTGTTTGGATACCCTATGTTGGTACTTGTCAACAGTTATTGATATTGAAACGTACCCTCGACTGGCTGAATCAGTTAGTAACTAGCGATGAGAAGTGGGTTACATATGTTAACCATAGACATAAACGATAATGGGTCGGTGTTGGAGAAACGTAAGATTCAGTATCAAAACCTGAAATAAGTGCCAAAAAAGTTGATGCTCAGCTGCTGGAGGAATGTCAAAAGCATTATTCATTGGGAGTTCTTTCCAGAGGGATTTACAGTTAATGCAGATATTTAATGTGAACAATTGGATCGATTAGTTAACAAATTGAGTAGTTAACAGGGTCGAGTTTATTTTCTACATGATAATGCTAGACCACATGTTGCAAAACGTACTCTTGATAGAGGAGCTCGGCTGGATTCTTTTTCCTCATCCACCATATTTGCCGGACATTGCACCCTTTGATTACCGTTTATTTAAGGCTCTATGTAACCATTTACATGAAAAAATTCGACGTTAAAGATCTACAAAACGACCTCGCACAGTTTTTTGGATCAAAGTCACCGGATTTTTTTCGGGAAAAGCATATCGTTACTGCCGACTAGATGGCAACAGGTGGTAGATAATAATGGTACATACTTAAATTTAGTGTAACATGTGACATTTTTAAATAAACATTTTTGACAGCAACTCGGGGTTAAAAACTTATTACCCAACGTAACATTTTGCATATTGCTATGTATTAGATGATTTATGACTTATTCGAGAATAATTAATATGTACACATTATTTTTCAAAAATAGGCCTTCATCTGACGAAAACTAGGCATGGAATGCATTATTTTTTAAATAGAAACAACCGAATACCATGTCTCTTTAAAATATTGAAAATTTATTATCTTATCACAAAATTAATTTCTGAAGATTTTAGGAACAACCAGTAATTTTTGTAGGTCTACATACTTTTACACACTTGTCTATTAGTCAGCTATTTATTGTCAGCTATTTCTTTTAAAACCTACGAAGTTGAAATGTAACACAATGATAAAACACATATATCTCAATAGCTAAAATTCAGAAATATAAATTTGGAAATTTTAGAGGGGCCAATTATGGGGTATCGTCTGATACGCGACATAGGAACAGAAGTTTAGCATAGTAATATGTCTTATTGACTCGTATATTTTTAGTAGCTTGGTTTTAAAATATGAAGGATTGGTAAATAAAGGTGGATTTTTTTACACGTTATATGGGAGTATCGTTCGAAAATGCTCCTTGCAAAAATAAAAAATATTTTTTATGGTTTTTAATTGCACATTTAAAAAGATATTCAAAAAATACGCAAAACAAAGTACGCCCTCCCCTACATATTTTCATAATTCAGACGAAAGTGACAAAAGGAATAGGATTGACAAAATCTGACTAGAAGATTACTTTATAATTCACCATGGCTTTATGCCTGTAAAGGCTACAGTGGGCAACGCGTTCACGTCGTGAAATATTAATTTTTGTAAATTGCTTTGTGGAAATATGCATCCTTGAGTATTTATTTGTGCATAGATGTATATAGAACCCAAGTAATATGAGTTTCAGGCATGATGGAGAGGTTTATTTGTTTAATCTAATGAAACTTATTAAGGTCTTTACATTATGCCTTACCCGTTTATCCAGGTTCCTATCTTGAAATTTGATCGACAGCTTAAGCAAAAGATTACTGGTGATGTTACACTGAAATACAATACAAAACGACAAAAAATTATTTGTTAAGCAGTAAATAGACCATTTGCAACTTTATTTTTCGGATTAGCAAATATTTTTTTTAAAACATTATGATCAAAACAAAATAAAACATATATGACAATAGCAACAATACAATAAGCAAACTAAATAAGGCGTAACCAAATAATCGGAAAAGGGGCTTCGCATTTTGGATAGAGAGCGGTTTTATTTTCTCGACATGTAGGGGATTTGTTACGAGTATAAAGCCTAGTTTTTGATTCGTCAGCCTCTTCTGTTAGCCACCGTGAAAAAAGAATGAATTTAGTTTTATTTTATATTCCAGTAATCTCAAATCTCAATAAATTTTTTTAATTTTTGTTAAAAAATCGAACGACCTATTTCAATTGGCATTTTATTGTAAAAATCCAGCTGCTCACATTAACGATGAGTTAATACCTAGTCGTATCAATTTCAGTGTCTCTCTGCGTAAGCCACATCCCTCAACAGTGACAGCTGAAGATTGTGCAAATTCCGTGCAGTTTTTTATAGAGAATGACAAAAAATTAACCTGCCATCAGATTTGGGCAAATTACTGGTCAAATATCAAGTGTACAATGGAACTAAGTGGACACCTCATAGTTTTTTCGAAGTTCAGAAAGAGCTTTACGGTTTTTGGAATCCTGAAAGTTAGATGAATGTCACCCAAATGCTTTGTTCAATGCAAGCACGGGTGTCTAAAGCTGGAAATACTGTTACGAACCTGAAAATAACACGGCCGAGTAATCTACAAAAGCGAAGAGATTACGAAGTGTTAGAAAGGAGATGGCAACCTCGTTTTTGGTGGAATTAAATAATCAATGATGTTATGGAGATAATTTCAAAAAATTTAAAAAAATACCAAAATTTATAATTATTTTTATCTCTATTTTTATGTTCTAAAAAATTTTAACGTTACTTCCCGTAAACGTTTCTTAAAGTATAACGAAATAATGTATGTGGCTGCCGACACTATATTCACAGCAATATTTGCATTTCACAAAACTAAGAAACTTAACGAAAAAGGAACAAAACCGAAAATAAATATATAAATAAGAACGAAATGTGTGTCCTTATTTAAAGTATTTATTCATATATTCCACTTCAAGCTAAAGAGCAGACAAAACCAATAAACCCAATAATCAAATTCGGTAGGAGTATTATAATATTGATACTTTTACACGCTGCATAAACCAGCGGTCAATTTTATGCCTACATGAGGATCAGCAGCAAAAAAGTAAATTAATTTCAAAATATCATTTTTATTGTGATGAAACCGGGTGCAATTAGGAAGAAAAAAGGAGTGTTAGAGTGTATACAGTAGTAATACATAATATTTCAAGCTGAGGAGTCAAATTTTTCCTCAAGCCTTTTAAGTGTTATAAGTAATCGTGACCTGAAGTGAAAAGTCAGAGGCATAATCATATTAAATTAAGGTACAGGACTTCATCACGGTATTGTCAACGATTAGTTTCTGGAATCTACTAGATTGTTGTAATAAACAAACAAAAACCAAATTTGCATTTTACTTCGTGGATCGAAAATGTAAGTTTTCATACCTGCTCGATTACTCGATCACAGCTCCGAACAAGAACAACAACGTCAACGCACTGGTGTAAAATTCCCAGGCAAAATGTAATAATCCATAATTTATAATCCATCGAAAAATATGCGGCGTCGTTTAATAATTCCATTATAATTTTTAAAATGGGTTTAATGGATGTAAATATAAGAATAAATCTACAAATAAACTGAGTAAATAATAAAATCGAATTTATAGTATTTGCCCGATTAATTATACCAATAGTTGTGTGATGGTAACATTTAAAAATATTGATTTCTCGGGTCAATTCATTGCAGTCATCTATTCTTTCCAATATGGAATTCATATTTTGGAGTCGCGTGAAGATAAGGTCGAATAAACTTATCATTTTTATGATTGACAAACTAAATATTAGACTGGCGAATTGAAAATATATATAACCCACAACCGTGGATAAAATATGTTTTGTTTTTAAAAAACAAAAATGAATTATGCAAAGTAATACAAAAGCCATGTTTAATAGAGTAGCAAATAATGTATACTTTTTTGATAGTACGAGTCGACCGACAAACTTATTTTTCCATTTGCAATTTTTATCCAGATCGTGAATGGAATGGAGTATATTCGAGTACCTATCATCATAAATGATAGATGTGAAGAAAAATGATATAATTAAAACAAATGAAGCGATATACGCTGCAAGGTGAAAAAAGAAGTCATAAGGATTATCCATTGGAGGAAAGAAGGTGTAATGCAACACGAGTAATGTTGATCCGGTAAAACATGTCAAACATCCGAGCAACATCAACCACACACTTCTTCCGGCAATTTGAAATCTCAACATTTTGTTTTTGAACATCAAAGGAGGATATATAAAACCGAACACCTTCAGCACAAATAAGAAAATCTCCATTTCTTTTGGATAATATTTATATCTATTAAATTGGTTCAAATGCATGTTTTAGTGGAATATTCTATGTGTACGCACAGAATGTAAATTTAACTGGAGTTCCATTTGCGTGACAAACGTATATATGTAATAAGTAATATATGCGTAATTTATGTTAAATTCGTAAAATGATTAATGAATAAATAATAGCTTAGGTTAGTAATAGGACATTAATGATGTACAAATGGTCCCCAATATAAATTTAATGGCATATAATTTATATATTGAATAGAAATATATTCAGGTTCCATACTTCTCAACAGATTCAGAAATTATTTTATGCCTTTTTCATTCCATAGTAATAGTTTTGAATGAGATTAATTGTTATTTTGTATTTAAATATATCTGCTACATTCAAACTATGTAAGTGCTATCCAATCTAGTCATTATCAAAACATGAAAATCATTGTTCATTTCATCTATGCCGGTATCTTATCATCACGTTTCTCCTTCGCTATCTATAAGATATAGAAACTTGGAATAGGTAGCTGCTGTGAGAGTTAAAAATTACGAATTACGTCATTAGTTAAAATGATTTTTATAAGACATTAGAACAATGCACGTAATCAAATTTCCAAACTCCAATTCAGTCGTAATTTTCATCAGTATTGTTTAAATCCGATGCCTCCCTGCTCTGATGGCTGCCCAGAGTTTAATAATGTACTTGCCGTGATTTTTTTAAACAAAAGAACATGACATTAAAATTTTCCTCTTTGAAGTTTTGAAACCAATGTTTGGCTGTATCAGAGAACATCTTTACCCATCGTTGAGCACATATTGCCTGTTGTCCCATTTTTATTTCTGTCTAAATGGAATTCGTGAAACGCGAGCTCTCTAAGTACTTTGAGTGACATTTTCATATTTTGTTTTGCATCAGTCAAATATCAAATCTTGGAATCAAATTTGGCTTCCACTTCCTATTAACCAATTTTATTTGGTTATAAAATCGTGGCTAGTATTGAATGACTGAAATTGCGATTAAGGTAATTGAGACGTTTGCTTACATTCGAATGAATGAAATTATTTGAATTATATACATAATTTGAATTATGTTCAAGATTTCAAATTACCAAATTTATAACCTAGGATTTGAACCCATATTGTGCCACTTTTTTCGTTTTCATTTTTATCTATTTATTTTTAGTGAAATTGACAAACGTATGACTGCAATTATTAAAACCAATATATTATAATAAATTGTATAAAATTGTTAGAAATTTATTTTGCACATTATTTCAGGACTTTTATGAAAATACAGGCGTTTTATTTAAAAGAATATATTTAATCAAAAGTTGTCGATTATTTTAAAAGCCATCGACGAAATCTTCACTGAAGAATGCATACGTGAGAAACGTATGAGTATGAATGATTACATGAATAATGTGAAAATTATTAGGCAAAAACCACAAGTTGTGTAGAAGATGGTTATAAAAATGGTTATAAATGGTTATAAAGAATTAAGATTCATCTAAAAATGGTTATATAGAATTAAGATTCATCTAAAAATCTAAAGGGCTGGCTCAAAAAATAACAGCTTACTTAAACATTACTATTGGTCAGTGGTACAATTTAGCACCTATCCGATGTTATACACAAGCAGTAGGGCGTAATGAAAAAAAATCTTATTAAAAATAAAAGTTTAAAAACTAAAACATGACAAAAGTTAAACATTTTAAACTCAAAGCCTCGTGGCCTTTAATCTTTCAAAATGAATAATGCAGCATTTTTTAATAAGGAATAATCGAAATATGATTTTACAAGAAATCATATGTGACAAAAGAACATCAAAAATAAGAAGTTGCGAATAGAGAAAATAATTAAAATTAAAAAATGTTTTTCCTCTCACAATTTTATCCGACGCTTAACTCCGTCTTTTTGATTAAACTTCTTTCACTATGAAGAAGATAGAATATTTCATAATTCAAACTTTTTATTTAACTCATGTTTAATCGACGAGGCGACATCAGTTTACAGCAGAAAACCGAACAATCTTTCGACAAATCCTATTGATATAAGAATACCGCATTATTTAAGGGCTTTGTCTATATAATTAAAATCTGGATGGTCTTTGGCAATTATTGCCAAATTCTTACGAATTAAAGGAATCAAAAAAAATCCACAAAATCAGTGACAAAAGTAAATAGAACATTCGTCGAGAAATTTGATTAAAGTTTGAATTAATCGATTTAAATATTTGTGGAGAAGTTGACATTTATGAATTTCTTTCAACTTTGCAAATTTAACATCATAATTTGATACGCTTTTTACATTAATCACGTGACAGAACTCGTTTGAAAAGTATTTATTATTATTAAACTATTTTACTGAATGTTTCGTCAAATCACAGTCCTCTATACATCTCAACAATTGCTGTAATTAAATGCAATGATTTAAGAGGAGACAGTCTTAAAGCTCCTTTGGAGAAAAAATGGGTCACAAAAAATTAGACTTTTTCAAAAAATTAGTCATGAGAGTTGACTAAATTATACACATAATACGTCAAATTAATTTCTATAATAGTAGCTGCTACATAAAATATCGCCTCAGTCAATAATTTAATCTATTCACGCGATTCTTCCGAATATTACTATTAATGTTTTATTAGAAATTCAATTATTGCAAGTTCTCTAACATTTTGTAATATTTTTCATCATATCTCAAAACCCATATTGAATTAATAAATAAATATGTAGCAAAAGTTAATCCAAAAAAGTTTGATAGAAGACGACGAATATGAGTTACAATTTTGTATTGATTAACGTATTGCATCCATATATTTATAACTAAAAGTATTAATACATAAATTACAATATATATATATGTATATTTATATATATATATATATATATATATATATATATATATATATATATACATATATATATATATATATATATATATACACACATATATATATATATATATATATATATATATATATATATATATATATAATATTTAGATAATGTCAGTTTTAGAACAGGCATCCCATGTAGTACAAAAACTGTCATTACTGCAGTAAATAATGTATTTCCCACTACTCGTGTCGGTTGCATTGTATTATTCCCGCTTAAAAGATTCAGCAAATTATTATTGGACTTAATGTAGTCCATTTTTGAAACACTTTCCACATTGACACGATCGAAGAGCTGGTAAAAATTGTATATGGTAGATCATATCTATAACCCCTGTAACAAATTCCAACACGAAATGGCTTCTAATAAAGTTCAAACTTACACACATACCCCAGCAAATATTCATAAACTTTTTTTTATTATTGTCATGTTTGAATACAATATGCATGTTGTCATGTTTGCATATTACAATATAATATTACATATATATTACAGTATAATATTACAAGGGGTTAAAAGGAAAATTTGTCTTAGTATTTTATTTATAATTTATCTAAAGGAATTAATATAGGAATTATTCCTAATTCTATTAATGTTTATTAAAACCGTTAAAATATTTATGTTTGGAATACATTGGACAAAGGATAAAAAATAATTTTAAGGCTATTTTCAGTGTTCCCCAGCCAAATTAAGAACACTTAAAATTTCATCATATTCGTCTGTACGTCCGTAGATTACAGCCGTTTTAGTAGTAGAGCGTTACGCCAGCGCTATATTGCATGGAAATTCCGTCGCGGAACCCCCATTACGAAAAATTCGCAACGGAATATGACAGCCACACTCTGCGGATTATCAGTTGATTGCCTACCTTTACACGGAGTGGACGTAAAATTGATCCCACAGAAATAATAGCTATTTGTGAAGCTTTAAAACATGATAAAAGGAAACGTTAATCTTGAATGTATCCCCTAAATACCTTTAGGCAAAGTGGAGGGCAATTTTACAACTTTTACGAGAAACTAAGACAGTATCCAGATGAATAATTTTAGTGTTACCGAATGTCTATTCAATCAACCAAACAAGATACACAATTTAGAATGGCTATAACTCCAAAGAAGAGACTGGTGGTTACTTTGAGGTAAAATAAATAATATCATTATATTTATAATTTTTTATTTATAATCATACTAATATTTGAGTTACAAATATGCTACTAAGGAAATGTTACAGAAATATTATGACAGTTGCAACAAAATGATAACTCTGATATTACTGTAACCTTTTATTAATTTCATGTTGAATTAAATGTACTGATTTGGCCGACCAGAAGGTTTTTGTTTTTTGTTCATAGTAGTGATTGAATTATTTGAATGAATAGGCAATTTTTTGTTAGAAATGTGTTGTTAACTTGTATTTATGGATAACGTATCTTGAGTAATTTCATCAATCAGAGCGCTTATATTGCCCGATGTCACCCGTGATTCTTTCGTAACATCTAAAAAACGAAGCAATTCGACGTATAAATCCTTACGTTTTTTAGGCGCAGCATTTTTACTCCTTGTATTTTCTAACTCTTTTTTTTAACGTAATAATCCCTCAAATGTTGGATGCATCTTTTACAGTTCTTCTACTATAAAATAAACGTAATTTATTCGTTTTTTTTGTTTCAGATATTTGTCAACCGGTACGTATTTTAATACCTTATCACCTGATTTTTTAATGGGAAGATCAACTCTCACTGCAATAGTAGAAGAAACTTTTATAGTACTTTGGGAGATGCTCCAGCCAACTGAAATGCCGGAGCCAAATAATATTGGCTAAAAGTGGCAGATGAATTCTCCAAATAAGCTAATTTTCCCAATTCTATAAGAGCCCTAGACGTAAAACTCATAAGAATTGTTAACTCTTATGCTATAATTAGGTTATGCTATAATTTTTTTGTCAGTTATACTGATGGCACTAGTAGATTCTTATTATTGCTTTATTACAATTGATGTTGGATCTTACGGTAAAGAAGCTGACAGCAATATTTTTAGAAGATCTAATTTCGGACATAAACTTTACCACAGAATGTTAGATCTACCTGAAGATAAGAAGCTGCCAGGTACTACATCTTCAGTGTTGCCATTTGTGCTGAGAGCCGACGAAGCCTTCGCTTTACATAAACATGTTACGCGGCCCTGTCCATAGAAAAACGTTTATTTAATTACCGTCTTTCCCAAGCAAGAAGGTATGTAGAAAGTACCTTTGGCCTATTAAGCAAAAGATAGTATAGGTAACATCTGTTCTTCATAACTATGTACGTAGAAGGGGCGGTTTGAACTATAATGACGAATTGTTCATTTCTGAACTCCAAACATTACCAATTTGTAATACCACTAAACTTTCAAATGCAACAAATACACGGGAATCAACTAAAACGTATTTTACGAGAAAAGGTATATTACCGTGGCAACCGATACTACGCCGACGGAAGTTCGGTGCGCGTAGGACAAAACAGACGCAATGAGCGAGCGGGCCGTTGAAGGAACAATCGATCTTCTGCGTACTGTGTCCGTAATCGTTGTTTACACACAAACAAATTAATTGGCATTCCGCCGCGGAAGATCGGCGAGGTGTTGTTGGGTCTGTAAAAAGTGCGTAGACCCTCCATACAAATAACTGAAATCAACTTCATAATTAATTTGAATTTTTAAATCAATATTGATTATTCTTGTAAAAGATATATTAAGTAATGTATTTTTCAATTATCATGGTGAAAATTAATATTTGTAACTACTTTTACAGAAATACCATGTACACTAAAGCGTTTATACGCACCTGAGATGTAGGGTCCCCTTGTGGTGCGAGACCTAATCGTACCTGTTCTCTATGGCCACTTTCAAAAGCTATTTTATTGCGAACATAGTAAGCAATTATATTGTGTAATGTACTTATAAATTTAGTACCTATCGTACAGTTAACAATTTAACACATCATACAATAAAATTAAAACAGGATCAATCAAATTTGAAGTATATTTTTATGTACTGACTATTTCAAATGAAACATAGAACGATACTTAAAAATTAATAATAAAATAAGTTTAAAATTTTTCAGATGATTTTTGAAAAAAAACCAAAAAAAATTCAATCCTGTTTTGATTGTTTAGCGATTATTGTGCGTGGACAGGAGTGTGTTGCGAAAATATTTGACATTATGGAATCTTAAATAAGATTATTCCAGTTTTTTTCTATAAAAATTCAGAATTTTTTTAGTAGATACCTTTAACAAATTAAAAACCAATAATTTTTATTAGGCGAAAAGAAATAAATCAGGAACAGTGTTTTCTTCGACGCCCTTCTGTGGACATTGTTGACAAAGCCTTCAAGCAACATACTCCTTTGCATTACAAAATAAGCTACAGAGCAATTTACTTTGTATTTAACTACAAATTGAACCAGTCTTGAATTTATAGGCACTAAAATCCATTTCAATTTTATTTTCAAGTACCAAACTCAATTCATTGCCAGTTTTAAGTCATTCTCTTCACTCAACGTCAATCTACCAACAACATTATTTTGGTATATATACGTATTCTAACCACAACTACACTTTATTTATTTTTTATGACATAAAGCAGAATCGAGTGTAGGTACTAGCGCAGCTCTTCTGATTCAGATATATAATACACGATCAAAACTTAAATAGTTTTGTATCTTTACTAATTTTGACGCATCCAGTGATGCAAAATGGATAAATAAAATTACGGATTCTAAATTATTAATTCTCAGAGTTTGCAAATTTTTGTAAATCTGTGCGCTTTTTCAAGCATTTGCCCAGTTTATAGTTTTTACTAGATTTATTTATCTTCAGCCGAAAATAATTATTTTGATTAAAACATTATTTTGTAACTTCAGACAGAATGAACTATACTTATTTTTTTACTTATTTAGGACAATCTCTTACAGCCAACTAGAAGATCAGTTCAACTTCGCTCACACTAAATAAATTCAAAAATAATGGTCCACCAAAACGAAATTGAACTGCGATTACAGCTAGACCTTTACCTTCTTCCTCATTTATTTCTTGGAAGGTCTTTCGACCTTCCTTTGAAGAATTTACACAATATCTTAAAAGTTTATACAAATTTATCAAAAGATATATATATGTAAACTTTACATCGTACAATATAACTTACACGTAATGAGGTTATTAGTGGCGGAAAATATATCAGTGAAGTTTCTAATGAGAGATTTAAAAACAAAAATTACAATTCCTATTAATATAATTAAGTTCCGAAATATAAATATCGCTTGCTTTATACAAAATGACCAGGCAAAAGTGTGATTTCTTTTAATTTTTATACATTTGATTCTACTATTTATTATAAAATTAAAACTAAAGAAACTATAAAATTTATCATATCGTGATAAATTTTATAGTTTCTCATTTTCACCAAAAGTGGAGTCTCATAGATTGGACGTTCTGGAATGTCTGACGAAAAATTGTTTGTTTAGTATCACATAGTTTTAAGAATTAATTACGCATAGGTAATAATTGGTTGGTAGTTTATGAAACAAAGCGAATAGTTTAAAAATAACATGTCGAGTAATGGTAGTAGTGAAGTTATTTTAATAATTCTTTTTTTTTAATTATTTTCATATCAATTTACCTAAAATTATTTCATACCTTGGTTAATTATGTGTGTTCTATTTCAAAGAAATTTACAAAACAATTTACTATTTCCATATTCTTGGTGAAAACAATAAAACTTTCTAAGATTTACCTGTACACCTATTGCATGAAATTATAGTAATGAATAGTTGTTCGACATTTTTTTCGTTTTACCCTGCACATTATTGTTATAATAAGAATAATTGAAATTGTTATTGTGACGTTTTAGTAAATGAAATAATGTTCTTGAACAAAATAAACCTAACACGTGTCATAGTTTTAGCAATTATTCCTAGATTCGCAAATGGAACAGGTGAAGTCTTCGTTCACAGTTCAACTGCAAAGTTCCAGCAGAGATTCTAAAGGGTTTTTCTCACCGTTGACCAAAAAACTGAAGTTTCACATTCACTTCAAACACTTGGCATAATTAAGGAATTACCAGACTGGATAGTTCACTGACGGTAGATGCGGAGTCGAGTATGAAAATAAATCAAACGTTTTCTCCCTCTTATTACTACTAAAACAACAAAATATTTGGTTTATTTGGATTAAGAGTAACATTTTCCCATACAAATTTACCCATCCCTTTTCACCCCTTAACGTTGAATCTCGGAAAATACTTAATGCCAGTTTCATTATGTGGCCATACAAATTTAGCCACTCCTTTTCACCCCCTTAGGGTTGAATTTCGGACAGTCATAATAGTTATTTCATTATTTACATTGAAAAGCATTAATACCAATTAAATTGAAAAGCATTAAACACAAAAAAAAAATCATATACATATCATACCATATTCAAATGTCAAAAAGCACTAAATACTTTTTACATTATTTGTGTTGAAAAGCATTAATGCAAATGTTTAAGTAAAAATTACTATTAGCATTTTTCCTATGCAAATTTAGCGACCATTTTTTCACCCCCTTGAGGTTAAAATGTCATAAAATGCTTACAAACTTGTTATATTATTTGTATTGAAAAGCAGTAATACCAATTTTTAAGTAAAAATTATCATTACATTTTCCCATTCAAAATTAGCCATCCCTTTTCACTTCCGTAGGGGTTGAATATCGGAAAATGCCTAAAGACTAGTTTA
This sequence comes from Druceiella hillmani, assembly GCA_039881145.1. Classification (NCBI taxonomy): domain Eukaryota; kingdom Metazoa; phylum Arthropoda; class Insecta; order Lepidoptera; family Hepialidae; genus Druceiella; species Druceiella hillmani. The sequence continues at coordinate 26,393,194 of JAYKKI010000010.1, forward strand.
ATTATTTTTATTGAAAAGCATTAATATAATTTTTTAGTAAAAAATAAGCTAACAATTTTTTCCTTTGCAAATTTAATAACCCCTTTCTAACCTTAGGGGTTGAATATCAGAAAATACTTAAATAATTGTTTCTTTATTTATCTGGTGAAGCGTTTAAACAAATTATTAAGTGATAATTACCATGAAAATATTTTTTTCCATTGAAATTTAGCCAACCCTTTTCATCCCCTTTGGGGCAGAATATCGAAAAATCCTTAAATAATTGTTTAATGATTTGTCTCGAAAAGCATTAATAACAAATTTTATTTAATAATTACCATAACTATTTTATTCCCATACAAATTTCAACCCCTTAGATCTTAAATATTTCTTAAATAATTGTTTCCATTGAAAAGCTTTAATGCCAATTTTTAAGTAGAAGTTACCATAATCATTTTTTTCCCATGCAAATTTGGCCAACCTTCTTCACCTTCTAGGGATTGAATTTCAGAAAATTCTAAAGCATATGTTGCATTATTTGTTTTGAATGGTATGAGCACCAAGTTTTAAGTTATAATTACCATAAAAGTATTTTTTCGAAAAATCCCTTCTTAGGCAATGCCTCCATTATAATATCAACATCCTCTTCAAATTTTAATCATCTAGCATCTATTATCCCAGCCCAAACCGCTGATGATAAAAATAGTTATATCAATCATCTAACTATTTTTATCATCAGCGGTTTGGGCTGGGCGTTGATATGTCAATCGGGACATTGCTTTTTATATATATAAATTATTGGAAGCATGTCTTCGACTTCCAGGACAAAAAGCATTAATCTCATCAGACTACAGTGACTGCGTGTATGTGACTGGATGGCAGCGTGCTGCTTAGGCCGACCGCTAGGAGTCAGGTATTGAAACAGTGTCTTAATATTTGGTTGCTGTGTATGCGTATACCGGCATGTGATTCAATTTCTTATTATTTGGTTGTAGTGTATGCGTATACCGGCATGTGATTCAATTTCTTATTATTTGGTTGCTGTGTATGCGTATACCGGCATATGATTCAATTTCTTATTATTTGGTTGCTGTGTATGCGTATACCGGCATGTGATTCAATTTCTTATTATTTGGTTGCTGTGTATGCGTATACCGGCATATGATTCAATTTCTTATTATTTGGTTGCTGTGTATGCGTATACCGGCATATGATTCAATTTCTTATTATTTGGTTGCCGTGTATGCATATACCGGCTTGTGATTCAATTTATTATTATTTGGTTACTTGATTTTCTTTTCCGTATAGTTAATATTAGTTTGATTGTCGGATGTCTTATTCAGAAAAAAATATTGCCGGTGGATATTAATGTCTTTGCAGTTACATACGATGTTTAATCACTATGGAAAAGCGTCAACTTAGTCAATAATTATGTGTAATCGGAAATATGATAATATAATTGTAACGAATGTAAACAATCCTTGTTTGTTTTATTTCATATTGCCTCTTATTTATTTTAAGTGTTTGGTACATCAAAAGGAAACAAGTAACCCTTATTGGATCACTTCTTTGTCCGTCTGTTGGTATGTTAAGGTAATTTTTCTTATAATCGCGGTGAAATATCATGTTGAAATTAATATCAATACAGTCGCTTAGAGTTGTAAAAAAGTCAAGCTTCTAAGTCAAAACAATCAAGAAGAGCCCTAAAGAAACCACTATTAATGCCGCATATTTTGACACTTGCAAATAAATCAAAACCTATATTCCCATTGACCTAGAAGAGTGAAATTTGGTAAAAAGCAAGATCTCATAGCAAAAGTAAAGGATAGAAGCAACAAATCTTTAATTTACGTTAAATAATATTTTTTTTAGCATGCGTCTGTAAAAGTATAGTAGACAATATGTTTTCGTGATAAAAAAAATAAATGTTTTTAACTTATTTAAAAGGAATATTATCTAACAATAAAACTTCTATAAATTTCTAAATGTGCACGGAACTCTCGTAGTGCGAATCCCACTTGTGCTTGACAGGTTTTTTTTCAGTTTTAGTGTATCAAGTAAACATCTAAATATACAGTGAGACAATGGCAGAGAGGAGACAAACGACAAATGTTAATACGTTTTTCATAATCGCAAAATTACATTAACAGAGCCCCTGGATGCGTTTCTAGTGGTATATATATATACATATATTAGTAATTGTCATATGAATATGTAATACAAGTGAAATACGTAATACATGTTATAATTGTCAGTGTTGTTTATTTAATAAACAATTAAAAAAACGAATTAACATGAAAGTTCAGATCTATAACTTAAATAGTTTATAAGAAAAATAGATTTAAAATTTTCTCTCATTATTGAAATTGTTTAATTATTTTAAGAACAATTTCAAGTCTGGGCCTAAAAGTTTAACAGAGTGTCTGTTTATAATATCCCCTTGCAATTCTCGGGGAAATTGCAGACGTTGCAAATGTGGAAAACGTAGACAACTAAATGAATCTCTCAACTAAAAATCTATTTGTTATTTATTGTGTTATCTCTCTAAAGCGATGTGTTGCAATAGTGAACAAAGGCATGTAATTTTTTAAAATATACAATACTAGCTATGTCCTATGGTATGATTCAAGTAAAATTGAATAAACAATTTTTATTCTCAGATGTGTTGCTGTTAGTTTCAAACTATTACCATACCAATTTTCATCCAAATCCTTCCAGTACATTTCTTGTGATTGACAGACAAAGTAATATACAGATAGACGGAAAACAATTCTAAAAAAGTATTTCCATCTTCTTTTATTTTTCTATACGCTAAATCAATTACTCTATTTAAAATATTTTCCAAGTACAGGATTTACTTTTTTACAATATCAGAATTAAAATTTTGTGCTACTAAAATATTTATAATGCAATAAATACTATAAAGGACATGAACTCTCTACATGCTTAAATTCTACAGCACCACAGTACGTTCAATAAAATTATTGTGTACTTTAGTTTCTCTCTTCGTTTCCATTTTATTCATAATTTTTGTTGTAAATTTATTTTATATTTCTTTTATCTATTTGCAAGTCCCCACATTCAATGACGGTTTTCCTTCTAGAAATATACTCATATTTGTATCTCTACTAATTAAATTTGTTTCTCAATTAGATGCTCTTTAAAATCGCGGTCTTTCAAAATGTTACTTTCATTTCAAAATATTTTCTGTATCAGACCTGAAAATATATAATAGGAATTTTCTTTCAATAGAGACTGAAACATAAACTTGTGATTGTCCAATGGGTGAATATGATATTTTATACGTATTAAATGGAAATAAGTCCTTAGATATTGGATGCCTGTGTAAATCGTACAGTTGATATTTCAAGATACAAAATGAATAGTAACTTTTCTTACACTTCAAGGTGAAATATTGTTACGAGAGATTTTCAATATTACGGAGATGGTTATGGAAATAGGAAGAATAAGTACGAGCTCAATTAGGAAAATTTTTTCTTATTATTTTCCTAAAATGGGCATTTTTAAGTCTCCTGCCTGAGCCACGCACAAATAAATGGATTTTGTACAACCAAAGGTTAATAAATTGTTATACTTGTACTATAAATTGTTAATAATTGTACGTAAATTGCAAGCTTCCTTATTTTTAGGAAGATATGGAAAAGAATAAAGGGAAAAAATGCGATAGCTGTCAAATGAAAGTATAAGTAAGTGTACAGTGTGTTGAACCGAGTCAGTGTTTTTTTAAGACACGAGAGAAGAAAAAAAGAATGTTTGATTAGTTTATTTAGCTTAAATGAAAACTGAAGCACATTTCAGACTTGGGTGCCAAAGGTAAATAAACATACGGATCACACTGATAGGAAAAGGTTAAGGAGAATAACAAGAAATAAACGGATATCGTCCAAACTAAGATGTAATGGTAAGTTAGTTATTAGTAGTAATGGTAGTTCGTTTATGGTAAAAGTGATACTAGTGTACAAGCCAATGAAAAAAGAGAAATCCTAATATGTTCGTATTTACTTATATGACCTATTTCTGTCGTTATACGATATATTACCAGCGATAAACAAACTGCGGCACAATGCGATTAATTCACAGTCAGTCTTCGATAATTTCTACTATATCCAAACAAATATAGGGTGGCGTGAAGGATTAAATATATCGATTTGATTACATTGAATGTCATGGAAATTTTACGGACTGAATAAAGTATTTTAATGGTCTCTATTTTAATGACAATTTATTATTATGACCAGCATAAAACACATTTAACTAACATACTTTTATCCCATTTCATTTCAAAATATATTCGATGGAATACAATAACCTCGTAACTCGTCTACACGTGTTAGTTGTCGTCTACACGTAGTGATTATTATATTTAGTGGCATTGATAAATACTCCATATTAATTGTACTCATTTCTATAATATAAACTCGATAAATATTTATTTTAAAATGAAACTGGAAACTAATGCAAGGGCTGTACTTGGTGAACTAAAACCATATTATTTTATTTTACAACTTCTTGGATTTTACTACAACGTTTCCCTGGATAAACTTAAAAATATAAATCAAGTTAATTTCAAAGATTTCGACTTTGACCTAATGTGCCTATTGTTCACCATTCTCATTATAATAGTGTGTTTGTGTGCTTTCGGTACAGCAATTATATACGCTTTGCTTTACTTTAAATATTTTGATACTTTTGATGCCTTACTTCGTATTTTTATTATCGTCATCATGAACTGCGTTTTACCTTCCGTCAATTGGATTACGTCAATAGTAAAAAGCAGAAAATTTGATTCGATATTGCTTGGTATCTCAAAATTAGACGCGGAATGTGAATGGTGGATTACCGGCGTGCGATCGGTACGGAAAACAAAAGTCTTCGTCGCTATTTGGTTAATTTTTATTACGTTAGATGCTTTTCTAAAGGCTAATTTATCCATTACTGCAATTGAATTGGTAGTTTTCTACATAGCGTTCATCGCGTATTTCCTGACATTTGTCAAGATTTGCTGCGTTATGGAAGTTATTTGGTTTAGAACTAAATTGTTGAATTCAAACATTGTTTTATTGGAAAGAAAATTAAACGTTTTTTACATAAAAACTACGGAAACATTTTGCCCAAAAGACATCATACAAACGTTGAACTCGTTTAGAAACTATCATTTGAAACTGATCACATTAATAGAAAAAATAAATTCTGTGTTTTCTGTAGAAATTTTCATGAATACAGTTGTAAATTTCGTTATTTTATATGTTTACACTTTTTATGTAATATTGGTATTCTACCTTATTATCATGCAAGAAAACACGTACAAATCTCTTCAAGCTACGGTCTATATATTTTTGAGTCTTTTTGCCATAAACTTTTTGGCGGGTGTAAATTTGATTTACATTAGCAGCACGTCTAATGGACTAATTGAGGAGGTAAGAATACTTTGAATACACAAGACCTAAATCGATAGAGAATATCTGAGATTAAATTAGAACATTTTCATTTTCTAGCTTAGGAAATTCAACAATCATTTTTTTATTGCATACCAATATTATAATGAAAAATGCAGCTCATTAAATTCTATTTTAAGTTTGAGAAATTGAAAATCTCTATGTTGAATAAATTAAATATATCTATGAAATTATTGGAAGTGTCCTGCTTAATGTGCGTGAAGAAAATAGTCAATATTTTTTTTGAATTTCATAATACTTCTTTTACAATTATAACTCCAATTGAAGGAGAATTATAATTACAAGAAGACGGTGGAAGACTATTTACTGACTATATTCATTCGGTTAATTTAATTTGTGTCAAGAATATTTTCTTTAATTTGCATAAAAATTAACAAGAATAATCACTTGACAATAAAATAAGTATTGAATATTCTTTGTGCACATTTTCAATATTTATTTTATTATCACTTTCCCATTTGAAAAAAAATTCTCTTACTTCTTTATCGTTTCCTTAATTATAATTATAGTAAAATAACCATTGAATCTAAACATTAATCAGGTAAGGCGCACACCTCGAATCGTCAATAAACTGGCTCTCTACGTATCAGACGATGATCTCCTGAACGAAGTAAGTTTTGATATTTTAATAGTATATAAAACACACACTTGGAATGCCCTAGTTACGAAAAAAGCACATATAGAGAACCATATGTATGCGGTATGTTTGGTTACATGTCGTGCTTTGCCAACAAACTTATTCATAGCAAGTTCGTATGAAGTTTTTTTTGTATAATATAATTGAGAATTGACTATATTCTGAACGTCGTTAGCTTTATAATTCAAATTATTTCGATATAATACAAATTTTAGCGTATTATATCATAATAATTTTAATTCTCACCTTTATTGGGAGTAACAAAATATTCACTAAAATTTATACCAGTAAAATGACATTTGAATCGAAGACGTCACTTTAATTCTTAATTTTTTTAACATTTTTAATTCCTAATATTTTGTGTAGTGAGTTGAAGAAATTACTGCTACAGTAAGTCAATTTGCGTAAGTGAAATGACTAATTTTTTTCGACTCCATGACCATCGTAGTATTTCTCCTTTCTCTTAGTAATATTTATTCTTTCTCTTGGCTATGGTCCCATATCTCATTTGGGGTCACCCCTCGTTCGTTTTCGTAACAATATTATATCTTCTGTAATTATTGCATCCATGTCATAGCCTTAAATTCTTTTCAATAGTGCTTTTATATCGCGACAATCTCAGCCTCTCTTTTCTTCTTCGATTATTATTACTGCTCTAGTCATATGGTCTTCATTGCGCCTAATAATCTGTCCGTGCCAACGTAACCAACTTTCCTTCAGTTTGTCCTCAGTCTTTACAACTTTGAATCTTCCTCTAATACGAGTATATTTAATTTTAAATATTTCCAATCCAGTAACTTCACTGACCCAACGCTGCAATTTCATTTCTGTGATGTACATTGTTTTTTGTCAACCTTTCTTCCCAGCCAGAATTAAGCTCCGTACATCAGCACTGCTAATACTGCTGGCTTGTAAACTAGATGTAAGTTCGATAGATCTTCTAACGTCACACAATAATACGAAGAGTGATCTCCCTTTGAGGTCAGCAATTGTTATTCTGTGTTAGATGTCTTTTTAGACTGTCATTCGGAGTCACGACTAAACCGAAATACTTAAATGTCCTTCTTTATTTAGAGAAGTTCCTTTTAATCACCACTGATGGGTCGTCGTTAACGCTAATTTCAGACATCACATTCATTTAGTTTTTTCTCCGTTCACAATAAGGTCTCTTGTTATGCATTCAGTTGTTCTCGCACTTCTGTGTGAGTCTCGGCAATGAAGTATATTATTAGCGTACAGGAATTTCGAAGGCGCAAGTTTTTTCAGAAGTTCGAAGAAATGGTTCAAAACTAGATCAGAACATAACAGGCTCACTGTGGATCCTCGCTGAAATTCGAATTTACCAATCTGGCCTAAGAGGCCACTAATCCTTATCCTTTAACAAGGGTATGCAATATTCTAAGTCTAATTATGATGTCAAAGTAAGAATTAAGGAAGAACGTGAGACAAGTTAGATCCCTACGTACGCGATAAAAAGTTTTCTCTAGGTCAATAAAGACAAAATGTAGGTCTTTCTTCAGCGACCTATATTTTTCTATCTGAATCTTCACTCTGTACATTTCATTTTTCATTCCCATTCCGTTGGTGAAGCCGCATCAGTTAAAGGTGACTTTGAGAATTGTATTTAGTCGGTTCGACGGATGCAAGAAACATTTCCAAATTTTAAGTATATGAGACGTTAATTTAATACCACGGTAGTTATCGCAATTCGCCATATCCTCTTTGTTTTTATAGGAAGCTATTACGCTGCTTATGCTTCACACGTCCGAGACCTCATCGTTAATCATGACTGTATTGAAAAGGTGTTGTTAGCCGGGCCTTTCCGGTATTTCTAGCCCCGTTTCACATTTCCACTGGTATATCGCAGACTCTATTGTAATTTTATTCTTTATTTTGGTTAAGGCTTTCCTTAACTCTGACGTTATTATTTCTTCACCAAAGCTTTTCGTTGGGGAATTGGATTTAGAAGTTCGGACGGAAACTTCTCACGTAATAATTTTTGGTAGTATCCTTGTCACCTTTTGTTTATATCCTAGTGAACAGTTTGCCAGACATATCTTCACTCACTTCTTGCATTTTACGTCTTTTTTCGAATTCTTACGTGTTATTGCAAGTTAAAAAATCTTATTGTCTGATTGCGCCATTTTTAAGTCCTTGTAAAAAGAAACTGCTTTCTGCTCTTGCTGCTGTTGCAGAAGATTTTGCTAATTTTTTTTTATTCTTATTCATGTTATTAGCACACAATCTTGAAGTCAGCCATTTTTAAATGATTCATTTTTATTCCTCATTGTCAATTTTTTTTCTTGCTCCAGCAGGTAATGTCTTTGTTGGTTACGAATCTTCTTTAATTTTTTATCTTTATTCTTTAATTAAGTCTAAATGCATCGTAGCTGTTTTCAAACAGAAATAATCGAGCTCATACCACTGAGTTTCACCGTTAAGCCTATCAGAATATACCATTGAATCTTCGATCAACTTCTTTTTCGATTCGATTTATTTATAACGCATAATTCTTTTTATTTAATTTTTAACGCATATTTTTTTTCAGGTTATCGTGATGTAATAATAAAGTGCGCAACGCGTATTTATCAAGAATTTAGAATAATTTTCATATTTACAAATCCTGTGGTCTTAATGATCTCTAAATACAAAATTAGATGAAAAATATATTTTTTTGTACATTTAAATGAGTCAACAAGACGGAATTTCACATGTAGCACATCACGATAATCGAAAAAGAGTAATTATTCAATCTATTTTCTGTCCAACTCGGTTTTGTAAAGACAGCTGACTAATAATATAATATATATATATATATATATATATATATATATATATATATATATATATATATATATATATATTGCTTCACTTAACGACTACGATATTAATGAATGTTCACTTTTAAAAAGAAAACTTTTAATTAACCGACTGTACCTTAATCTGATTTCAGCTAAAGCGGTTTTCAATACAACTTGCCCTCACTCCGGTAGAAATAACGGCCAGTGGCTTTTTTAAACTCGATAACGGTACCATTCTATCGGTTAGTATAAAATGTTTACTTATTTATTTGTGTCTGTTTGTTTAACGTAATTTCATTTAGAGCAATGTGATTTGTGGGTGGAGTTTTAATGTATCCGTGGGAACACAAAATTTTAAATAACATTACGTACATGCAATAATGAAATGATTTGATAATTAGAAGTAAACAATTAGTCGGAATGATTGTTGTAATAAACACCTAATTATCGGGCGTTTTTCTGTGTTACACATGAATAGTCCGTGAAAGAAATTAAATTTCTCCTTAAGTCATATGTCTCTCTGTCTAATATCCGGTAAATTATAATATTAAATACACTGTTATTATTGATGTAAAAATTAAAGAAATATTTTAATCTATTTTTAAAAGTTCTAAACTTCCGGAAATTGCTAATTAAACTAATACAATTATTAAGAAAGACTGACAAATATATTCTAAAAATGACTGAATCTTACAGAAGGTTTTATATTTTCATTAAACGAACAAAGAAGCGACGAAAAGTACCGATCTTATGTGGAAAGAAAGAAGTAGAATCAGATGACGCAATTAGATTGTCTTCTTAGGAAACCTTTCTGTGGCAAGTAGATTTAATATCATATCTTTGTATGAATCGAAAAAGAGTACAAATTCAATGGCAGTAGCATTGAAGAAGTAGATCTGATTATATCTAAATACAGGTGAATAGAATTACGTGATTGCGATAGGGGAATAATTTATCGTCTTGTATCAGCCAAAAAGAAGTGCGCACAGCGACTTATTTAAACATAAATGACTTGATATTAATTCAGCTATTTTAACTTTAAGTTTTTCGGTGAATTTGCTTCTTCGGCGACGAGATTGGTTTCTATCACAATCTAAGAATTAATTTTTGGTCATCTTCATTAATTTATTATGGCGTTTAAATATATTTCTTTATTTCGTGATAATTATTCCAATTTTACACTAATATAAAAATAAAAAATAAATGTGTACCAAATTTTCAACGTTTATTTTATTTTCAGATATTCAACACGTTACTGACTAACATTATTATACTCGTTCAAATATCGATATATAATGGACAAATGGAGAAGTTAAAATGATGACAACTATGATTGAAAAATATATTTTATATAAATGAAATAACCCAGTGCAGCTGTCAACTTCCCCCACAGTAGTTGTTGACTTCCCGCACAGAAATTGAACATTTAAATAGGTTGCACTATTTTTATTAAAACATGACATGTTTTTTTATTAAAAGAAATGGAAATTACTCTGCTGTATTTATAATTCTGATGTCCGCCTTTAATTAGACCATATGAAGATATCAAAATTATTTTAGCGAATATCCTCTGAGGACAGGATGCTATTGAGGCCACTCTCATGTCGGAAGTTTTGAAAAATTTTACTTCATCACCACATATTATATATTGAAGTGCTTTTATACTTATGTAATAAAGTGCTCAAAGGATATATATATATATATATATACATATATATACATATATATATATATATATATATATACATATATATATATATATATATATATATATATATATATATATATATATACATATATATATATGTATATATGTGTGTGTGTGTATACGGTGTCCGGGAAAAAATGTCGGACAAAGAAAGACGTTATTCGATGATCATAAAATTCAAAATAAATTTTTTTTCAGAAAACTCGTAATTATGTTCCTAAATATTTGTCACTTTTTATACAGTCGATACTTGTGCACGTCAAAAAAAAATACCCGGTCATTTTAAATGTGGATTCGTATGGCTCGTCACGCACTCATCACACACAACAAAACGAAAGTAGCGCTTGTCACGCACATTAAATATTCCATGCCGCGTAAATGCACTTTCACCTGACCATAAAATACATCGAAAAAATTTTGGCGAATCATCATTCATGCGAATGAGCCACTGGCAAAAAGTACGACGATGGGCGTAGTCTTCTTCGGTCAATTATTGCGCAGCACGATAGTGGAACGGATGTTGTCCATCTTCTAGCAGCGTATCTTCAACATGGTTTTCGGGAAGCTAAGAGGCATGACTATCGAACGTATGCCGCTAGTGGGAACTTCAGCAAATGCATCGAGGATAGCATCTTCATAAACGTGACATCTTCTATCAACTAAGCGTTCTCTATCAAACGAGGGCATTACTTGACCAATACTACGAACCCTTGCAATGGTCCATTTCTGGCGCGATTCGGATAAATAGCCTGGCGCGATTCGGATATTACGATAATCACCTTACACTATTATTATTAATTAAACTTCAATTTCTTGAACATGATTAACGTTTAATTAATTGAAATATTATTTTAATTATATTGTAAAGCAAAGAAGTCAAAAGACTTTTTACGTAAATTTTAGTTTTTTTTTTCGTGGTTCGCGACATAAAAATGGTTGAGAAAAAAAGACTTACTCTGTTCATTGTATTCTCAGATGAATCGCTAAATTTGTAGCTAGAACTTTGTATTGTCCCAATTACATTCAGCTTTTATTTTTTTCGTTTATTGCGTTTATTTTTAATTAACATAATTGTTTTTAAATAATATTACGTCACTGTAGTTAGCAAGTTAAAAATAGCACATTAGAATATAATACTAAACGCCTGTTTAAAAGAAAAAAATGTGAAATTTATAGGCCGCCACTGCCGCGTGTCCTGTTAGTAAATAAAAATAATTGTAACCAAAGTAAAATAAAAACAATTAAATACATGTTTAGTTTAACGTATATTCCAAAAACCGACGTATAATTATTTATTGTGATTTTGATCAGCATAAAATGTTTCCTTTAGCAAAGACCTTTAGCACTTCCATAATTTTACGAACTAAATGTTGCACAGTATGAAGACAGTTTCTTAAAATTGTTTTATGTAACGTTTAATGCTACATTCCGTAAAGATAATAACGAAACTTATTAAAGGATTATCTTTTCTAAATCTTTTTTTGACTATGAACTTTTTTTTGACCTATTTAACTAAACTACTGACGGTATTTTCTGAATTTCTCTAAAAAGGAATGAAGTACCATGAGCAGAAAATTGCACGAAATGCAAGGAAGAGAAACATAAAATTTCAAAGATTGACTTCTATACTACTATTCACAATGACATAATTGACCTTTTTTATGACAAATATTGTGAAGGAACTTTTGCTAAAAAATCTAGTTCATAATTCAGCATTCAAAAACTTCAAAAAGTCGCATTTTTGATGCATCAAATAGCTCCTCCAGCAGTAATAAACAATAGACAAAATCATCAGCATTTTGCTAAGTTTCTCAACACGCAGCAGGTTTTGTTAGTGCATTTCAAATTTACTGAAAACTATGCAAAAAATATATTATTCACCTGTCCTTATTCCTGAAGCAACTGAACCCAACATTATGAAAATAAATCATTGTTGAAACCTACACAATTGTTGTAGGAAACATACAACAATGCTTACAGATGCCAGTCTTTGACATATTTACAATAACATATATGTCTCTCCTACGTTAATACATTAGGTATTATCTAATATTAGTTTTTCCAAAAAGTACCTATTAGCAGTGAACTGTGTTAAAATACATTCAGTTCAAATAAAGTAACGATCGATGCACGGGTTAGTCTAACAGCTAGCATTTATTTCGTTTGTACTTTTGCCTCATAGACCCTCTGTCTGTAATGCAATAATACAAATGTTGCCAAAGATATGAAACATATTAATTTCAGACGAACTAAAAACACTTATAATACATCGTCTGACTATCGTAATTAATCAACTTTAAATTACATGTCGCGTCATGGTGTATACTTTTTAAATTATTCGAGCAATAAACTAAACTATTTTTCACCTGTCATTTTTATCCAGGTCGTACGTAGTTATGAGTATATTTGTATATAAACATTCATGAATGTCAAGTAAAATAAATATCTTAGTATTATTGATTACATGCTTCTTCTAGCAATTTGGTACCCGAATATTTTATGGAGGCTAAAGGGTGAAATGGGAGAGCTAAGGCAAACCAAACAATATTGATATGAACTGTCCATTTCTTTCGTAAAATATGTGTATATAATATGCACTTATTGATATAGTCCGCCAAGATAGATAATTAAGTAAGTATAACTTTTGCTTTATGAACAAGGACAGAATGGTCGTTTTGAAAGTTACAATGTCTAAAGTGAATTGATTGAAACTGAATATTAGAAGTATTACCGTAGAAGTACTAGTTGACTTAATTGATTTTGAAAAGAATATACATAAACCGTTCAACTTTAAAAAAGAAAATTTAGATTTTTTAAAATAAAATTAAACATGACAATTTTACGTGTAGATTAGGGATAATAAATATAGACGCTGAATAATTTAGTGTTACTCTTAACACAAGGGAAAATATGTATAGTTATTTATCTTCGTAAATATAGTAAAAATCGTAGAATTGTATTACATTTTCGTATGTGGGTAGGACATTTTCTTTCAACTCTACACTTTCGCCAAATATGAGACATTTAAAATTTTTTCTCGTAGAAGTCATGGTAAGAAAACGTAAATCAATAAGAACTCTTCAAAATAACTGAACGCGACCCTTCATCTTGAAATAATTATCGACACTAATTGAAACAAAACACTACAATTCTTAGTCTGGCGCGAGCCGCCCTACCCTCTTCATCCCGTACTTTGCTTCTCTAGCACAGCCCAGAAGTGTAGTAAAATAATGAAGTGTTTGATTTCAGTAGCTAGTTTAGTATATAGTGATATGTTCTTTGATAAAAGGAACCTATTTTGATAAATTGTGTTTTGGTTTGTAGGCCACGAAATTAGCCTCCAAATAGAACGTCTCGGCGTCGCTCATGTCGATCAATGTCTGATATTTTTACATGTTTTATGCAGATTACCGGTGGCATTTGGCAACTTCATGTAACTATCCAAAAACAAAATAGGAAAAATTAATTTTTTATTCCAACCTATTGGACATAGTACGAGTCCCTGTTAAGAGACCTTCGACAACAGAAAGCCTATTTATTACATGCCCAATTATTCCTGGACACCACTTGATGGTAAGTGTCACAAATTACGTGTAAGTGTAGTGCAAGCTTAAAAATATATTTTAGACACGTTGTGAAGTTCAACTCGCGTAAACAAAGCTTCATTTGTCCATAATATATTTGCATCTATATTGCGGGTATCCAATTAAAAAAACGTTCTAGCGCCGGACCGTCATAATTATGAAGGGGCTGTTAATGCTGAAAAAGTTACGGGTGTAATGCGTGCGAATTCAACAATTTCCATGCGTAAAATTGACTCATAACGAAACGTTGGGTTGCATCTTTCGTGCTAGCACGGGGATTCCTCAATTTCAACACTTATTAGCTTATCACCTTCTCAAGCACTTGCGTGTGATGGAGAGGTAAACTACTTATGATCTTTTAGTGTCTGATTTGGTGTTAAAATTTTAGAATGACGAGGCATACACGATTGCTGTTAACGAGTCTTGTCTTTCTAGATTTTTACTTCCACACAACCTTGCGCACCACCATGTAGCAACATACCATCTTATAACACTCGCGATTACTGTACGTTTGCTGATCTTGGCCAGTCATTATTGTGATTAGATTTTGACTCCTTCCATTATAAAATTGCAATAATTTCACAATTTAAATCCCGCGCGAATTAAAAAAAAAACAATAACAAAATACTTAAAATGAATCAATTACAAGAAATTGCCCTCATTACTAAAATTAAAATTCTCAAAACTAAAATTTAAGATTAATTTTAACATGAGATTTTATTATTCTAAATACTTGTGTTTCTTATTTTATTATTTTAAAATTTATTTTTTAAATCAATCAAATCCAAAGTTAATTTGAAGGTTAGTTATTCTAATTTTTTTAATAAATTAAGCAAATTTAAAATTTTTATTATTTTTTATTAGAATTATTTAGTTATAATCAAAATTATAACATTCATTTTTATTTTAAATATTTTATGTTAAATTCGAAATATTTCAAAAATTTAAATGAATATAATGAATTGTTAAATTTACTGAAAAAATCTAAATAAAATTTAATTAATTAATGGAAATAAATGAATATGCTGACAATTTACTAATTTTAAATATTTATTAAATAATAAAGTTATAATGAAAATAAATGATTTTGCCGAAATTTTTTTGTAATTTATAAATTTTTAATATTTAGTAAATGATATAGAAATAATTTGTAATGCAAATAAATACATATCGAATTGCAACCGGTTTGACAAATTATTAGCTTAAAATAGAAAGCCAGTAGTGTAAAAAATAATATAAAAATTTTAATAATAATATAAGACGTGTTTAAAATTGTGCATATACAGATGACCGCGCACAATGCTTGCTGCTCGAATGTCGATACTCGCGCGAACACCGAGAGAAAGAGAGGGAGAAGTCGCCTGGAGGGGGCATAACGATTTTTCCTTACATGACGTTTTTTGCCAGTTCGCTCTACTATAAGCCGCGTAAGAGAACTTCGTTCCAACAAAACAGTAAAAAAGACGATGGAATGAACCGAAAAACGACAAGAACGCCTCTCCATGCAACTGGACATGGCAACACCCTTTCAACGAAGAATTCCCACACTGACTCAATGCAACATTCATTAATATTAGAAATGAAATAATATACTCTTTTGCAAAAAAAGGGCACTTATAGGAATAAACCATATCAGAGTTATTTTATTATTATTTATTTCATTTTATATGGCGATATGATGAGAATATTGTTATTTATTATTGAGATATCGTTTTAATCTACTTCTGTCATAAAAATGCGAATAAATAAAAAAAACGATGTAAAGTCCACAGACGAGTGTTTTCATACAGGTACTTTAAAAATGGCTAAAGTTTATTTCTGAATATTTTTTATTAATTTAACATAAAATTTGAAAATTTAGTAACGAGTATGCCCTCCTCTAGCTATAATCAATGCGCTTAATCGGCTAGGCATGCTTTCGATGACGTTTTTTTATTATTTCCTGAGGAATACGTTCCCATTCAGCGACGATCACATTTTTAGGGGCCTGAATGTTTTCTGGAGTTGGTTTTATGTCTCTGACGCGTCGTTTGAGATAAGTGTTCTATCGGATTGAGGTCGGAATATCTAGCTGGCCAGTCTATCCGACGAATTCCGGCCTCCTGCATATACACATCGACGTCTCTAGAGGGGTGGGCGCGAGCGTTGTCGTCCATAAAAATGGACTCTCCTCCAACTACTGTTAATGCGGGTTGGGCATGAGGAATAAGAACCTCTGCTATGTACCTTTGCGCATTAAGTGTACTATTTTTAATAATACTTAACTCGGTACGGTCATCTGAGTTAATACCAGCCCAGAACATTACGGAGACTCCACCGTAAGGGGTGATTTCCTCAAAGTACCCTTCTGCGAAACGTTCTCCAGATCTTCGATAAGTCTCGCCGACATCGATCCTCACCACTAATCGATATACGAACTTCATCGGAGTATAAAACACTATTCCAGTCTTGTTGAGTCCATGACAACAAATTTTGAGCGAATCTCAATCTGGCAACTCGATGCTCACGGGGCAATGTCGGACCCCGAGCTGGGCGACAGCTACGCATATTGACGGTCTGAAGTCTTGTTTTGACTGTCCATAGGCTTACTCGTGTACCTCTGACGTCCTCGGTTCTGTTTGAGATCCACGTACGTAACTTGACGATTTTGACATAACTTGACGACACTTGACTAACTATGAAGCGGTAGTCCCGTGGCTCAGTGTACCGTTTTCTTCCAGAACCCGGCCTTCTACTGTCGGTGCCCGTTTCTTGGTATCGTTGCCAAGTCCTTTGGATGGTGGAACGGCTCACATTATACTGCTGAGACATATAACATTGGCTACAGCCTTTTTCAAGCAGCGCAATAATTTTACTAGCTCTTATCGTTTTTTCAACCATACTGAGAACAGCAAACAGAAGTGAACTAATGCAGCAAACAGCAGAAATTTATTTAAAATTTATTCGTTAAAATAAAAAACGTAACGTTATATATATATATATATATATATATATATATATATATATATATATATAAACATATATTTATATATATATATATATATATATATATATATATATATATATATATGAAAACTTAAAATGAGGATGAATAACTATTAACTAGTTATGTTAGTACTTTTAAGATAGATTTAACCTTAAAGTCGAATAATTTCGCATTTTTGTTTAAGCTACAAAGGAAAAACACTTTTTTGTACATTTATAACCAAATATGCTTGAAAGAGAGGTGCTAAATTTCAGATGAAAAAAAATTTCTAACATCTTAACCCTACATTTACAAAATAAACCTCATATGAAATTATATATTAACAGGCTAGACGCACATTTCATAGATATTAAATATTAATGATGTTCCAAAATGTTTATCATTTAATCTTTTATTTAAGTTTTACGCCTGTCTCCATCACCATAATACAACTGCAAAATATCTTGCTACTGACTATTGGTTTGCTGTCAAAACCTTTTCATATCACTGGAATTACCATTAAGGTTAAGGTTCTGAACAATTACACGCCTTTGAATATAAATTTCCACGAATCAAAATGGCCAGACATGTTTATTTCAAATAAATATTAAAAATAAGAAAGAAATAAAATAAACGGGACATTAACATATAAATTGAATAAAGAGGATTACACAAAAACTCATGAAATTTATGACCATAGTCTGCATTAGTGAGTACATAAAATAAAATCATTCAATTTCATTCATTCCTAATGGGGTTCCATCAGAGTCACTGACCTCGATTGAATGGAAAATGAGGCGGAAGTTATGATTTATTAATTCGATTACTTTGTATTTGAACAGCTGAACGAATTCCTGCATTGTGTAATGTACTTCAAATGACTTACAATTTACCATAATAGCGAACGCAAAACTACAAATTTGTTATTATGTGTTCTAATTAGAATCATATATTATTTCCTATTTAACATTTGAAACAACTCAGACAATGTAACTATTGTTTTCTTGTACCAACTTATTGGACTTCACACAAGTTCACAAGGAAATAATTATTGTTCTGCTAATTAATATTGTTACGTAATTCTGTAATGAAACTTTTGTCTAATATCAGTGCGGTACCTCACGAAATGAAGCCTTTCATTTTTATTTTACAAATTTTCGGCTTTTACTACAATGTTCCTCTAGACAGAATTAAAAATGTTTTTCAGTGTAACTTCCGACGTGATGGGTTTTGGCTGCTGTACTTGTTGCTTAATTTCCTTATCATGTCGTTGTCTTTATTTACGTTTGGTAAAGCAATTATACAGAGTGTGTTCTATACCAAACACTTCAGTGTTGTTCTGGCTTTAGTTCGTAACTTTATCATTGTCATATACTGTTTATCATCTAGTATCAACTGGATTATGTCCATATTAAACAATAAAATATTTAATTCATTGTTACTCGACATCTTAAAAATAGATTCAGAATGCGACTGGTGCAGATCTATGACCCGACCAGTGAAGAAAACAAAAATTTTCATCACGATTTGGTTAATATTCATTATTACAAATACGCTCTCGAAGATGTACATACCGACCAACACAATTAAACTTATAGTTTTTTATATCTCATCCGTAGTGTATCTTTTAATATTCATAAAAATTGGATGCCTTATGGAAATAATTTCCCTTAGACTGAAGTTGCTGAACTCGGACATCGTTTCGTTGGAAGGACAATTGAGTAGTTTACAGGGAAAAGATGTTACATCATTGCGTCCAAAAATTATCATCCAAAAATTAAACTCATATAGAAAGGGTCATGTAAATTTAATCAAAATAACAGAGGATTTGAATACTGCACATTCGATAGAAATATTAATGAACGTAGTTGTAAATTTTCTTATTTTATATTTTTATTCTTATTATATAATAGTAATATTTTATCTCATCATAGAGGGAAAAAATCTTTACACATCTTTTCAGACATCGGGATGTATATTTTTACATGTCATTTCCATAGCTTTATTGTCTGTTAATAACTTAATTTACATTTGTAATGCGTCTCACGGACTAATCCAAGAGGTAAGTTCTTTTATCAAAGATACTAATTTAATGGTATTTTGATAACGCTATAAGTTTATTTGGTCAATTAAAAGAATTACATACGCCCATTTAAGTACTCATATAATTGTCTCTCCTCTGTTCGCTTGTAATAGCGTAATTGATCTGAAAATTTCAATGAATCATTGCAAAACTCGAAACTCTTATAAAATATAGTTTCTAGTTTTATTATAAAACGTCTCTTAATCTTAACATAAAGTTATTATTTATATATATATATATATATATATATATATATACATATATATATATATATATATATATATATATATATATACATATATATATATATATATATATATATATATATATATAAATACATAACTCTAGAATCAAAAAATTCAATAATTCATCTCTTTTCTTCTTAATTATTTTGAAAATTTGAATTAATTTCCAGACACGTTTCATTGTAATTCAGTTAAAGAAAAATTAGCTTACCTTATGGACCTAAGTCAATTGGTTTTTATAATATATAATGAAAATGAATAAAAATGAAAAAATCAATAAATAAAAATGAAATTTTTTTTTTTCTGACATATATTCAGTACAAGCACAAAAAATGGATTGGTCTATCCATATTTCTAATATATTCTATATTGATTTAATTTTAAATTGAGGGCGAAACTATCTATAATATTAAAACATTTCAATGAGATTGTAACCAAGTAACGTCCATCAGGTAAAACGCACACCTCAACTTATTGCCAAGCTGGTTCTGTACACTTCAGATGAAAATGTCCTGGCTGCGGTAAGTGTGTGTTATGTTTATCGTACGTCATAATTTTTAAAGTAAATATCTTATTATCATCCACAAATTGGTATAATTTCAGAATATATCACAAATTTTGAACTGCAGAACTTTGCATTCTTCAAATAATTTGCGAAAATTATTAAAACAATTTACATTTTGTTTTTTACGTTTGCAAAAGTTATGAATGGGTTACCTGGTTTAGTTTAGCACGCTTAGTCCATTATGAAGTGAATAATAACAAAAACTGGTCCACTTATACAAGATATAAAAAAATTAGTAAAGATTCTGGTTTTCAATCTGCGTAACGCGCTTCTGAAATTTCCAATTTCTTTTGATATTATAGAAGTATTTTTAATGATCGACCCGAAATATCATAATTATTACTTTTTAATTCAAACCATATTTCTTTTCCAAGATCAGTGTATTTTCAGCTAAATTTAATTATAGTTTATTTTTCACGGTCGAAATTAAAGAAAATTATATTGTTATGAAATTAAATCTATCATCTGAAAAGAATCCATAGACCTTGTTTATGCACAATAAATTGGAAAAAAATGCAGTCATATTATATTTATTTATAGTATCGCAAATGTTGACTCAAAATTAGAAAACTTTTTTTTCTATCCTCTTGTTACTAATTTTTCAATTATTATATTTTTAGTTAAAACGCTTCTCCATACAACTGGCGCTCACTCCGACCGAGATTACAGCCAGCGGCTTCTTCAAGCTAAACAACTCCACGATTCTGTCGGTTTGTGGGAAAGATTTTTTACTTTTAATTATCCATTGATTAGGGTATATCAGTTTTTGGCTTAAAGTTTGGATATAAAAGATTTAAATTGAAAATAACGAACAATAACATTGGGATGCAGTCTTAAAAATGATGACGCAATATTTCACGTTTAGAATTTAATGTTAAGTATAATTATTTCTTTAGCTGTCTGATTGCAAATCCCTTTATAATTTTTTCGAAATATACACTACTTCAGAGGATCGTTCTCCGATTTTGTTGAAATCTTTGAACTCTAGTTCATCATTCGGGTTAATACTTAAACTTGCTTCTTTTGTGTCAAGCCAAGTAGAAAAAAAATATGAATGGAACTATAAAACTCCGACAATAAATAACCACTATTCTCAGTATCTAGGTAGCACGCATCTGCCTGCCCCCTGTTCCACTCAAATTCACTTATTACACATATTCTTTTTATGATACAAATAAATACCAATTAATTCAATTATCTGACTAATCAATAGTGTCCGTTTTAATTAACTTTAGTATTCAATGAGAGACTCTAGAAAAGCAAGTTCTGTTAATATTTTATTTAATTAATTCGACGTGCCAACTCCCTCAGTATCTAATTTAAGGACTCAATACTCTGGGGCATGTGTATATAACGATTAATTAGACCTAAGTTTGTTGATTACAGAACCTATGACGTACATGATAGATATACTTACGTTTGCAATATTCTAATCACAAATAATTTATTATCCTATTATTAAAACATAATTATTTAAAAATAAACTTAAAATACACGTAGAGTTTAGAAACGAGGCAAAGGTGAAATTTAGTACAAGCTACTAATCTATAAGCTAGTATACTTTTTACTATCGATCTGTGTACAATTAAAGAAATTTTATCCAAAATTAAATAATCTTTTCGTATATTTTTAAAAGAAGTCGTTTCATAAAAAAATTCCATCATCACATTATTAGCTTTTACTGAATTTGGTATTAGATGAAAACAAAAGTAGCTCAAATTAAGATATAGATTGAGTTAAAATATTCAAAAAACTTTCTGCCTTGTGCTAAGAATTCCTAAAAAATTCAGCCCATGCGATAAAAATAAATAAATTTTTAATTTATCAAGACTTCCGAAATACTGAAAATTTGGTCTGCTAACTATTCAAGGTTTTAAAACAAGTCATCCAGATGGCGCCGCACTTTAATTTGTTATTTGCAATATCTAAGAATATTTGAAACAAATCAATGCACTAATGAAAACTTGATTTTTCCACGTCCAATATGCAAAAAAATTATCCCTCGTACACTGCCTCACATTATTATTTGTTTATTAACAGTAGGGATAATAAAAAAATTGAGGAAACTAGGTAGGAGGTGTAAATAAAATTAAATCCTTAATTTATAAAAAATTGATACATTTATTATATAAGTTATTCACAGTGTTTCTTCCACATCTTTACGTGACTTTATTTTATGTGACGTGTATTTGCCATAAACAGTTTACTTTTAGAACAATCTCCCTCGAATTTACGATACTATATTTTTTATGAAAATCAAGTTCACTCGTTGTTAACTTACTAAAATAAGTCTAAATATTATCATTATTTTGAATAACTGTGCTGCGAATGAGAATAATAAGTAATGCATTAGAGTCGACTCCACGTAATTAGTTATCGGTTAACGTGTTTTATTATTCACATGTCACTCGCAGTTTGAAGCAAGACATTACCAAGCAGCCCTTTTATTTATTTCCATTAAAAATCGCTTCCCAAGGATTCGCCAATCTTTCGCAGAGGTGATCCTTGTCATGAAACGTGATTTATAAATTTGAATTATTCGTTTTAAGTTATATTCCTAAATTTTGAATATTTCGTAATTAGTCACAAACTTCCTCATGTATACGTTTTGATAAATAATAATTTTCATTATATTTCAGATTTTCAGCATTTTGATCACGAACATCGTTATTATGTACCAGATATCAATGATCAATAACCAGCGAAGTTAAATGAAAGTACTTTTTTATAGTTGTGTTTTTTTATAATTGTGAACAATTTGATGAAATAAAATGTAACATTGGTAATAAATTGAGTGAACAAAGAAAAGTTTCTTTCTCCTTTTGATATTAAAAAATATCCATTCTTTTCGGCGCCATATAACATTCAGATGAGCACAGCGTCAGTTCATATAATTTTAATGAACAAAAGCGTGCTTTAAGCATTAGTAGCTAATTATATCCTATAAGACAATTAAAAGAGGCTCATTTCCTTTTCTTTTCATTGGATTATAATGACAGATTTTAAAGATATACATATGTTCGAAATGATTTGAAATTTAGAATGAAACCGCACCTTATATTAAAATATATTTTGTAGTGTTTATGTTCGAGAGGTTATCATACGAAATTGCCAACGTCGGATATTCTTTTATAGTAGTTAGTCCGCGTAAATACCGACTCACATAATGTATTGAGCTTTAAACTAAATCAATAATAAGAAAATTTTATTCGAAATTTTTCAATCGAAAAATTTTATATTTGACCACTCCTTATAGGAGGAATTATTGAAGTACTAAAGAGGGCTTGATATTTTTTTAGTATTTGAAGAAAACTCGTTAAATTTAGTTTATTAGAGAAATATATACTTTGCTCATTTATAAACAAGTACGGTTTAAGCTTTCACCGTGAAATATTTAGCTTTTGACGTATGCACATTAAGCAGAAAAAGGGAAGTTTTCTAGCACGGCGCATTAGGCTATCATTAAGTCAAACTAAAAATAATTTCTTAACTTCTTCGAAATGACTTATGATGATTTATGATTTTTTGTAATTCAATAAATCACGCAGATATAATTGAAGATTTTAAATCTACTCTTCTTTTATACTAAAGAACCTACGCTTATAAAAACCCCCGCTACGAATAAAGTGGCGCAGTTTCTATACTTATTCAACCGCAGAATGATTTCATAAATTTCTAGAATTTTTTTTAAAGACTTTCTACGTATTTGTCGATATGTTTTATCGCATTTCTTATGAACATCGCCTTCTTTTATGAGAAATGACAGACGAAACCTGTTACAAAATGCAACAAGTTTCGTCTGTCATTCGCTGATATAAAATGTTAAAATATCTGAATAATAGATTTAAGTTTAATGTATGCAGTCTGTTTAAGACTTTATGTAATAAAAAATTAAATATTCTTTAGTTAATATAAAACGGAAAACAGTAGGAATGCGAACATTTAACTTCTTTTTTAAGTTAATTAATTGGTTAAAGAGGAAAAAAATTAGACAACTTATTTAAATAATCATTAAAAGGTAATTTTTAGTATCAAAATTACGCGGATTGGAAAATATATAACTAATTTTAAATTTAACTTCGCATTTCTTTTTTATTGTGCCCGTAAATTGTATTTTTATTTTTAATTTTATTATTATGACTGAAATTTTATTATTATTAAAGCTGATCAATATAAATAATATAAAATTTAAATAATTATAATAATTTGGTAAAAATGCTACTTCATTAAAAATCGTGATGTTTTTAAAATTTCTCAGAATTCACACGATAACCCATGTCTGCTATTAAATTTACACCTATCGCTTATTGTTACTCTGTATACCATTGTTACTTTTACACTCATTAGGAATAATACAATTATAGAAACATTATACAAAACATATATTATAATGGAACATTGGATCAACGGATTTATAAAATGGCTCTGATATTAACTATGACTACTTTAGAGTATTGGGGGTATTGCATTGGTGAATATTTCCTAATTTTCTTAATAAACCCAAATTTGTTGAATTTGTTATCGGCGATAGAGGTCTATCGCCGATAACAATTCTTAAAATATCAAAATATAACTTTTAGAGCTCCACCTCACTGGAACGCCATCGTGACTTCGCCAGCAGCAAATTTCGTATCGATATTTTAGCCATTGAACCATGGAATGGGGCACGACTGGTAAAGTAGACGCTGGCTCGACTGACAGTTAATGAAAAACCGTAATAAATCATAACTGTCAGTAAGTCCGACTGACAGTCATGACCGTGTGTAATGTAAAAGATACCATTTACCATTTGATCAGCTATAACACCTCTTTATAGCTCTCCCCATATTTTTTTTCTTTTATTTTGCATTTTTTTTTGATGTACGTAAAGAATAATGAGCGCAATCTCGTCCACATCCATTCGACGAACGATGTGAGGGAGTGTTCTTTCTCGACCGGCAACCGTTTTGGCCACTCATTTTGGCGACTTCTCCTTTGGTGACGTTGCTGATAAAGTAGCCATGAGATAGAACTTTTACTTTAAGTTTTCATTTCCACACACAAAAGGCCAACCCAAGTAAGATAGTATACGCAAAGGAAAAATTACGTTCACATACACACAGATATATATATATATATATATATATATATATATATATATATATATATATATATATATATATATATACATTTTTGTATCGAAAAATATCTTTTGCATGCCGTTAATCCCTTGTTCATTAATGAAAAAAATGCGTTCATCATATAACAGTCAAATGTCATTAAGATGGAGACAGAGGAATGTCTTGAAGCGTGAATACTTCTGGATCTGTTCCTTTCCCTTGGTTTTATGGTATAAAAATTAGAATTAAAACATTTAAATGGTATAAAAATTAGAAACATTTATAGTTTAAAAATTAAAATGAAACAAGCTATTATGGACTAAAAATACATTCTATGTCCTATAACACCAGATCAACCCAGACCATTCCATTCCACATCATATAACACCAGACCTCCTTGTGGAAATTGAAAAACACATTCGTATCCTAAGAAAGGTAAAAGTGTAACATTTCACAAAATTTGAATACACACCTCCCGAATGTAAGAGAGACGTGTAAAGCAGAGAACATAGATCTAAACTACGTAATACAAGTCGCGAATGTGAGAGAGATGGAGAGACGAATATCTTTATTCACGTATGAACGTGTAGTATTAGCGATGAAGCACTGGTATTTATCTTATTTTGTATTTATTTTATTTATTTATCTTATTTTGTCAGTATATATTCTTAAAAAAGTGGGTACGTGCTATTGACCTTGGTCGGTTTATTTCGCTCATTTGATTAGCCAGTCATAAAGTCTGTTAATGCAATAACCAAATATTCAATTTTATGACTTTCCTACTTGCAAACTATTGATCACAACTCTCCTTTCACGTAACGTGCCTGTGTTTCCACTCCGTCATTTGAAATTCTGGACATTGGATGTTTGCTTATACGGCGCGGGTCGTCGTTTGTCTTTATTAGATTTTGATTGACAAAATTTTAAAATGAGAAAAAGAAGACTATGTATTTATTTTCAAGCTAGCATGACCGGTAGTAATGACCATCACAGGAAAACATATACTTGACTGCAGTATATGTTTAAGGACACTTACTTTTGTTTCATAGGTTGAAGTAGTCATATTTTTTTACATACTTTAAATCAAGTTTCTTAAGAAACAATTCATAACGTTACGTTCTTAGAATATAAAAAAAAAGATTTACAATAAGTGTAAGAGTCACGATGAGTGCACATAGGCTTTTCATTGGGACTTCACCGACAAAATTGCAACTGTAGTAGCTTTCGATATTTGTTGTTATGTGAATTGTTTTAATTTCTTGCAGAACTAGATTAATTAAGTGATGACACAACTCGTAAATATCGAGACTCAAATCAGCCATTTTATTTAATAACGGAGTGACACGTGATGGACAGATTAATGGATTGACGGGTGGAACAATGCATTCTTTTTATTTTAATTGTAAATAGTTTACTTTGAGTTGTTTTTATACAGAAGCAACGGTTAACTGATATATGGAAGTGGTTTATTTATAAATAAGAAATAGTAATCTCATTTCATAAAAATGAGTTTCAAAGGTATTGAAATGCAGGGAAAACAAATTGATTTCTATTCAATACATAACTCCATTATGCTCAAATTAAGAACCATTTGTGGCTTATTGTTATGTCGAGATATTATTTATTCATTAATCATTTCACAGATGTAACATAAATTACGCGCAAATTACATATTAAAAGGACATTAGTCAAACAATTCAAACTCCATTTAAATCTATACTCCACACATAAACGTCGAATGTAAATAATCCTATTTAAATATGCATTCGAACCGATTAAATCGATATAAGTATTATCCAATAGAAATTGAAAATTTCTTATTCGTGTTAAAATTGTTCGGTTTCCTGTATCCACCTTCAATGTCTAAAAACAAAATATTGGGATTTCAAATTGCTGGTAGAAGTGTGTGGTTATTATTGCTTGGATGCTTTTCATGTTTTGTCGTATCAATGGTGCTAGTGTTGCATTACATTTTCTATCCTGCGATGAATTATCGTTACGACTTCTCTTTTAATCTTATGTCATATGTCGCTTTGTTTGTTTTAATTATATCATTTTTCTTCATGTCTGTCATCTACGATGATCAGTACTCAAGTATTCTTTATGCCTTATACAATTTAGACAAAAAATGCAAATGGAGCAATAAATTCGTCCGTCGACTCATTCTATCAAAAAAGTATGCCTTATTTGCTACTTTTGTTAACGGATGGTTCATATTGCTTTGTATAATTCATCTTTACTCATTAAAAACAATATCTAGTGTATCCACATTTGTAGGTTATATTTATTTTCAACTTGTTAATCTAATACTTAGTTTGTCAATCATAAAAGTCGTAACCTTGTTAGACCTCGTCTTCACGCGACTTGAAAATATGAATAATAGACTGGGAAGGACAGATGACTGCAATGCATTGATTGGAGAAATAAATATTTTGAAATCTTACTATCACACAATTACTTGCATAATTAATCAAGCAAATAATATAAATTCGATTTCATTATTTATTCAGTTCCTTTGCCGATTTATTCTTATATTTACATCCTTTAAACCCCTTTTAAAAATTATGACAAAATTGTTAAACGGCGTCAGCTCTCTTTCGATCGATGAGATATTTTGGATTGCTAAACTTTCCGTGGGACTTTTACAACAGTGTGTTGACGTTGTAACACTGGTTCGGAGCTGTGATGGAATAGCCGAGCAGGTATGCATATTTAAATTTTTCACCCATAAACCAAATGCCGTTTTTATATTTATTCGTATATCAATCAAATCATAGACAATTACGGGTTCAACTTTATAAGGTAACAGTGATGTGATTGGGCATGACTGTTTTTAATTTCAAAATTGCAATGATCCGTAAAACTTAAGGAGAATTTAGGGAAAATTTGCAACTGGTCTACTTGAGCTGGCTTGAAATATTATTTGACTGCAATAACACCCCAAAATAGTCTCTCTCTCTCCTCTTGTTTCTCATATCGACCGGGTATTAGAGTACTTGTCATTTTCGCTACTAAATTTTACACAGGCAAGAGAAGTCATCGTTAACGCAGGTATTGCGCAAGAATAAGACAATTGTAATCCTATTACTGAATTCGTCAAGTTGTTTACTAGGTGCAACGTCTTCTTTGCTTTTTTGCATGAATCAGATATTATGCAATTCCAATCGTGGGATAAATAATTACCAACCTGTGATTAGGATCAAGTTCTTGTTTACTTATTTATTTTCTGTTTTATTTTTATTGCTAGTTTATTAGTCCAGCCAAATGAGGGTTTTGTTCTACATGCAATTTTTTATTTCAATATTGACTGGAGTTAATTGGAAGTGAAAAACCGGTTTATATGTGCCAATGTCCCCAGCACCATTGGGCGGAAAACAGAGTATGGTATACGAGTATTACCGTACTCTGTTTTTCGCATAGGAGGTGACATTAAAAATTTTATGAACGCCAAAAATGGCCATATGAACACCAAAAACTTGGTGATTTAATGATTACTTTCCAAAATAGTATTTCGGGTTTACGCTTTATTTCATTCTATGAAACCACTGAAAGAAGGGGTCGCTCTTCCGTCGCTCTTCCGGGATCGGAAAATGGCATTTCTTGCAGTTTATATTTTATTATTGGTAATAAATAGAAATCACATGGTACGAGGCTAGGGTTATATGGCGAATAACCTGCTCAAATTTGCTGATAGGCTATTCTCTTATCAGTCTTCACGTTGAGCTGAATATCATTCATATTTTCTTCAGTTGTCGCTGATGATGGACGTCCTCGAACAAATCGTCACTGGGATTGATATGACCATGCTTAAACTTGTTAACCTAGTTATAGCAAGTAACATGGGATGAGGATTCAATAAAGAAAATACATTTGAAGTCCATCACAACTTGTCGTTGAGATTACCACGAAATTCATAAAAAATCATAGAACGAAAATTTTCGCACGTTAAATTCATCTTGACATGATACAATTTCTAAACTGTAAGGAAGTTTTAAAAACAAATAATGAATTCAAGCATAACTCTTCAATGGATTATTAGGGTTCAAAATTTAAATTAATTTTATTACAAATCAACGCTTCTATGAGGTTCCAGTGATATCCTCGTGTTTAGTTTTCTTGTCAGATAAGTCGACGAAAATTTACGAGAATTGACTTTTTGTAGGTAATCCAATAATAAAGAACGTTTGTTGACGACATTTTCAAATAGAAGTAATAATTAAAACTTTGCAAGACGGATAAAATAAGAACGTTTATTAAAAACCTTTAAAGTGTCATATCGCTTTATTTTAAATTTTACGAAAATATATATGCACGTTTTTTGGAAACTTTTAAGACAACAATTTTGGAGTTACCAGGAATAATTCAAAGTTTAGTCGTGCATATAGATATAATTTTAAGACATTTAATTTTTTTAAATTAAAATTACAATAATGAAA
The DNA here is from genome assembly GCA_039881145.1 of Druceiella hillmani. NCBI lineage: Eukaryota > Metazoa > Arthropoda > Insecta > Lepidoptera > Hepialidae > Druceiella > Druceiella hillmani. Next base: position 26,422,773 of record JAYKKI010000010.1, read on the forward strand.
TATAATAAATTTTTAAAAATTTAAATTAGGAACACTTTTTATGAAAAATATGCATTACTAACGTTTGATTTTTCCTTCTCTTTTGGATGCTGCATAACCCAAAAAATTATAAGTAATTTCATCAATAAAAATACAGCCTATCTAAAATGCACAAATAATATTTTTTGAATATTTAACTGGACTCTGTATGTTTTAGTTAATTTTGTTCTCAAAGAAATAATTTGTTCTAAAAGAAATAACTTCAAACTAAAAAACTGAAGTAAGTAACCTATAATTAAGAATATGGCTTACTTATGGTTTAATGGAATATTTAATATTTTTATGATTTGTATTTTTAGTGTAAACGTACCAGTAAATTTCTGCTTAAGCTGTCGATAAGGTTTCAAGATAAGAATCTGGATGAACAGGTAAGTCGTGATGGAGTATTCTTATTAGCTTTCATAAATAAAAAAAAACACAATTTATACTTTGTTCCTTTTAATATTTAAAAAAAAATAAGTTTTATGGTAAAATAATAAATGTTTAATTCATCAAAGGACAACGGTAACCCACAGTATCAAATGACGGTAAAATAATGACTTACAGAAGTAGTCCTAATTAGATGAAGGTGTATATTTTCAAAACAACAAATTTGCACTTATAATCGTAACGATCATATACGATCTTACACTTGACAATGTGCATTAACCGTTTCAGATCGACATGTTCCTGGTGCAAATGTTGCAGAGTTCGCCCAGCTTCAACGCTTGCCACTTTTTCAATGTCGATAATCGCGTTTTATCTGCTGTAAGTTTCTAATGATTGTTTGTAATGTTTACATAATAGTACTAAAATATAAATAAGTGTATTAAATATTAAAAATATATATGTCAAGTGCGTCTAGCATACGAAACAGGATCCACAGTAATTTTTAAATATCGAATTTAAAAACAATTTCCGTATGCGTTTTTTTATTTACCTGCACGCCTAAACATTAGTGTCAAAACTATCACAAGTAATATACGTCCAGTTGCAATAAATATGAATAATAAAATTCAATCTGAACTTCTTTTCAAATTCTTCGATGCCAAGTGGAGCTAATTTAGTTGCGTCGTATTTATTACTTTCTTACTGTAATTTTTTATAAAAATTACAGGTATTGAAAAAAATTAATATTATAAATATTAATATTACATAAGATTATTTTAAATTATTTATGAAAACATTTTTTGAAACAGTCCAAGAAGAATTCTGACTAAATATTTATGCCAAATAAATTCGATAAAGTAAAATTCTCCCAAACATTTAAATGATAAAGGTAAAAGTTCAGTTTCAGCAGTGCAGGGAAAAATTTTGATTTGAATGTGGCAATCTGAAAAGTTTCTGTGGGCGAATTATTTCAGTTTATTTACTGCAAAACTATATGAAACATTACAGTTGATGTCAGGTTATAAAATATTTAGGATTTTTCAATTATTTACTGCAAAATGCTGTACAACATATTACAGTTAGAGTTTTACTTTGTAAATTAGTGTTTTATAATGAAATGAAAACTCACATGTTGGTGACTTAATATTTTTTTCAAGTCAATATTTTAATTGGAATGTAACAAATTAAACATAATTGTGAGTCAATAATTTCAATTTATTTATTGCAAAAAGCTATACGACACATTACAATTGGGGCTTTATTGTGTATAGTAGTGTTTTAAAGGAAAATACAAAACAAACCTCTCGTTGACATTTTTATTTTCTTTTATCGGTTAAAGGAAAAACCCGTAATGTAAAATCCCTTAGCCATTAATATAATAAAGACGAATATTTTTTTAAAATATGAAAATCAACTAAATTAACAATTGACAATCAAGAAAGGAAAAAAACAAAATAAAATCTGTAACATTAAAAAAAGGTACACTCATTAATGTTCATATATCTTGTTTCAAATATAACAAGCATTATAAATAAGGAATAAAAATAACACTAAAAATGTACGAAATACACGATAACTTTTTAGAAATGTAACAAAAAAAATTAACAGCGATCGCTTTCTTTTATTGTGTAGACATTGCCTAATTAAAAATATACTACTAACTCATATTAATGTTCTATGTTGTCACAATGGATGTGTTTTTCACCTTTCCGGATTTTAGGTTACTTTATTTAACAACGTTGTCAAACAGGCCTGCACTTTATTAATTAATATGTTAAATTTGTGTATAAATGTTTGAGGTAATAACGGAAAACAAGGTGCACTTTAATTTACCTTGCTACTTCAAACTGTTCCGAAAAATAATATTTAAAAACTTCTGTATTTCGTCAGGGTAAACTAACCTGACATTGCTTAAAAAATACTAGATTCCTCATTAATCTGATTGGCGATTTAAATCAAACTGTGAAGGGATTTACGTCTTTATTTACTCTGAGAAAAGTCATTTTTATTTTGCAACACCTGAAGTCAACCCTTTATGGAATTTTGTCGGTTTCCTTTCAATTCTGTGTAATTTTCACTTGGCCCAAAAACGGTGAAATTCAAATGATATTGACTAGATTTATAGCATAAGATAGATATTAATTGATTTTTATCCGTTATGAATATTTTTGAGTAATATTATTTTGTTTAATTTAATTTTTGGAAAAGTTTTTTTTGCTTAATTTTTGATTGATATTATTAAGAAATTAATTTCTAGTTTCAGAGTAATGGACTTGTAAATGCAACCGCCTCCTTTACTTTTTAAACTATATATTTTTAAAAAGAAAAAAAAATGGGAGGTGTTGTGTTAAATTTGATTAAGAATTTGAAGTGAAATTATTTCGATTAACTCGCATCAACAATACGAAGAGATGTAGGTAACTACGGAACCCTACTTTATACGTGACCCGCACTTGATTACCTTTTTATAATCAACTTGTTTTTCTTTGAAGTTTTTCTCAAATACTATACTTTAATTTTTATTTCTACTATTCACTACGTATGTTATACAAGTTTATTGGTAAGGAGCTATGGTTTTCTGTCAACGCAAAAATTTAAGTACAATAATCATTTTTATTGCAGATGATCATCACGCTCTTCGAGAACATCCTCATCGCCTATCAAACGACTTAACTGACACATGAAAACGTGAATGAAAATTCTACTGAAGCGTAAATTATAATTCTATTTTAGTTTTCAGAATTGGTGCAGTTCACATATGAAAATTATATACTCACTATGAATTAGTTATTAATGTTCTTGCTACAATAATTTACCATTACGTATGAGCACGAGATAAAGTATTTGCACTAAAAATTGAATTGTAATGACTGTTTCGCAATAACGTTGTTTGTTGCATTCGATTCAATTCAATGCTTTGATTTTAATTCAATCTACATGAAAACGCTTCATGTTTAACAGTAATTTAAGTATTTAATGTGTTATTTAAATTGTAATGTAAATTAAATATTTGTAAATTTTAATCTATCCTACACAAGAGTATAGTTACAATATCGTTTTAATAATGCTGCAGCATATTAAGATATTTGTATATAATATTATAAAGTAGAGACTAAGACTGTTTTCAAAGGAAATGTTAGCGGGAAGGGTTAGATAGTTAGTTTTACATGCAATTGCCTAACCGAACTCTAACTTATGAACGGTAGAAAAAATTGTACATATACATACATATATAGCAACAAAATAAACTTCCTAATTTCCGTTGTAGAAATAATGAGAATTAAGAAAATATATTCACAAATTCTTCAATTTGATAACAAAACTATTTAATCTGAATAGAATGGAGCTAACAGACCATTATAGGACCTTTAAATGTTATAATAAAAACACATATATTTTAATGTTATAATGTAATGCACTCAATAAAAAAACAACAGTCGGCGGGTCGGCCAAAAAATCGCATATGCAAGTATTTCAAACATATATTTTCACCTCATGTAAAGACGCATAATATCTTAACAAACTCATGGATAACTACAAATGTGTTGCTCTTGTGTAAAATTATATTTTAAATTAAAATAAAATGGCTAATTAGATAAGTAGTAATTACAGATATTTATAACTCCAGAAGTGAGTCGATGTCGGTGCAGTTAATTTTGCTACCTTCAGGTTATTAGTATTAATACAACGTAAAACAAAGTTCGATATCGAAAGTAAGTCGGTTAAATTTTTAAAGCCAAGGTAATTCATTATTTTATTACATATGTAATTCATTTTTATTTTTACTGATGGTAATTCTGATTATTCTTCAAAAGTTTTTCAACGTAATACAATCTGAAATAAATCAATATTGAAATATTATTAATTGTGACAATTTTGGGATAGAATAACTAGCTACCACATAATTTCGCACAAAGTTGGGCCCCGTGATATAATGCTGACAGCCACATAATTGCTCATACAATGTGTCATTGCAACACTATTATCAAGCCAACTTCAAAAAGAATTGGAATGAAGCAAAAGGCAAATAAGTAGATAATGGCTCAGGAAAGTTAATTATATTATAAAAATGAAATGGGTAATGGTGTATATAAATGGTTTTAATATTTATAAGGTATGGTTAAAGTCACAATTAGGTTATTACCTCCGTATTTATAAGCGTTTATGATTGAGCACATTTTTAATTGTCAACTGTAAATCCGGCTCAAAAGTGTTATTGTCCTTAAGATATTAAGTGGCAAAATTTAATTCATATTAAATCCACGATTCTGTTTTATATAGTCAGTAGTTTAATATAGTGGGATGGTATCACATTCGTCTTTCAAAATAATTTTGTGGTTCTTTTTACCACTCTTAATTATTACCTTACGTTTTCAAAATATTAACTTTAAAGTATCCTGCGCGATTCGCTCCACTAGATTTTAAACCATAGGTTTGAAAAATCTGAAATTTGGTATTCCAGTAGAACGTTGAAATAAATATATTTTGGTTAACTTGCATCAATCATGTTAGAAGAGTTTGTACGTCTCCCGACACATACGTGGCCGATATTATTTTTTAATGGCAATACCAGTTTTTCGCTTTCTTTTCAGAGTAAAAGCTAACGGAGGTGACAAAATAAATCGTATTACACGTAGCAGTTCTACTTCATAGTTGTAAATGTGACGGAATTTCAATTGTCTTTCTTCTACAAAAGCTTCCGCTCTTCCATTAAGCATTTTCAAATTGAAGCCACTTGGATCAGCATAAAGAGATGCTGAGATCTATACTGAAATAATTTTGGTTTTATTTGACCTATAAATTTTTCATATTTTTCTTTTAAATCCTTGTTTTGGTTACCACAAGCATGTGGGACGAACTTCATCTTAGACATCCTTACTCAAAGTTTCCGAACGAAAAAATATTATGACGACGCTATCTGACTATCTGCCAGTGGCTTTCAATTCCTTCAAACAGTTTACATTTTTTAGCCCAAAACTAGAAATAATATTTAAAACATCATAAATTTGATAAAGAGGGGACTTTCAAAAAAGAAATGGAGGCTGGAAAAATGTTTTTCTTTGGGGCACTAAATAGGGCACAAATTTTTTTCTTATTTTCTTTTTTCATTGTTTTTTGTTCGTCTTTTTCACAGTAATTGCTAATTCTCGGTCCGTATGCTTCTCGATTCTCGATGAGTATCAAAGTAATATTAATTTATAAATAATATTTAAATATTTGCCGTAAGTACCTTTAAATAAAAGTAAATTAATAAACATGTGATTTTTTTTTAAACCGAATTGTTGGTTATGGTAAAAATTAACCCCTGCCAGGTAACCATACATGTTGGAAAATGCAATGGTTGAATTTATATATTCAAGAGAAATAATTTTTGAATTAAATTAGCTAGTAAAAACAGGCATGTACGCGAGAGGATGCGTATAATGTAAACGTTTTCCATGTATCTTGAAATCGTTGAGACAAGTTAACCGAAATTTATTTTACGTGACTGTTCCATAAAATCCCAGCATCTTCAATTTTTAATGGGCTTTTTACTATTCAAATGAAAAGAATGAAAATGAAAAGAATAGAACCGACACATAACTTATAATTATAATGTTTAATAATCCTATGGAATGCGCTCGTGTATCCATGTAATTTTCTGGAATGCACTCCTATATCTATGTAATCTTATGGAAAGTGCTCCTATATATATATAATCTTATGGAATCGGCTCGATATATTATATTAATGCGTTTATATTTTATTTCTAATATATTAAGAATTGTTAATAAACAAATAACTATGACAAATAAAACTTAATCAATTATAAAATATTTTATTCAAAAACTATGAAAAAAATGGCCAAACCAATTGCTTTTTTCTAAAGTATAGCCAATGTCTAAATAATTTAACATAAACTATTAACTGATAGAACGAATATCAATACATTCATGAAGATCCTATCGAGCCTGCGACTTTCAAAGATTAGTATGTTACATTTGTGTATGGATAAACATATGTGTATGAAAGGTGCAAAGAGACTTAATCCGGCCTTTGTTTCATTTTTCTGGTTTAGAGATTTCCATGGAAATAGCATTTACAACTATCATGAAAAATTAATTTATTTCTCTAAAAAAAAAACAAATCTTTCAGTTGCTCACTGATGATTTAATTAAAACTTCAAAGGATGTAATTCTTTCTGTTTAATACTATCATTCTAATTATGGGAAGTAGGGCTCAAGTAGCAAGATCAGAAAGATTGAAGCTCGCCATAAATGGGCAGTCCATTCCTATGGTGGAACTCGCCAAGAATTTTGCCATCATAAAGGACTCACTACTGGCATTTCATGAACACATATCCGCAAAAATTAAATGTTGCTTTATGCGCTTCAAACGCTATACAGATACCGCCTCTCTCACTCGGTTCCCGTTAAGAAGATTCTAGTTGCGAGCCGGATTCTTCCTGATTATGTTGATATCGTATATGACCAGTGTTTACTTTCAAATACAGCCAATTCAATAAAAATAATTCAAAATGCATGCACGTGTTTTTATTTTGGCATTCCACGCGATCACATTCTATTTAAATATAAAAGACTAGTCGCGAGCCTCATTTTCCTTGTAATCGATTATGGGGATATAATGTATGGCCTGTGTTTACTTTTAAAAACAGCCAATTCAAAACAAATAATTCAAAATGCACGCGCGCGTTTTTGTTTCGCCATCCCACAGCGATCCCTTGTATCACTCTATTGGAATGCTCCGAATGTACAATCATCGCAATTATTACATTCTTTGCTTCTTGCGTAGACTTTTCACAACAAGGAGGCCAAATATCTCTATGGCATATTAAATTAGTCCGGCAGTGCTTATCACCACGTAACCGGGCCAAAAATGGACATTTCTTAGTCCCGGAAAATAGTACAACCGATTATTGGGGTAGTTGCAAGTTTGCTGCAACAAAAATGTGGAATGACCTCCCTTCGCCCCTGAAGACCGCTGCATCTATAGATACTTTTAAAAGGCCAATTCATAAGTGACTTTTGACCCAGCAAATACAAACGGAATAAACGAGAAACATCGGCACTTCGACATTATTTGATTTTTCCTCTTTTTTTCTTTTGCTTTTCGAATTTTGGTTTTTACTTCTTTTCTTTGGATATAGTTATGTCTTTTTATATTACCTGTATTAGAAATAATTATGAATATTATTGTCTATTGTATGTATATATATATATATATATATATATATATATATATATATATATATATATATATATATATATATATACATATATATATATACATATATATATATGTATATATATATACATATATATATATATATACATATATATATATATATATATATATATACGTATGTATGCGTGCGTATATATATCAACAGATGCCAGCTGCAAACCCGCCGTGTCGGTGATGCTTATAACATAACTGCACAAGCCGAACTAGTTACCTTTTTTGTGGATAAAATGTGGAATAATTTAAAGGTAAATTTAAGGCGTGTAACTTAATTTTTATTTTGTCCTTGTTTCTAAGAAAATTTCTGTAAACGCTTATTATACCACAGGCAAACTGTTGTATTTTCTATCCACAAATAAAATATCATTATTATTATAATTACTTGTCACACTTGGGCCTAACACTGTATGCATTTTTGCTGCTTGTTTTGCTGGTCCCTTTTTTACAAACTGTAAAATTTCTAAAGCTAATGGCGGTAGAAATTTTACGACAAATTCGTAAAATACCTCTAGTGGCAATCTTATGGCTTTATGTTATCTATTAAAATTTTATGAGATTTGATACCACACTTACAGCGAATATGAACTGTAAAGTACTAAAAAGGTAACAGAGAAACTTTAAATCAATTTGTTTGTCATTCCTTAAACTACTACCTTCCGAAAATGACATGGAGCACAATAAATTTTCTGACACCGCTGCTATAAATGGGTGTATATTTAACCTAGTACTTGTTTAATCTCGATATGCATTTAATCTGTACTATTCGTTTATTCGTTTTAAAACTTGGATTGCTTCCCACAAGGCCAAGTGACAGCGAAAATTACATTAAATAAAATGTCGATTTCCGTAGAACTTACTCAGAAGTGCTTATATTAACTGCTAGTAGAGTGCAAAAATAGAGTAGGTTAATTAAATGTCTTTTTCAATTAATCAAAACCATATTTTATATAAAAAATGGCAGTAACGTAGGCCAGAAGCGAATTTAATAGATGAGAAAGATAGGGCAGAATCGGTCATGCACATGCGAACAAGTTAGCTAAATACAGTGTCCTAAAGTAAAAGAATTGGTGAAGATTACTTTAAGGTAGTAAATAAATTTGGTGAAAAATATTTGCAGATTTCCTTTGGTAAAAAAATACTTCGACCTTTTTGTTCCATCAGCCGTTTATACCGAGATTCAGATTTACAATTATTAGCTGTGATTAGTCTTAACCATTAATGAAGAATTCACTTCCTTTTTCAATATCTTGGAAAGTGCAGATCAACAAATTAATTTATCTTTCAACACTTTTACCAATTTCCTACTTCGAAATAATATAATTCATTTTTTTAAATAATTTTTTTCAGCTTTCATATTTCTCCAATTTACCTCACACTAGACTTAATAATTTTTCTATTCAAATTACAAATAATTTGACATACATTTTTATCAAGCATTTTAGAAAATAAAAATGTAAATTCTAATATTTAAACCCATTTTTTGACAAAGGAATAGTTAAATAAATTTATAGTCGACAGGTTGACGACACATTTTATTCAAATTACACATGTGAGACAAACAACAGATCCAATTAAATTTGATATATTGGTCATATGTAGTTAATTTTGGCAGCGCTACGTGATGTAATATCAATACTCGAATTCAAGGCTGTGTGCTTAAATAATAAAAGCATTCAGTAAAACAGTTAAAAAATAACTGAAAAATAAACGCGATTAACTGTCGTATCGGTGTACAATGAAAATGTATCACTATACGTATTAATTTTGAATCTATGAACGTAAGAATAATATTTGTATCACAGGTGTAAATACGTGGTGCATATTTTAAAAAATGGTGACATAGAATCATCGCTATTATTTTCCTACTGCCTTTGTGTGGACTTCTAGAAACTAATATTTTTCCATCATTTTAGGGTGAGTAGTTACGGAGATAAGAGGGGAAATTTTTTTTGTATATCCTTCAATATATCTTAAAAGGTATATACAAAGATACCAAAAAAAATATTTTTGAGACCCGTATATCTAGCCCTTTATAACGATATCCCACACTATGCAGGGAAATTAAAAAAAATTCCGAGGACATGAACACTAAACATTTTTTATATGTGAAATTATTTTGTGACTTTAAAATTTATATTTAAAATATCAAGCAAAGAAATTGCCTAAGGAAAAGATTGGTACAATCGTGGAAAAAGAGATTAAAAGGGACACGTTAATATTATTTGAGAATTATAACACTATTTCAAATATTTTAAAAACCCATAAATTTGTTGTGTAATATAATAAGGAGGTTAAGGTTGCTTCTTTGGCATTTAAAAATAAGCCGCATATACAGGTTTGTCTGAGTGCGTGTTCAAATATTCTTGTCAATTTTATTCAAAGATCTCTCCTCAAATTGAGGTTTTTTAGAAAAAAATATTCTTGTTTTGGTTTCTTTTTTCGTATTAGAGAATTACGCCATTTTAAAACAACACAAGAAGGAAAATAATTTAGAAATACATTTTTTTTTAATATATATTTTTCCCAAAAATGAAATCACCGTGATACAACTCAATTATTTATTTGATACAGTATTTGTATAATATTACAGTAAGCAGTGAATGCACAGTGTATATTTCAAACTAAAGAACATAAATATTTATTTGACCTGAAATCCTTTTAAGGATATAGTTCATTCAATTAGAAATTGCGAGATAATAAATTGAAGGACTTTGTAAGGCTAAAATATAAAAAAATTATTCAACGACGCCGGCAACATTTCAGGATTTATAAATAATATTATGAGCTGTAATAAAACCAATTTTTAATGTTCCTTATTAAAATATGCCAATCTTATATTTTCTACATATTCATGTATGTTCGTCTGTCTGTCATACTGTCGTAGTTTCCACAGTTTTAGACGTACGTATGTAAAATTTTGCAAATATATTTTTTTTGAAAAAAACTGTACGAATATGCAAAAAAAAAATTCCTAAGTAGTGGAGACGGAATAATTATTTTTAATTTATCTTATTTAAATTTCATTGGGGAAGTATTTAAAAATGAAGTTTGGTTCCATTTGCCAAATCTGATTTCTGCCATTTATTTCAAAATCGTTTTCAATATGTTCTTTCCCTTCAATTTCCATCATTTTATATAAAAATCCGGAGTGAACTCCGAAAATATATTTTGATGGGAGCATTAAAATGAAATCGTTGGAGTAATCTGTCTTCAATGGCCTTGGAAATATCTATAAAAAAATTTTAGAATGTGGAAATAACCCAAATAAAAATTACTGTACGACTGAGTTGGTAGTATAATTAAAATAAACTAATATGAATTATAAAAATATGTTTTGCAACATTTAATTTAAAACAGCTAAAAAAAGCTATCGGGTCATTGGATTACATATTCAGATACTACAGATATTTATGAGCATGACATAAGAATTTATGAAACAGAGAGGGTGTGTCAAATGACTGCAAAACCCCAATTTATAGGAGGTAGGATATGTACGTGTATTCCTTTTTAGTAAATACACATATTCATTATATTGTAGACACAAAATAAGGAGAGTATTATAAATGAAGATTTCGTGAACGATTGCTTCAAATAAAACGATTAATTTCGTATTCATAAAACCTGAAAATAGAAAATTAATAAATACATTTAATAGAGTAAGGAATATTATACTCGTTGACCGACCAGAAAATGGTATTAAAACCATTACTTATCCTATATATATATATATATATATATATATATATATACCTATAAGATAGTTGCATTTATTAGAGTCTTACTTCGTCGTGTTTTTGGTGATACTTTCCAGTAATTGCACTTTGAATATACGACATTGCCATGGTATTCTTACTCATTATAATTAAAGGAGTTTTTGCAGAGTTCTTTTTTATGTAATTGTTATAATTAGCATACTTTTAAAATTATAGCTATGAATGAAAGGTGACACTTATGTCCAAAACATTTACGATCGACTATATCATTTGGAAACCTATCAGAATATTTTCAAACACATTTTCAATCATTTGAAAAAAAAATAAAATATAGTTTAATACGTCACCATATTTTAATTGGGTATTCAAATATTTCATCCTGAAAGCTGTTTCGATTTCTATCTTCACTAAATTCACTACGACCAAGGGAAACGGAAAAAGGAAGCATCAAGAAGTATCACATTGCATTTACATGTTCCAGTAACCACCAATTATTTCGAAAAAGAAAACATGTTTACAAGGACACTGCATGGAAACTTACTAGATTACTCGTTACTACTGGGACATACCTTGTATACCCAGGAGTATAGAGTAAAAGTCAAATAGAACAAAAGCCGCGGAGAGCTATCATGCAAATTTAACTCATCGCAATTATCTTCAATGAATTAAGTTAAATAGTAACTAGCCTTTGTTTTACTGGATTAGTCAAACATTATAAACGTTTTAAAGTGAGATAAAAAACAAAGAAGAAAGGAGGAAACATAAATAAAAGAAAATCAGATAAGATATAAAAAAGTGGTCGCGGATTTCTTTGCAACTAAGTCGTAAGATATCATTGACCAGCTCTTTGAGTAGTAATTCGGCTTTTAATATTCCGTACTTGAAGAGAAAAATGAAACAATAAAAATATCACTCACGTGTCTTTTCATCCATGCCTCGTGTAGTAATTGAAATTTTGTTTAGTCATAAAATATATAAATCGGCATTTAGCTAAACGTCAAGATATTTTAGAAGGGGCACAGCATGTCCTCGGAATTTTTTTTTATTTCCCTGCATAGTGTGGGATATCGTTATAAAGGGCTAGATATACGGGTCTCAAAAATATTTTTTTTCGGTATCTTTGTATATACCTTTTAAGATATATAGAAGGATATACAAAAAATATTTCCCCTCTTATCTCCGTAACTACTCACCCTAAAATGATGAAAAAAATATTAGTTTCTAGAAGCCCACACAAAGGCAGTAGGAAAATAATAGCGATGATTCTATGTCACCATTTTTTAAAATATGCACCACGTATTTACACCTGTGGTACAAATATTATTCTTACGTTCATAGATAATTTTCTCAGAAACAGTGCGACACAGAAACTTGAATTTAAAACAGTAAAAGATAATATCAACCTGTAAATTTTAGGTGACTCTTGAAAAATGTTCACATTTGAATTAGTGACGAGGTAAATAAAGGATTTAGAAATCTTATTTTATATGCCATATGGGATATTATTTCAAAGAGCTTGTTATGAGAAATATAAAAATGGAGTTATAATTTTAAATTGCATATTTAAACAGGTAATCACAAAAATACGTAAAAATCCAATATCGCCTTATTTTCGAAATTGCTAACATTTCGCCAGATGGTTGTTCATTAAAATTAATAAATAAATAAAAATCATAAATAAAACAACGTTGCTAAATTCTGGTTAAGGGATTACCGGAAAACGGTTATTTTAGATTTTTTTAAATACGCACCATGTCTTACACCTGTAAAAGATCTAGTAATAATAGTGAAAATAGTTTTATTGAAATAGTATGTCCCTAAAATGTTTATAAGTGCATAAATGTATAATGAATCCTCGTAACTCGAGTTCTACCCATGTTTGACAGGTTTTTGAAATAAAATATAATTATTTCTCTTTTAAAATAAAATATAAAACTACTATGGAAGTCAAGTTCAGATTCTTTTGCAGCGAACGCGATTTTGAATATAGTAATACGTACTAAACTCTAGTTTATCTCCAGTATGGTACATAACGTATGCCAACCATTTTTCTATTTATTATACATAGCCTACATTATATATACTTACCAAAAAGACAGTGATTTTTGCATATATTGGTATACTAAAATCGTTGGTTTTTTATTCACACCAGCTGTATTCGGGACTTCATTCGTATGGAACTTCAAAAAATATTAAGTTAACTGTAAGATTAATAAACGTAACTGTACAATTATTACAGTTTTGTGTAAGATTAATATAAAACTGTAATAATTTTATAAATTAATTTTGTTTTAAGTAATTGTGGTTTTATTTGAGGAATTTGAAATATGAAATTACATAATCTTTTTAGCTGTTTCTTTTTGATAAAATGACCAAAACGATGACTATCCTCATGCGTGTCCACATTCTGATTACTTACCCAAGCACCTACCGCTCCCTCATGAACTCCACGCCACAATGGACGTGGCTCCATTTCACCCATGCATGGACGGGTGGCAACCTTCATTGTATAGTTTAAAATACATTGATATGTGATGACAAATGTTTTTCTAATTGATACGCGTCAAGTTGTTAGGCACTGCCTTTTTATTTTTTTATTGGTGAATTTAAAACGTATTTAGGAGAAAAAAATTTGTATATCTTCTGATTCCATTTCGTATATCTTCGATTGCATTGAAATATAAACTGAAAATGACTATAAATTACCCCCTAAATTATTCCATAATTTAGATCCAAATTGAATTCGGTATTTTTTATATCATGCATGTACAAACAAACTAGTAGTATGTCTTATCCTTCATTATCCCTCCAGTATGTTTTCAGTATAAAGATACGCAAAACTTGGAGTCTTACAATATTTATAGAATTAATGAAAAGTTTCATGAAAAGTTAATCCATTACCGTCCATTACGTTACTGATAGCGATTAAATTTTGCTTCGAAGCACACGAATCAACTATTTTACCTTTTCGACAAAGAACTCTAAATGGACTCTGTCACACTACAATAAACTTACTTTATTCTAAATGTTTTTATTCCGTTATAGTAATTTTTACGATATGGTTCACTCTAATGTCAACAAATCAATAGTATTTTAATAGCAAATTCTCCGCGACAATGTTTTTGATCGTATTTACCAACTTTCTAGAATTTCTTCGTTTCTTTTATTTTTGGCTAACGAGTCCAATTCATTTTAGTTTCATATTGTTTAACGTGGTCGATAGAATCATTAACCTGTTATTGTTATCTACACGAATGAAACCGTGGGCACAAACAATTCTAAATGACAAACAATTCTAAATATATGTAATTAGTTTATGACACACATTTTGGGATGGTACTCATATAAGAGCATATAAGAGCATAAAAAAATTATTAAAATAAAAAAAAATTATGCCCAGAATTCCATTAATTTTATTTTTTTTATATTAAATAGATAGTTCCAGTTTATATACACAGAAGCAAGAGAGAGAGAGAGGGTTAACAATTTATTTAATACAAATTCGTATTACAATTGACGATATTGGCATATTATTTTATTGATTTGAGCTAGTTTCTTTATCATATTGATACCTAAAATAAAACAATTCTTTCAGTATATTTGTATGTGGTTAGTAAATGTTTTTTGGTTCTTCTTAGTTGTATAGCTTCAACCGGATAATTTTTCTGACGATAAAATCCTGATTTAATTTTTTTGTTTTGATTGTACGTATTTATAACCTAAAATGTAAGACAATTGCACTTGTCAAAATACATTAATGAAGTTGTGGCGAGAGTTCAACAAACGGGCACTCGCTGCAATTTCATTAGTGTTTTCAATGGAGAAATATAGAAGCTTTTAGTACTTAGAAAGTTTGAAAAAACCAATAATTTTTATGCTCGACAAACTAAATACTACATGGACAATTGAATATATGCATAGCCTACAAATGTGGATTAACTAATTTTTATTTTCATCCAACAGATGCGATTTATATAGAGTATGAAATACGCGTTAATAAAATATGTAATGAATGTATAACTTTCTGACAGTACGAGCCGACAGACAAAATTATCTTATAATTAAGAGTTTTTACCCCAAATCGTATTTAGTATGGAGTATGTTTTAATATTGATCATTATAGAAAAAAGACAGAATGAAACGAGTAAACGATGTGCGCTGCGAGAATATAAAAGAAGTCGTAATTATATAGATTATGGAAGAGATCATAAAGGTCGTAACGTACCTCGAGTAATGTTAATACGGAAAAACATAAAAGACAAGTAGGATCCGAATAAGATCAAACAGACGCTTCTACCGCCGATTTGAATTCGTAATATTTTGTTAATGTTCAACATTAAAAGAGGATACAGGAAACCGAATACTTTCAATACAAATAAGATATTCTCTTTTTATTAATAGAGAATTTCTTATTCATATTGAAATAAGAAATAGAAAATATCAGTTCTGTCGGCCTAAATCCATAAAGTTATTTTTAGGTCAAGTTTACGGATAGAGTGTAGATGTGGCCAACGGTTACATTGCATGACGCTTGTAGTTTTATGTTACCTTAAATGTGTACAAAGTACATACAATTTTTAAAATGATTAATGAATAAATATTTTAGGGATTTTAAAAATGTTTTGTAACTATAATTCAATTATAATTTATTTACCTGTTTGTAAAAATAAATTTGCGCTCCATGCTTTTAAACAGCTTATGTCTATAGTTATTTAATTCAATAGTTTCTGTTTTTGTGAGTACTTTCTAAATATAAAGGCAAACCATACACAGAGACTGTGTTTTTCTTGATCAAAGTATAAGTAATACATTATTACAGACTAAAAGCGTATAATAATGCGCGTATAATAATATAAAAAGCGTATAATAAGCGTGTAATAAACAGAAATATTTCATCATAAAGAAATTAAAGAAAGTAGAAATAATACTACATCACGTAGTTTCATTTAATTGTGAAGAATTTCATATGTTATATTGTACGTAACCTTTGTGCATTAATTAGCAATGCAAATATTTTACTCCCCAAATTGAGTTCCTCAAAATAACATCGATTCTATTGTAACATAGGCGCAGTGCAGTTTGTATCATGCGTTTTATTTTTAATAAAATACATTAACAAACTTCGGTTCATACGTTAAAATGTCAAATAATTACTTTATAAAGAATTAAAATACTATAATTTGTTGTGACATTTGCTTGTCAATAATTTCCAGATATACATTTTGTCAAATGTCTCATAACTGACGTTCAATTTTGTACAGTTAGTACGTTGAAGTTTCTTTATAATTTTGATAGTATAGATTGTAGTTATTAAGTTGATTGATTAGAGTAATTGTTAATTTAAAATTATGTTTAAATTCATATTAGTTTAATACGACAAAAATTACGGGTAATAAAAGCATAGAAAATTGTAGTTAGATGAACTGTAGTTTTTTTTTGTTTAATGGGCATTTGTAAATATGTGTTTATTGAATTTTTTAGAAATAATTTGTACATTGATTTAACCTCGTGTCTAAACTCTCCATTGCGTGTTATAGATCAAAGCAGATAATATTTTCACATGGATGACTATATGTTGCACTTTCACGTTGCAGTAGTTCACATTAATAATTTATAGTATTGTTTTGAAATCAAAATAATAAAGGTTATTTCCTAAAAAAGTACCTCAAAAGAGTAACATAAAATTTCCAAATATCAAATAGGAATTGTGTCTGATCTGACTACTCATGATATTTTTATTTTATTATATTTTTTAATTAAAATATAACGCCACGAATTAAATAAATATAATGCCACGTTCATTAAACGAAACAATCAAGTAACCTTATTGTACACGAACGAAGTCGGAGTGGGCTATTAGTTTAATAATAAAACTACATACGACAAAGAATTTGGACGTAGACATGAATATTTAGGTATCATCCAATAATATTTAGTAAATAGATTGAGGAGAAAGTCATATTCGGATGGCAAATTAAAGTAATTTCGCTGTATTTGCGTCAACAATTTGGAACGTTTCACGCTAAATAAAAAAAACTATTTAATTCTATAAAACATGAATATGAGTTTAATAATCGTATACACGATTGACTACGATTTGATTTGGACTAAAGAAGTATGTTTTTAACTCAGATTTCAAATCACGATCTTTCTTTGAGTTTACTGATATTTTCTGCAACATTTTGCCGAATTCAGATTCCAGCAATAGGCCAGTGTAATCATTATTTCGCCAGATAAACTATCTGCACGGTGGCATTCCCGCCTTATTCTATTTAAACACTCAAATTAAAAACAAGTGGTCAAATGACAACGGCGATCTACTCATCTAATTTATTGATATATATCCAAAGATTCTCCTATGCATTTAGGAGAATCTTTGGCTTAGACGTAGCGATCCAGTCAGATATGGTGATTATCATCCAACTGTACTTCTTCACTATGACCGTAGGTTATAGTGAAAATGTTTTTTCAAATATTTTCGTACTGAAACAGTTCCTCGTACTTATTAATATTTCAGTGGGATTATTTCGCCAATTTACTTAATTAGAAGTTGGATTTTAAGATGAAGGATAAGATCACTTTTATTCATTAGTTTGACATTTTTTGAACTTTTTTGAATACTTATCTTAATTTTTATAAAAGCGCTTTTTTGTAAATTTTATTTGATAATATATGTTTCACAGATGAATAAATTTCGCGACCAAAATTCCCTTGCTGGCATGTATGTTTGAATAAAAACCATATAACGTTATTTGCTAGAGTTTTGACTACATATATAATATATATTTGTATTAAAAAAATTATGGTTCCGTACTTTAAAAGAAAAACGGAACCAAAATAAGATCACTCAGGTGTATGTCCGGATATCCGTGATAGACGTGTTTCTCGGAAACCGCTGGACGTAAAAACTCAAAATTAGACAATTTTATAAAACATGTTAACGTGCAGAAATAGCAAGTGCTAAAATTTAAAGATATTGAATTCAAAATTGGAGAAAGGGCCAATTAAAAACTCAACAAAAACTCCTCTTTTCATATAATGTGGGGTAACGTTTCAAGAGGAAGGGTTATATGAGTTTGAACAATATTTATTTCATAATTTTAAGTATTTTATCTTTAAATTTATAATGAAAAATATACGGAACAAGTGTGTTCCCCCGCCCCTTATTTTCGAAAATACTAGACCTAAAATAATGGTAATAATATGTGTTTTTAGGAACTCATTTTCGATAAATACGGTTCCCTAAAATTTAGTTAATTCCGCAGAAAGGCAAGTAAAATTGATTTTATAAATTATATGCCTTATTTCGTATAGTATCATTTACATGGAGTGACATTTAAAAAAATATTAGTGGCATTTTAAGGATAAATTTTTAAAAGAGAAATGTAAATTTTGTTCACAAATATAAACCAAAGTGTATGCTCCTTATATTTTTTCTAAGGTAACAATATTTTCAAAGAAATACTTAGTATATTTTGTAACAATGTTCTAAGAGAAATACTTAGAACATTTTCTTAAAATGATGTCATACTTGTTTTAATGCAAAAATATTGCATATCAAAAAGATGAATTTCGACTCATATAAATTAAACTAATTCATGTTAATTGGATGCTTTTCCCATATTAAGACATCGCGAGAAAATTTATTATCTATTTAAATTTTTATCGCTGTAATCCAAACCGCATTTTTTCATTAATTCTTTTGATGTAATTATTCATTGTAAGTTCCTTTTAATTTTAAATCAATGAAATTTTACTATTACGATCCTCCCTCGTTTCTCGCAAATTTCACATTTTTGGAGTAGTTATTTGCCATTAAAGTTTTCGAGATCATCTCTCCGTATAGGTAGGGAGAAATTCCATATTTGCGGTAAATAATATACTCGCACTTTACTATCACGTAATTCAAACACCAACATGCAAGCGTTGTGCACTGTTGAGACAGGCAAGAAACTTTCTGTAATATATTGATTCTTTTGGTGTTTGTTTATGTTGTGTAATTTCAAGGCTTTCATGTCGATCTTTTAAAATTTAAATATATGGATTTAGATAGTAAGTCGTCTAATGAAAAAAGGTAACTCGTAATAAATGGAACGCCTAAAAAGGTAATGTTTCTAAAATTAAAAGAAATATTTAATAGTTTACAGGATAAAAGTATTTTCTTGTTTTATTTACTCGCACTTATGGTACGAACCAGTCAACAGTTAAAAGTACTCTTGGTAAAAAGAAAAATTTTTCATAATGTCTGAAATACGTGTTGAGAATAAATATGATTTTTAAAGTAAAAAATAAATTTTAGTTATTAAATCGTCACTGCACGCATTGTATGACATAAACCTATATTTTATTGATGACAGGATTTCAACCAAGCAAAATATGTAAATTATATTAATAACGTTTTTAGAATTTCATATGTCAAACTGAAATATGGAACTCTTTTAAGATCACCACGTATCTGTCGGTCTAAAACTTAAAATTTTGGCACAGGAATACATCTTATTAAAGCAAATATGTTTGCTCTAGCTAACTTTTTTAAATATTCATATGAGAATTAAAGGGAAAGTGAGAATATATAAAGTAATATTTTCATAAATTGTATATTTAAAACACGGCAATAGAGCATAATCACAACCCTAGCCCCTTTTTTCTGAAACTGGTAAAATCTAAATAGAATTAAGTGAAAACCAACAGCGATTATCCTAATCTTACGATTTTTCAAATACGTAATACGACTTTTACGCCTGCAAAAGATATAGCACGTGAACATATTAATATGAATATGTTGTGAAAAACTAATAACCGTAAATAGTTTTCTAGAAAAATTGTGTATTCTTACATGCTGTATATACTGTTCTCATTTAGGGTTAAGATTTAATTTTATATTTTGAATATTGATGATATTGTTTGTTTGTCGGCATCATAAATTTGTCTACAAAAAGTGACATATGAAGTAATTTTATTCATATAATTTAAAAATAATGTAATAAATAAAATTATGTCCTGTTAAAAAATTATTTCCCATTTAATTAATAAAATATCTAACACTAAGTTTACACGTTTAATTTGCTAACATAAAACTGGAAAAGGAATCTCTTGCCCTGTTGGAGAATCAATTTTCCGAAAGTTTTGAATGAATATGAGTATTTGCTAAATTTATGTATATATATATATATATATATATATATATATATACACATTTATTTATTTTTTTTCCATAGTTTCTCTATGTTGTGATGTATATCAGGCATAAATTTTTGTTGCAAATCTTTTCAAGCGCCTTTTATTTCTTACATACTATTTCATGCATAAGAATAATTAACAAAACATCCAATTACATTACTTACATATATAAGATATATATATATATATATACATATATATATATATATATATATATATATATATATATATATATATATATATATATAAGTAATTCAAGATTTTCATGTGCGTTATCCCGCGTGTTTCTGCATAATAATATAAAACAATGAAGTCTCCAAAACTCTTCATTTTCTTGGTTGACATAAGATTTTACTTTCGTTAAACTCATTCTATTGATCATTTTCACCGCACTATTCACATTTTTTCGCCATTTTATTACATTGTAACGCCATGTGGCTTTTAAATAGTTTACAGAAACTAATAAAATACCGCAGTCTTCATTTAATAAAAAATAAATTTGTTATTTTCTTATATGAATCTTTCGATGAAAACAAAGTACAAATTGAACATAATGTAAAATGTAATAAATCGCTCGTGACATTGTTTCATGTTACGGCGCTATCGCTCGCAATTCGGCGGCAGCTGAAACATTCACTGAGTACTTCCGGTCGGTGTAAAATGAGAACGTTCCTCGACTTCATGTTGTATGACGGCGTCTTGCTATCATGGTGAAGCCGACGTTGAAGTAACGCAAATTATTAATAGGGTATTAGCGCTCGCTTTCTAAAAACTGAACGTATCTACAGGAGCTGTTGGCTTCCCTGGCTATGTATTCATAGCATGCACTGATGTTTTCCTTGAATCTCTGAAACATGTAATCAATACGAAATTGTCTTCTGGTGTCCATGCCTCATGGTAGAAAATTATCGGGTAAAGCTCGTATGTAAGGGAGATAACGCTTCTGACGTAAATAATTTTCAAGCGATTGCGATTCAATTTGCGTCAGCTAAATTATTCGCTTTAAAATTACGTCGCAACACCTATTTGAGATACAAAAGTCAGATTTGTGATGACCAACACGAATTTCGTATTGAACATTCGACAGTTACGAATCTCTCGTTTATCGTCGACTATGTTTTCTATCAGGCTGATCGCAATTTTCAAGTTGATGTTACGTATTTCGACTACTAGACAGCTTTTGATTGCTTGGATCATAAAATCCCCTTATGCCTCCTTGGCAAAGCTGGTTTCTCTTTTCAACTCTTATGTTTCTTCTCTTCCTACTTTGTCTACAAAAAGTGACATGTACCACTGAGTAGTTTTACATCTGATACCTATTTCACGCAATCAGGCCACAGCCAAGTTTTGAATCTTGATATAATAATTATCTCAGATACTTGTCGCGTATACGCGCCTGACATGTGGCTGTCATTTGGTGGATGTAGCGAAAGAGTAGTTAAAAAAGCGTCATACTTTTATTTTCGTTCCATAATGCTATGGATTTCTGGTGTGTGTCCTTATATACAGTAGAGAGCAAGTTAGAAGCCAGCTCTATTATTTGGAGTCTTTATGAAACCAAAAACTGCCTGATGATTGAGTATATCTAAAAAAGTTTTCTTCGATACAATTACATTTATTTTTTCTTGCTGGGTTACCATAAAATGCCAATTTTTTACCACGCAGTGCCGAATAAAAGCATTTAA